>CAWUFW010006517.1:600000-1138621 GCA_963921515.1 Calotriton arnoldi | reverse complement strand
CAAAGACACACCCACAACTCCACCTATATAAAGGACACAAATCACTACCATGAGCCTTTGCAAATGCCATTCCACTGCCAGCACCCAAGAGAAAGCAACCACACACCCACAGCTCATCCCTCACACAAGCCACACACCAGCAGCACACCAACAAATACCTACCTCACATACACCCAGCACAACACACACCCACACACCCTCACCTGCACACCAACACACACATCACCCACCATCACCACCCATCACCATGCCCCCAAGAAGAATCACAAGTTCCTAGATTGTGAATTGGAAGTCCTGGTAGACGAGATCCTCAGGGTAGAGCCACAGCTGTTTGGCACATTGGTCCAACAGACCCCCATGTCGCAGAAAACCAAGATGTGGGAGAGGATCATCAACAGGGTGAACGCACAATCACCATGTCGGCGCACAAAGAGCGACATCCAGAACAGGTGGTATGACGTGCGCAGGAGGGTACGGAAACTGCTGAAGCAAGATTACATCAACAGCCAACACACCGGCAGTGGCCCTCCTGCCAAGCCAATATACCTCAGGCCCTGGGAGGAGAAGGTGCGGGCCATCCTACCGCCAGTGAGCATATATGGACTAGAGGACATCCCAGAGCCTGGTGAGTACACAACAAATGTACACAATAAACTGCCACAAAACACACACATCACTGTCAAGGGGAGAGTCAAACCATGCACACATAGCAATTACACAGCAACTCAGAACAGAATCATCCCAAAATGTGTATGTCAGTCAGATAAACACAACACATGCCATCAAAAAAGTCACATCCAACTGTGCCAACACATGTACAAACACAACCACAACTACAGCTAGGCAGTGGCACAAATAGAACTAACAAACACATCCACACATGTAGCCACCACAACAACACCAACACACAGTGAAGACCACTCCAAAGGAAGGAATTCTGTGTATGCTGGCCAAGTCAGTGTAGCCAATAGCATCATGGGAGTCGCAGTCACACATATTGCCCCCCCACAACTGTCCCATCAACACCACTCCTGAACCATGCTCACATCACAGGGAGTGGAGAAGGACTCACAAGATGGCTGACACTGGCTACTGCTGTGGGGAGCACAAGGCCCTGCTGGCAACTGTGCACCAACAAACAGCAGGACACCACTGACTGACATCCTGAGAGACAACTTACACTCCCTGCAATGCAAGCACGTTCCATGGTGGGATATCTGGCTGGCTGGGTGGGAAGGGGGACTTGCAGCACTGACTATAGTCACCAGCACCCTCCCCTCACCCCCCCAACACAAACTCCACAGTACCCACCTGGTAGAATGCAATGCCCTCCATCCTAACACAAGATCCCACAAAGCACCACCACCCTGGGTTATGTTGTGTGAAGCACAGGGACACTCTTGGGACTCTTAGCCAAACAACTGCCAGGACAACACTCCCAGCCATCCTGTCAGCACAGCCAGCCCACCCCACCCCACAGGGAAGCAGAGTCAAAAGGAAGGAAGCATGGGCATGCTGGGAAGGGGGTGGAGGCAATAGCATGATGGGAGTCGTAGTCACAGACATAGCTCACCCCCACAACTGTCCCATCAACACCACCTGAACCATGCTCACATCACAGGGAGTGGAGAAGGACTCACAAGATGGCTGACACTGGCTACTGCTGTGGGAGCACAAGGCCCTGCTGGCAACTGTGCACCAACAAACAGCAGGACACCACTGACTGACATCCTGAGAGACAACTTACACTCCCTGCAATGCAAGCACGTTCCATGGTGGGATATCTGGCTGGCTGGGTGGGAAGGGGACTTGCAGCACTGACTATAGTCACCAGCACCTCCCTCACCCCCCCAACACAAACTCCACAGTACCCACCTGGTAGAATGCAATGCCCTCCATCCTAACACAAGATCCCACAAAGCACCACCACCCTGGGTTATGTTGTGTGAAGCACAGGGACACTCTTGGGACTCTTAGCCAAACAACTGCCAGGACAACACTCCCAGCCATCCTGTCAGCACAGCCAGCCCACCCCACCCCACGGGAAGCAGAGTCAAAAGGAAGGAAGCATGGGCATGCTGGGAAGGGGGTGGAGGCAATAGCATGATGGGAGTCGTAGTCACAGACATAGCTCACCCCCACAACTGTCCCATCAACACCACCCTGAACCATGCTCACATCACAGGGAGTGGAGAAGGACTCACAAGATGGCTGACACTGGCTACTGCTGTGGGGGAGCACAAGGCCCTGCTGGCAACTGTGCACCAACAAACAGCAGGACACCACTGACTGACATCCTGAGAGACAACTTACACTCCCTGCAATGCAAGCACGTTCCATGGTGGGATATCTGGCTGGCTGGGTGGGAAGGGGGACTTGCAGCACTGACTATAGTCACCAGCACCTCCCCTCACCCCCCAACACAAACTCCACAGTACCCACCTGGTAGAATGCAATGCCCTCCATCCTAACACAAGATCCCACAAAGCACCACCACCCTGGGTTATGTTGTGTGAAGCACAGGGACACTCTTGGGACTCTTAGCCAAACAACTGCCAGGACAACACTCCCAGCCATCCTGTCAGCACAGCCAGCCCACCCCACCCCACAGGGAAGCAGAGTCAAAAGGAAGGAAGCATGGGCATGCTGGGAAGGGGGTGGAGGCAATAGCATGATGGGAGTCGTAGTCACAGACATAGCTCACCCCCACAACTGTCCCATCAACACCACCCTGAACCATGCTCACATCACAGGGAGTGGAGAAGGACTCACAAGATGGCTGACACTGGCTACTGCTGTGGGGAGCACAAGGCCCTGCTGGCAACTGTGCACCAACAAACAGCAGGACACCACTGACTGACATCCTGAGAGACAACTTACACTCCCTGCAATGCAAGCACGTTCCATGGTGGGATATCTGGCTGGCTGGGTGGGAAGGGGGACTTGCAGCACTGACTATAGTCACCAGCACCTCCCCTCACCCCCCCAACACAAACTCCACAGTACCCACCTGGTAGAATGCAATGCCCTCCATCCTAACACAAGATCCCACAAAGCACCACCACCCTGGGTTATGTTGTGTGAAGCACAGGGACACTCTTGGGACTCTTAGCCAAACAACTGCCAGGACAACACTCCCAGCCATCCTGTCAGCACAGCCAGCCCACCCCACCCCACAGGGAAGCAGAGTCAAAAGGAAGGAAGCATGGGCATGCTGGGAAGGGGGTGGAGGCAATAGCATGATGGGAGTCGTAGTCACAGACATAGCTCACCCCCACAACTGTCCCATCAACACCACCCTGAACCATGCTCACATCACAGGGAGTGGAGAAGGACTCACAAGATGGCTGACACTGGCTACTGCTGTGGGGAGCACAAGGCCCTGCTGGCAACTGTGCACCAACAAACAGCAGGACACCACTGACTGACATCCTGAGAGACAACTTACACTCCCTGCAATGCAAGCACGTTCCATGGTGGGATATCTGGCTGGCTGGGTGGGAAGGGGGACTTGCAGCACTGACTATAGTCACCAGCACATCCCCTCACACCCCCCCAACACAAACTCCACAGTACCCACCTGGTAGAATGCAATGCCCTCCATCCTAACACAAGATCCCACAAAGCACCACCACCCTGGGTTATGTTGTGTGAAGCACAGGGACACTCTTGGGACTCTTAGCCAAACAACTGCCAGGACAACACTCCCAGCCATCCTGTCAGCACAGCCAGCCCACCCCACAGGGAAGCAGAGTCAAAAGGAAGGAAGCATGGGCATGCTGGGAAGGGGGTGGAGGCAATAGCATGATGGGAGTCGTAGTCACAGACATTGCTCACCCCCACAACTGTCCCATCAACACCACTCCTGAACCATGCTCACATCACAGGGAGTGGAGAAGGACTCACAAGATGGCTGACACTGGCTACTGCTGTGGGGAGCACAAGGCCCTGCTGGCAACTGTGCACCAACAAACAGCAGGACACCACTGACTGACATCCTGAGAGACAACTTACACTCCCTGCAATGCAAGCACGTTCCATGGTGGGATAACTGACTGGGTGGGTGGGTGGGTGGGAAGGAGGTCTGGCTGACAACCAAACACAATCAATGCAGACCATGTTCACACCCCAGAGAATACATAGAAATGCCCAAATAATGCAGGACAATGTGCCACACCAATATCAACCCCTGACTGTGACGACTTAGGACAATACAATGTACAGGCCCGCACCCCGAGGCACAGTCACAACTGTCAGGTGTGTCAACCACTGATGCCTGCAGAAACATGACATACATTGTTTGTGTCTCCCAAAAACAGGTGATGATAGGGACACAGCAGCAGACGCTGAGGAGTCCCAGTCCCAGGCTCAAGAGGATGCCGAGCTCACTGGCGTCGTACAGCCTCTGTCCTCCTCGGACGATGAAGAACAACCTGGCACATCCGGTGCAAGTCAACATGCTGCACCAGCAGGACCACCAGCTGCAGCACCAGCAGGTCCACCAGCTGCACCCCCTGCACCCACCCCCTCCAACGACTGTCACCACGAATACCATCCCTGCCGACATGGACAGAATAAGGAACAACACCAGCGCAGTGACCCTGGACCAACCTGGGGCCATGGACACCACCACCACCACCAACCCCCAAGGTGGACCAGGGTTATCTGTGCGTGCAACTGCACACACTGCACATGTCAGCAGGGGTGGTGGGAGGGGTGGGAGACAGAGGTCGCTGCTTGCAGACGTTGCTGGTGTGCATGAAGACCCACAACTGGTACGCATAGCTGATGCGTACCAGTCCAGCACCGGAGAGCTCAGCCAGGTAGTGGGGCTCCTCAGAGACATCAAACAGCAGCAGGCTGCCCATCATGCCCGCTTGGACTCCCACATGTCCCAAGTGGAGTCACACATGTCACGTGTGGACTCCCACATGTCACGTGTGGACTCCCACATGACCCGCGTGGAGTCCAAGTGGGATGTACTACATGAGATGACGGCGGTGCACAGGGACATTTTACAATGCCTCCGCCAGATGAACAGCAACCAGTCCACACCTCCCTGTGTGCCAACAACATCTGGTACCGAACAAACTGCAACTGCCACAGGGAGGGAGGAGGACTCTGGCGGAGAGTCCCCTGCACCGCAGCAGCCTGCACTTGAGGGCCCCCCCCAAGAAGAGGGGTCGTCCGAGGAGGGGAAAGTGAGAGGCTGATGGCCAAGCGCAACTCCCAGGAAGCCTGAACCTGTTCTGGATTTTCGCCTTTGTGCACAGACTGTTCACCCTGTTGATGGCAACACTACTCCCACACATTGCATGGGGAGTACAAGTTGGAACAATGTGTCAGACAACTGTGGCCCCGATACTGGGGATCCTGTCTACCTGGACTTTCTATTCATCTAGGAACTTGGGATTGCAAGATTCATGTACAGCACAATCCATTCTATGCACTATTATCACAATAAACACACTAATACACCATACTTGCCTCTGTCGTGATTCCAACGTGGGTGCTGTTATGGGGATGATGAACTGCAAAATTACACAGTGTATGCGAACTGCAACAGCAAGGACAACACAGGCATGTGAGTACAGGCAACGTGACACATATGAGGGAGACACACCACCAGGGCTACACAACACATACACACCTAGGCCATCTGACTCATTGCCTACACTGATGTTGCCAGGGAAGACGGTGCAATGCACAGACACCACACCCATTCCCAGTTGTAGTCAAGTAGCCCACAGGTGCAGTAAGCAAATGGCAGTCAAATGTGTGACCACAGACAACGCACATCACTAAGTGAAGCACAGGTTTATTACACAGTAGCAACATGCCGTAACCACTACAGATGCAAGGTAACCCCACCTGGTAGCGGGCACACAGTCAACAACTGTAGACAGAAGGAAGTCCATGGGTGTGGTGCACATCACCTGTAGGGACACAACAGCTACCAGCCTGGATGTGCAATCACGTTGTCGGTGGACACAGTTGACCAAACGAATCTGAAAGTACCCTGTGAAGGACAGAAATGACACACAGTCAAAAGCAATGGAGTACAGGACAGAACAGCAAAACTCATGCACAATACATGTTACAAGATACCCACCCAGAACCAAGTTAGCATGTCAACACTGTTGGGGAGTACAGACCACCTGTAAGCACACATCGCAACACACATCCAGTCAAGTAGCCCATGGACACACTCCAACAGCACCAGAGCACCACCCACACATCATGCCAACTCACATCATTCACATGACACCTCAGGATACTCACATTCAGCTAAAGAAGTTGGTGATGAGCTGTGTGCGGACATCACCATCACCATCATCATCATCATCGTCACTGGCATCGTGGTCCAGGCCAGGATCCTCCACAGGTGGCGGATGTTGGTCATCGTCATCCTGGATGAGAGGCAACTCCTTCCGCACTGCCAGGTTGTGGAGCATGCAGCAGACGATGATAATCTTGCACACTTTCGCAGGGGCATATGGGAGGGACCCTCCGGTCTTGTCCAGGCAGCGGAAGCGGCTCTTCAGGAGACCAAAGGTCCGCTCAATCACTCTCCTGGTCCGACCATGTGCCTCATTGTAGCGCATCTGGGCAGGTGTCACAGGGTTCCTGAGGGGTGTCAGCAACCACGGCATGTTGGGGTATCCCGAGTCACCTACGGACAGACAAGTGCACATCAGCTGACTTGGAAAAGTGGGCGGAATACTACAGATCAGATCACACACAATGGCACAAAGTCAGTACACACCGACAAGCCAGGCACGCTGGTTCTGCATCTGTGCCATCAACCTGGGGATGCGACTACTCCTCATCACAAAGGCATCGTGTGCTGAACCAGGGAAACGGGCACACACGTGTGTGATGGTCATGTCTGCAAGACACACCACCAGTGCATTGACCGAGTGGTAGTGCTTGCGGTTCCTGTAGGCCTGCTCCTGGGCCTGTGGTGGTACCAAAGCCACATGTGTCCCATCAATGGAGCCAATGACATGCGGCATCCTCCCCAGGGCATAAAAGTCACTCTTCACGTCAGTGAGTCGTCGCAGTCTAGGGAAATAGATGTACCGGTTCAGGAAGAGCAACATTGCCGCCAAAACATCGCGGAGCACACGGCTGAACATGGTCTGTGACATCCCACCAGCAGACGCCACAGTATGTTGGAAGGTACCGGTGGCAAAGAAGTGTAGGGCTGCCATCACCTTCACCTTGGGGGTCAGCGCTGTAGGATACGGCCGGCCAGGCTGCAAATGTGGGGACAACTGCACTGCCAAATCCTCAATCAGCTGCCTGGTGAAGCGGTACCGTCGGATGCTGTCCCGTTCCACCATCGTTGCCAGGTCTGGGAATGGCCGATGGACAGCAGGAGCCCTGCAGTGCAGAGGAGAAGTAAGCAAGATCGTCAGTCACCCCACATATGCGGCATTGAACACACTCAAGATCCCAACATACATCATCATGAGGCACAACTACATGAAGTGTGCAGTACCGGAACGACATGTATGGTACATACATGGCCAACATCTGTCAACACGGTCCTACAGGTGGCATCAATTTGTCCCAGGTTGGCCCATTGGATATCATGATGCTGTGTCACAGTCACCCCCAGTGACATGTGAGGACAGATGTGCCCCAGGCACCACAGCTCAACGACAGGCACATTCCCAGGGACCCTGTAATGCCACATGGACACTGGCATCACCTGGAGTATCATGTGTACACCACAACAAAACAAACATGACCCCCACAGGTAGTGGCCACACTTGCCATGGCAGGAGAGCCATGGACGTCTGTGACACACACGCACAACATCAGAGTCCATGCACACACAACGTGGATGTGGAGACTGTCTCCCATTGTGCACATGAAATCAGAGACATTGTAAACACTACATGCACAAAGACTGTGGAGGGCCATCACTATTGTGCCACTGGGACACCCTGGCTCAAACATACCGTCCCACATGGGACTCACGGGGTATGTGACATGACATACACAAACACCACTGTGAAATGTGACCATGGCACATGCACAGATATGAACAGTTGCACATCACAGTGGTCACGTACACGTAACACCCAGGATCCTGTCCCCATTAACACGTGCACAGCCTGGGGGTGGCTGCCCACAGGTGACACCCACAGGACAACATGTACACCAACATACACACAATAGGAAATGCAGCCTTACATGCCTTATGATAAGGTTTGGACAGGCTGTCGTGATGTAGGTGTGCCCCTCACTCCCTGGGAGCTATCTGTGGCTGGCATATGTCCATCTGAGACAGGCATGCTGACATATGCCAGTCACATATACAGTGATGCGTTGTACTGCAATGGACCGATCGGTGCCTCCGGCCGGCCCATTGCATTCAATGTGTGCGGGCACGCGTTGTACCCCTGTGCGCGTTGTACTGCAATGGACTGATCGGTGCCTCCGGCCGGCCCATTGCATTCAATGTGTGCGGGTACGCGTTGTACCCCTGTGCAGCGTTGTACTGCAATGGACCGATCGGTGCCTCCGGCCGGCCCATTGCATTCAATGTGTGCGGGTACGCGTTGTACCCCTGTGCGCGTTGTACCTGCAATGGACCGATCGGTGCCTCCGGCCGGCCCATTGCATTCAATGTGTGCGGGTACGCGTTGTACCCCTGTGCGCGTTGTACTGCAATGGACCGATCGGTGCCTCCGGCCGGCCCATTGCATTCAATGTGTGCGGGTACGCGTTGTACCCCTGTGCGCGTTGTACTGCAATGGACCGATCGGTGCCTCCGGCCGGCCCATTGCATTCAATGTGTGCGGGCACGCGTTGTACCCCTGTGCGCGTTGTACTGCAATGGACCGATCGGTGCCTCCGGCCGGCCCATTGCATTCAATGTGTGCGGGTACGCGTTGTACCCCTGTGCGCGTTGTACCGCAATGGACCGATCGGTGCCTCCGGCCGGCCCATTGCATTCAATGTGTGCGGGTACGCGTTGTACCCCTGTGCGCGTTGTACTGCAATGGACCGATCGGTGCCTCCGGCCGGCCCATTGCATTCAATGTGTGCGGGTACGCGTTGTACCCCTGTGCGCGTTGTACTGCAATGGACCGATCGGTGCCTCCGGCCGGCCCATTGCATTCAATGTGTGCGGGTACGCGTTGTACCCCTGTGCGCGTTGTACTGCAATGGACCGATCGGTGCCTCCGGCCGGCCCATTGCATTCAATGTGTGCGGGTACGCGTTGTACCCCTGTGCGCGTTGTACCTCAATGGACCGATCGGTGCGCACCCATTGACAATGGGCTTGCCTGGCAACGGACGCGTTTTCGATTATTCGAACGAGTCGGTTGCTGGAAAATCAGTTGGTCACCCACAACAATGTTGCAAAATCATGTATGTCATGAAGTTGAAGATTTGAAGGATGCTGTGGGCGTGTTTTGGTGCTGCTATTCCATGGATTGGCCAGATTCAGAAGATGCAAACGACTTGGACCTATCACTTTGGACACAAGGGACAGTATCTGCCTCTCCAGCACATATATATTGCTGCATGTTCCCCTGAGAGCCCACTTGCCTGCACTACATGCTCCAGGACGACATCTGCCACTGCACTGCTGCTGTCTCTGCCCCTCTGGACCCTGCAATGGCACGTACTGTGGAGAGAGCCCCAGCCTTCAGCCTTGAAGAGAACCAGGCCCTGCTGGACAGCCTACTTCCACAGTACAGCAAGCTGTATGGGACACCAGGGGAGCAGGTGAGTGTTCTGTGCACTGCCTTTCTGAATGTGCATTTTGTCTGACTAGCAAGGCTGAGAGTCAGCACACCACTGGCTAGCAGGCTCACTGAGTAGTTGTCACCCCCATAGTGTGTAGTGACTTGCACTGGACAGGTATGGTGCAGTGACAGTGCTTCTGAACAGGGTTTTACTCCCCATGCTATGATACCATGTAGTGACTTCTGGAAAACTGTCCATGGGCAGCCGTGCACTGCCTGGGTACACCATGTGCCCCTGTGATTGCGACATGTATATGCAACTGTGTCATGCACGGATATGTTGCATGTGTAGTAATGTCCTTATCACTTTGTCATCCTGACAGGCTTCTGCCCATCGGAAGCATGAGATCTGGAAGGACATCGTCCGGGCTGTCCGGTCCGTGGGGGTCTACAAGCGCCGGATCCGCAACTGCCAAAAGAGGTGGCAGGACCTTCGGGGCTGGACCCGGAGGATTGCACGGGTCCAGCTGAAGCTGTCGCCTCCTCGCAGGAGGGGCGGAACACGGACCCTGACCCCCCACATGCTCAGGATCCTGGCGGTGGTCTTTCCAGACCTGGATGGGCAGCTGAAGGCCAGAGAGCAGCAAGGAGGGGGTGAGTCAAAGACTGCACTGTGTACTCTGTCTAACATGTTATGTGCCCTCCTTGGGCCAGGTTGAACTGCCACAGTACAGCAGTCATGTTGTCCAGGAGCCATGTCCCTCTATTGTGCACTGCCCACTCCTCATCTGATACCCAGGTGTGGCCCTTACATGCAGGGAATTCTGTCACTTAGGACTGTGTCCTTGCAGTTTGCTTGACTCAAGGTGGGAGACAGCATCTGTTTCCCTGACTCTGTGGTGGGCATCATGGGTGGGTCCATTGCTTACACAATGCCTGTATTCTGACATGTATTCAGCGTGTTACTTTGATCTGTGGTCCAATTGCTGAGCTGATCCACCACATGTGGCTGGGGTACCTGGCACACACCCATGCTGCGGGTGGGAACAATGTTTGGGCCCCAGGAGTATGTATATGACGTGTGTCACACATACTTAGCCAGCTGCCTACAGTCCAGGGCTCATCCCTCATTCATGTGGGGCTGGACAGTCATGCCTACTCCAGGCCATACAATACACTCTGTACTCCCACTCCCGTGTATCAGAGGACACATTGTGCACAGTGATTTGCCCCTCAGGTGTCTGCCTCTGTGTCAGTGTGCTGTGGATTAGTCGCCAGGACTGCTGTGGAGTTTCTTGGTAGGGGCTCAGCATGCCACTGGAGATGTGACCATAGGAGACGATACTTGTGTGACACATAGGTGTCTGATCAGCTGCCCATGCAGACTGGGGCATGTAAATGTGAAGTTCAGGCAGCTGTTCCCCATGCACAGCAGGGTGTGAGGGGCTCAGGTTCAGAGGGTAGTGTCACAGGTCTCCCATATGTCCAATAGGTATGACCTGGACAGATGAGGGTTAAGAGGATGTGTTGTGGGGGGATGTACATGTGCACTTGTGCAGCTCCAGGACTTGCATTCCCCATGACCTACTATTGTGACACAGTGCAGAGTGTTGTTGTCTGGCTGCAAAGTCATACATCACTGAGACAGTGATGTATGACTTTGCAGTCATGCCTCCGCCATGGCATGTGTCTACTGATTGGTGATCCTGCAGGGGAGTGACATGTGCTACATGCACACCATAGTGGCGCTGGCTATCAGGACATGGGTGCATCATGGTGTCTGTCGCTGGTATGCATCACATGCATTTCCTATTTGACTCTGGGCATCCCTTACATCCGTAAACCTGTACTGACTCAGTGGCAAGAGCTGTGATGTGTCCACACCGTGTCCTCTGCACTGTCCAACTACTGTGTACTTGGTGCATGTGTCAACACTGGGGTGTTGCAATCCAACAGACACCAGACAGATGGGTGCAAGGCCATGTGGGATGTGAGTGCCATGCTTGGCATCAGACTGACAATTGACTTCTCCTGTTCAATTAGTGCACTTTTAGCAATGTACAACTAATGATGCCAGGGCTTGCTCTGTGATGTGCTGTGCTCACAGTGGTGTGTGCGTTATGTGCAGGTGACTGATGTCTGTCTGTTTCCCCATTGTTTGCAGATACATCCACGGCCACGGAAGGGGACAGCTCCACGGACCAGGAGGAGCCGGAGAGCCAGACTGGGTCAGCAGCCGAGGAGTGGTCGGAGGGACCCAGTGGCACGGAGGGCGAGGGGAGCCACACCGAGGAGTCCTCAGCAGCATCCACCTCAGCTGAGGACCAGAGCAACTCGGAGGATGACTCCCTTGTGGAGGCGGGTGTCAGCAGCCACCACACCCCAGCTAGTGTTGCTGTCCCCGCCACCACCAGCACCACCACCGCCCTCCCATCGGCTCCCATTCCCCAGGTCCGTGGAGGCTCCCATGTCCGGGAGCGTGTCTCCTTTGGGCCAGGCACCGCACCCCCTGCCCCTGTGTCCCCTGCTGCCCTGAGTGAGGAGTCTGTGTACCTCCTTCGCCAGCTCCATGTAGGGCAGACAGCCATGCTGAGTGTCCTCCATGCGCACACCGCGCTGTTGACTCAGCTGGTGTCGTTCATGGAGGGCATCTCATCGGGCATGTCTGACCTACAGAGGGGCAATAGGTCCATGGACTCCTCCCTGACGGCAGCAGTGTCCCTCCTCAAACGGTCCCTCACCCCTCCTGCCTCTGCTCCATCCACACTCCCCAGCACCTTACCCATCCCAGGCACACACACACTGGCACACACCAGCACACACACATCCAGCACACTGACACACACGCCAATGACAAAACGCACACGCACGCACATTCAGGGGACTGAAGCCAGACTCACAGGGGATGGGGCCCTGGAACACACACACGCATCCACATGCACTGCGCAGTCCTCAGTTCCCTCTCCCTCCAAAGCACCCTCCCTTGCCTCACCTGCAACCCCAAAGTCACAGCAGCTCTTCCTCTGTGACCTCGGCCTCTTCCCCACCGATGAAGCTGCTCCAGCATCCCGGGGAAGAGGAAGCCCACCCACACGGAGCAGAGTGCCCCTCGCCCCCGGACACCCTCCCCAGGCGCAGACGGACTGAGGCCCCCACCCGCAAGTCCCCCCGGAGTGCTAAGAGCAAGACCCCGCCACCGCCCTGCAGCTCAGGCACAAGGTCTCCGTCCTCCATCCCTCAGGCCCCCACTGCACAGGTGCCCCCACCACACCCTGCCCCAGGTTCCCCCACCCACAGATATACCATCCCCAAGATGCTCCGGCCTTCTCCCCTGCCACTTGCTCTCCCAGCACCACACCCCCGCTGCGCTTGTCTGTGCCACTGATGTGGTGAGGGTGTCCCCCCCTCTGTCCAACCCACCTTGCCTGTTCCCCATTCTCCTCCCCTGGAGGTAGGCACTGCAGTGGAGTCCACTACCGCCCTGTCTGACTTGGGCACTGCAGTGGCGGACCTGTCCACCCCATCTGCAGGGTCCACTGCAGTTGTGCCGGCACCCACGACATCTGTGTCATGCCCCCAGTTGTGCCGGCACACACCATGTCAGACACCTCCACTGCAGTTGTCAGTGGCTCTCCAGCACCCACCACCCCTTCCCTGACTCCCCCTGGTGAGCCCTGATCCTGTCCCTGTGGTGCCTGGCCTGCCCCCCGGTTGCCCCTCCTAGTGGATTGTCCCTGGTATTGTGCAGGCATGCGTAGGGTGACATCTGCCAGTGTCACCCTGTTTGAACTTTGACAATGGACTGGCCATTGGCCTTTGCTCTTTTTTCAGGACTTCGTTTGGCCTCAACACATATGCTGAATAAAGCAACTTTCTTTTCTCTAGTGCTCATGCTTCAGATGTACATGTTGTTGGTGCAGCTAACCATGCCCTTGCTGCAGTGATGGTGATATCTGGTCTCATGATTATGAAGTGTTACTGTGCAGGAACCCATGTGGTCCAGGGGGAATGTGTCCTATCATGTGGTGTATCCATGTCATCAATAGCAGCATCTGAGGGTGTCATGTGTTCAGTATTTGGCAATGGGTTTCCTACTTACATTGGCAATTTCATATCTGTGGCTTCCACCCTGCACATCTGTTGTGCCTGCCATCGTTGCATTTGTCTACTTCCCTGACCGTGTTGCCATCTCCAGTGGACATGCAGGTTTGGGCATCAATGGGGAGGGACTCATCCGTGTAGTCAGTGCAACATTGCTATACAAGTGTGTTGGATCTGTGCTGATGATTCCGTTGGCACATCCATGACCAGGCTGATGTGATGGGAGCCCTCATTTGGTGCTAATTGTTGATTGTGTGACCAAGTGCTCAGCTGACATGATGGGGCCCTACTGAGGCAACATATGGCACAGCTTTCCTCACACAGGAGTGGAGTCCCCTCATGGCAGTGTGTACACGTGTGACATTGCCTGCGCCCAAGGTGTGTGTTGTATGTGCATGTCTGTGTGTTCACTTCCATTCATCTGCGCATGCTGTGATCCCTAGTGTTGTACCTGTTTGTGATGCTTGCTGACTTGAGCTATGTTCCCCCAAAGTCTTCTCCCTGTGTTCTCTGTGATGTGGGTGCATGGCACATTACTGGTCATCAGGGTGTCACCCATAGGTGTGTTTGCTGTCAGGGCAGAGTTTGTGTGCTGACGCAGATTGGTCACAGTCAGGTTTCCCTTTGGCACTTGTTGTTTGCCCCTGTCATGTGATTTCCAGTTTGTGTTATCTTTCAGTGATTGTGACACGTTGTGTGTGTGACTGCTGGCACTCCTTAGGGTCCGGGCTGCAATGTTGGTTGTTGTCTATGTGTGTTCTTTGTGGGTGACCTTGGCTTCTTCATTGGTGTGTGACTGTGGCTGGGATCCCATTGGTCGGTGTGGTATTGCCGTCATGTCCATGTACAGCGTAGTGTGCAGTGTGTCAGACATTCAGGAGTCTTGTTGAGTGTCCATGTGTGATGTGTTTCTACACCTTGGTTCCCACCCACCACCCTGGAATAGTCATGGGTGCATGTGCAATGTCACCAGTGCATGTGTACTTCACTGCTGCACATTGTTGGAGGTCGAGGGGTGTGGTCTTGAGTGTGTGCAGATGAGAGTTGTTGCCCGGCTAGTCCCCTGCCTCCATGTTGGCCTTGGCTTACTGGCCATGCTGATTGATTTGTGCTTGTGTAGGTGTGATGGTAGTTTGTTGCTCAGGACACCTGACTGTGGTTCACAGTGTGAACGACATTTAGCTTTGTCATCACAGTGGTATTTTTCTTCAGCCCAGGGTCACCACATTGTGGGGGCCCTGGGGGTGGTGCTGTGGTGTGTCTGTGACTTGCTGTGTCAGTTGTTGTTCCTACGTGCCTGTGTGACATGTGTGTTTTGTGCTCCCTCTCACCTGTCAATGCCTGCTTGCCCACATAGGGGATTTGGATCCATGAGTTACCTTAGTGTGGCAGTGTATGCACATCTGTATGATTGGTATTCAGCTCTCCTCATGTGTTGTGTTGTTGCCTGGGGACACTGGCACCCCCACCCCTCACCTGCTGTGTATGATGACAGTGTTGGTCTGCCTGTTTGTGTTTGTGCATCTGCACCACTGCATTGGCATATCTTGGGTGTGCCATTGGCTGTATGTTGTTTGGTGTGTTTCCCCTGCTGTCCCTGGGACTCCTAGGTCATCGGTCAGCACAGTGATCATGGTTTGTGTGTCCCATTGCTGCCATGGTATGGTATCTGTTCACCTCACATCTGCTGTCTCCACAGGGTATCTGCATTTGTGTGCCCATTGGTGCAAATATGTGGGTCTGCATTCTGATGGTCACTTCTGTCATTGTGTCATTGATGACTGTTGACGGTCTCAGCCCCCATGGGTGTTGTTTGTCTGCACATGGCCAAAGGAATGTCTCATTTGCACTGCAGTATTTGGCTCCCCCAATTTATGTTGCAATGGGACACATACACTACTTTGCCACAGATGAGTTTTTGGTTCTGTGACCAGGAATGATCCATGCAGTTTGGCAGTTGCAGCTCTTTCTTTGTCAACAATTACCTTTTGGTCACTGTGATGATGGGGGTTTAGGCCCCATTGCCACAATGGTCATGGGCTGCTTGCATTGTGGGTGCCACACACATATATGTGTGGCACATGTGCTAGGGGGTCACATTGTATGTTCAATGTCATGTTCGGTGTTGTAGGCATTTGACACAGCCTGCTCACACGCTTGTCATGGTGGTGGGGGGATGTCTTAATCTTGCATTCCCTAGGTTGTGGTGTGCTTGTTGTGTCATGCATTGTCCATCCTATGAGTGGGGGTGGTAGTAGTGGTAGGCATCCAGCCCCCCTGGCTAAGGGTGGTAGTAGTGGTAGGCATCCTGCCCTCCTGGGTGAGGGTGGTAGTAGTGGTAGGCATCCTGCCCTCCTGGGTGAGGGTGGTAGTAGTGGTGGGCATCCTGCCCCCCTGGGTGAGGGTGGTAGTAGTGGTAGGCATCCAGCCCCCCTGGCTAAGGGTGGTAGTAGTGGTAGGCATCCTGCCCCCCTGGGTGAGGGTGGTAGTAGTGGTGGGCATCCTGCCCCCTGGGTGAGGGTGGTAGTAGAGGTAGGCATCCTGCCCCCTGGCTAAGGGTGGTAGTAGAGGTAGGCATCCTGCCCCCTGGCTAAGGGTGGTAGTAGTGGTGGGCATCCTGCCCCCCTGGGTGAGGGTGGTAGTAGTGGTGGGCATCTGGCACCCCCTGGCTAAGGGTGGTTGTAGTGGTAGGCATCCAGCCCCCTGGCTAAGGGTGGTAGTAGTGGTAGGCATCCTGCCCCCTGGGTGAGGGTGGTAGTAGTGGTGGGCATCCTGCCCCCCTGGGTGAGGGTGGTAGTAGTGGTAGGCATCCAGCCCCCCTGGCTAAGGGTGGTAGTAGTGGTAGGCATCCTGCCCCCCTGGGTGAGGGTGGTAGTAGTGGTGGGCATCCTGCCCCCCTGGGTGAGGGTGGTAGTAGAGGTAGGCATCCTGCCCCCTGGCTAAGGGTGGTAGTAGTGGTAGGCATCCTGCCCCCTGGCTAAGGGTGGTAGTAGTGGTAGGCATCCTGCCCCCCTGGCTAAGGGTGGTAGTAGTGGTAGGCATCCTGCCCCCTGGGTGAGGGTGGTAGTAGTGGTGGGCATCCTGCCCCCCTGGGTGAGGGTGGTAGTAGTGGTGGGCATCCTGCCCCCTGGCTAAGGGTGGTAGTAGTGGTGGGCATCCTGCCCCCTGGGTGAGGGTGGTAGTAGTGGTGGGCATCCTGCCCCCCTGGGTGAGGGTGGTAGTAGAGGTAGGCATCCTGCCCCCTGGCTAAGGGTGGTAGTAGAGGTAGGCATCCTGCCCCCTGGCTAAGGGTGGTAGTAGTGGTGGGCATCCTGCCCCCTGGGTGAGGGTGGTAGTAGTGGTGGGCATCTGGCACCCCTGGCTAAGGGTGGTTGTAGTGGTAGGCATCCAGCCCCCCTGGCTAAGGGTGGTAGTAGTGGTAGGCATCCTGCCCCCTGGGTGAGGGTGGTAGTAGTGGTGGGCATCCTGCCCCCCTGGGTGAGGGTGGTAGTAGTGGTAGGCATCCAGCCCCCCTGGCTAAGGGTGGTAGTAGTGGTAGGCATCCTGCCCCCTGGGTGAGGGTGGTAGTAGTGGTGGGCATCCTGCCCCCCTGGGTGAGGGTGGTAGTAGAGGTAGGCATCCTGCCCCCTGGCTAAGGGTGGTAGTAGTGGTAGGCATCCTGCCCCCTGGCTAAGGGTGGTAGTAGTGGTAGGCATCCTGCCCCCCTGGCTAAGGGTGGTAGTAGTGGTAGGCATCCTGCCCCCTGGGTGAGGGTGGTAGTAGTGGTGGGCATCCTGCCCCCCTGGGTGAGGGTGGTAGTAGTGGTGGGCATCCTGCCCCCTGGCTAAGGGTGGTAGTAGTGGTGGGCATCCTGCCCCCCTGGGTGAGGGTGGTAGTAGTGGTGGGCATCCTGCCCCCCTGGGTGAGGGTGGTAGTAGAGGTAGGCATCCTGCCCCCTGGCTAAGGGTGGTAGTAGAGGTAGGCATCCTGCCCCCTGGCTAAGGGTGGTAGTAGTGGTGGGCATCCTGCCCCCTGGGTGAGGGTGGTAGTAGTGGTGGGCATCTGGCACCCCCTGGCTAAGGGTGGTTGTAGTGGTAGGCATCCAGCCCCCCTGGCTAAGGGTGGTAGTAGTGGTAGGCATCCTGCCCCCTGGGTGAGGGTGGTAGTAGTGGTGGGCATCCTGCCCCCTGGGTGAGGGTGGTAGTAGTGGTAGGCATCCAGCCCCCTGGCTAAGGGTGGTAGTAGTGGTAGGGCATCCTGCCCCCCTGGGTGAGGGTGGTAGTAGTGGTGGGCATCCTGCCCCCCTGGGTGAGGGTGGTAGTAGAGGTAGGCATCCTGCCCCCTGGCTAAGGGTGGTAGTAGTGGTAGGCATCCTGCCCCCTGGCTAAGGGTGGTAGTAGTGGTAGGCATCCTGCCCCCCTGGCTAAGGGTGGTAGTAGTGGTAGGCATCCTGCCCCCTGGGTGAGGGTGGTAGTAGTGGTGGGCATCCTGCCCCCTGGGTGAGGGTGGTAGTAGTGGTGGGCATCCTGCCCCCTGGCTAAGGGTGGTAGTAGTGGTGGGCATCCTGCCCCCCTGGGTGAGGGTGGTAGTAGTGGTGGGCATCCTGCCCCCCTGGGTGAGGGTGGTAGTAGAGGTAGGCATCCTGCCCCCTGGCTAAGGGTGGTAGTAGAGGTAGGCATCCTGCCCCCTGGCTAAGGGTGGTAGTAGTGGTGGGCATCCTGCCCCCCTGGGTGAGGGTGGTAGTAGTGGTGGGCATCTGGCACCCCCCTGGCTAAGGGTGGTTGTAGTGGTAGGCATCCAGCCCCCCCTGGCTAAGGGTGGTGGTAGGCATCCAGCCCGCCCTGGGTGAGGGTGGTAGTAGTGGTAGGCATCCAGCCCCCTGGCTAAGGGTGGTAGTGGTGGTGGGCATCTGGCACCCCCTGGCTAAGGGTGGTTGTGGTGGTTGGCATCCAGCCCCCTGGGTTGGGGTGGTGGCGCGCATTCAGGCCCCTGTGTGCATATGTGGCATTGGTGATGGGCATCCCGCCCCTATGGTGCTGCTGGTGTAAGTATATTCAGATTCCCAGTGTATGTGTGTGATGTGTCGTGTACGTGTTGTATGTGTTTTGTGGTTGGTGTCTGACTTACCTTCTGCGCCGTACGCGTCCGTGCCTGTTCCGGTAGTAGATGTAGAATATTGGTATGATCGGGACGAAGGGATTCATGGTTGGTTCGTGTCGTTCGTCCTTCTCGTTGCTTCGCGTCGTCCCTCGTCGCTTCGCTTCGTCCTCGTCGCTCCGCGTCGTCCTCGTCTGTGCTGTGTTCGCCTCGTAGCCGTGGATCGTGTTGTGGCGCGATTCGGAGCTTATGTGCGCCTCTCCCGGATGCTTTGACGTGCCGTGCGTAGCGACGGGTTCGGCGCGTACGGAAAGCGCATCGTACTTGTCCGGCCGGACGGGGCTGCATTTTCCCTTCCGTGCGACTCGATTCGGCGTTTCCGGATTCGCCTCGGTCGGAGAACAGGACCTGGTTTGGGTGAGTACGGCTCGGCCGGATTCTTTGCTGTTGTGCGCATCGTACTTGCTCGTTCGGTGTGCTGTACGGATCGGTCGGGAAACTGGCTTTCGCATGGCTTTTTTCCCGACCGAATAGTATTGGGTGCGCCTCCGACCGAGATCGGAATCGGCCCCTTTGTTGCTTCAGTCGCTTGAATTCCCACTAAGAAACCGGACTATGGCAGAGGAATACGTTCACAAGCGGTGGCAGCGGATTTACGGCAGACCGTGAAGTGGCTTCCCCGTCAGTCCCTCCTGTGACAAAATGCTTGGAGATTCCTACCCGCGCTGCCCACACGCTCCCTGCTCCTTACCGCAAATGTCAGTTTCTTCCATTCATTTGGACATCCACTGCTTCCAACGGCCAGGGGCAGCACGGCACTCGAGAAAAGTTTATTTCTTGGAACACGCCAGAAAACACCCACTGCCTCACATCCGGGTGTGCGCTCTATGTGGTCAGACAACCACACAATGGACCAAGCCTCAGTACCCAACATGCCATTATACTTCAGAGCTCCAATCTCCAAGAACTCAGGCAAACAGGACACAGCGGCACAGCCAGAAAATAGATATTTCAGGTACGTCAATTTATTTTCTATATTTATCTTTTTTCAGCCAAAGTGCATTGTGCTCTAAAAACAGGTCTAAGCGTTTCGGCCGAAGCCTTCTACTGGGACACAGAGTGCTGCCACACAGAGTGGCCATTTAAAGGGCCATTGCCCTATATTATCCCCACCATAAATTTAAAAATAAAAATTAACAATATGTTTACAGATCGCCAAATACAATTAATTCCTCGTATTTAACCTGGTTACATCACCATCAAAGATATAATTGTAATTTAGAGTGCTTAAGATCAGCATGGATGGCACTGTGCTAATCCTACGCTTAAAGACTTTGTTAGAAAAGTAGCCATTTGAGGTGAGCAAATTTAGAGTGTCGCTGGTGTTGAGGGTGCTCTATACTGGAGCTGCTTTCCACCTAACTTGAGAGCTACCCATAGTTCTCTGCTTCTTTTGCATAATTTATGCATCACTCTAAGCCTGAAAGGGTATTGTTTTGACTTATACTGGGTTCTCCCTTGTGTCTGGACAAAGCTCTACATCTCTGAAGAGCTCTAATGAAAGCGAAACATGAGTCAGGGGTTGCTTTTATTAATTTTAGGTTGGCTTGGTTGGTATTTTACCAATTCGAAGCTGTAATACTGTGCCTGGAGTGGTAAAAGGCTTTTGTCATTTTACAGCTCGCCATGGATAGCACTATGCTAGTCCTATGCTTAAAAACTTTGCTGTAGGAATGGCAAAAGAGAAAAGACTTTGTCCCTCTCTATCTCAGCATGGATGGCACTGTGCTAATCCTACGCTTAAAGGCTTTGATAGAAAAGCAGACATTTGAGCTGAGCAAATTTAGAGTTTCGCTGGTGTTTAGGGTGCTCTATACTGGAGCTGCTTTCCACCTAAACTTGAGAACTACCCAGAGCTCCCTGCTTCTTTTTTGCATAATTTATGTGTCACTCAAAGCCTGAAAGGGTATTGTTTTGACTTATACTGGGTGCTCCCTTGTGTCTGGACAAAGCTATACCTCTCTGAAGAGCACTAATGAGAGCGAAACATGTGTCAGGGGTTTCTTTTATTCATTTCAGGTTGGCTTGGTTGATATTTTACCAATTCAAAGCTGTAATACTGTGCCTGGAGTGGTAAAAGGCTTTTGTCATTTTACAGCTTGGCATGGATAGCACGGTGCTAGTTCTATGCTTAAAACTTTGCTGTAGAAATAGCAAAAGACTTTGTCCCTTTCTATCTCGGCGTGGAAGGCACTGTGCTAATCCTACGCTTAAAGACTTTGATAGAAAAGAAGACATTTGAGGTGAGCAAATGTAGAGTGTCGCTGGTGTTGATGGTGGGCTATACTGGAGCAGCTTTCCACCTAAACTTGAATACCCAGAGTTCTCTGCTTTTTTGCATACTTTATGCGTCACTCTAAGCCTGAAAGGGTATTGTTTTAACTTAACTGTTAGACCATCCTGCTTCCTCTGCTACTCCAACTACAAAGAACCAGGTATTCAGCAGAGAATTTAGTCTTACCTGACATTAGCCACAAACGTATTTGCAGGCTGGAGAGGGGGCTCTTCTCTTGCTTGCAAAAAGTCTTTTTGAGCAGTCCACCTCCAAGGTTCCAGTTTGATTCTAGGCCAGCCAGTCAGCACAGGCCCCAATGAGATTGTCTGGATGGTGGACGGTGTTTCCCATTCTAGTCCAGTTCCTCTACACAGCACTTTATGGCAGGGAGGTAGATCAAAGAAGGGAGGCCTAGCATCAGCCCAGACCCCATATCAGCAGACTAGGCTGTGGAGCAAAGGCAGGCTTCTTCTAAGCGCTCATGCACAATGGCAGACCAGGCTTGGGGATTGGGGGTGGGGCTGGAAGACCAGGCCAAGAAAACGTAACAAACCTAATAGACAAGCCTGGGGTGAAGGAGGAGCTTTCAGCGGCTAATTGTAGAACACACATTACATATTCTGCTCAGTAAAAACTGTGGGACAACAGGAAATGCTGCAGTATACATAACATTAAGCGAACAGTGGTTCTGCCACCTATCAGCTTATAAAAAGCGTCCAACTTATTTACTCAATTGGTCCCTCTTCTCAGATGAGACTAACATTTAATGCAAGAAATCAAAATAACGCCCCAAAAAAACACATGTACTTCTGAATTATTATGTGATTTTATAACCAATTTGGTGAAAACTTTGCACTCAAAACACTGAGAACAGGACATATATATGCACACACAGACATATGATGTGTATTTACACTTATTGAAACATAACGTGAAGTGAAAATAAACCAATTTACATATCACAACACAATATATACATAACAAATTAACATATATTCAAGACAAAACATTTAGACACAGTGTGAGAAAAATGAAAATCTGATTCAACCCGACTTGCAATCGATCTGGTTATTCTCGATTGTTATGGGTGATCAATAGCACTTGAAAGTATGCGTCGACGTTTCGACCCCAGATAATATTGCGATAAATTGATCGTCAAAAGGGGGCTCTTCCTCTGGACTATATGTAGAGTCTGTGTGTGGCCTTGAATAAAGATTCCACCTGGATATCAGATTATAGGTACTGTCAGCAATGCAGCTTGAACAGACTGTATATGATTGACCTGAATCAAAAAAGCTCTCCTTATCAGCTGGTTGATTTAGGTTCAATGGCACAGCATGCCTGCAACTCTCCGGCGTCTGGCCCTCGGGGTCTCCTGTAATTATTCAATGCTTCTCAAATGGGCACACATTGCTGGGGCCGATCGCCTCCAGGCAAAGCTTTCATGACGGACTCCAGGCTAATTAATGCCTATGAGTTCTCTTTTCCTTCGTGTCACTGGAAATTAATCTCAGGAAGCTGCCTTTGAAAGGCAGCTGATACGGAGAGCTTTTTTGATTCAGGTCAATCATATACAGTCTGTTCAAGCTGCGGTGCTGACAGTACCTATAATCTGATATCCAGGTGGAATCTGTATTCAAGGCCACACACAGACTCTACATATAGTCCTGAGGAAGACCCCCCTTTTGACGATCAATTTATCGCAATATTATCTGGGGTCGAAACGTCGACGCATACTTTCAAGTGCTATTGATCACCCATAACAATCGAGAATAACCAGATCGATTGCAAGTCGGGTTGAATCAGATTTTCATTTTTCTCACACTGTGTCTAAATGTTTTGTCTTGAATATATGTTAATTTGTTATCTATATATTGTGTTGTGATATGTAAATAGGTTTATTTTCACTTCACGTTATGTTTCAATAAGTGTAAATACACATCATATGTCTGTGTGTGCATATATATGTCCTGTTCTCAGTGTTTTGAGTGCAAAGTTTTCACTCAAATTGGTTATAAAATCACATAATAATTCAGAAGTACATGTGTTTTTTTTGGGCGTTATTTTGATTTCTTGCATTAAATGTTAGTCTCATCTGAGAAGAGGGACCAATTGAGTAAATAAGTTGGACGCTTTTTATAAGCTGATAGGTGGCAGAACCACTGTTCGCTTAATGTACTAATCCCCAGGTTCTGCACATAACTGGGTCACCTAATTGCTTTATACTGGCAGTATATATAACGGCATTTAATAACATAAGACTCAAAGGATAGGCCAGGGGTAATATAGGGAAATTTAACACTACCTGCTGCTCCGGCTGGTGATCTATGAAAGTGTTAGGGCTTAAAGATTGCAATTCGCAACTTCCTATGATTGACTGAGAAGGCCCTTCTCATACCCCCTCATATTTGCAATTCATAAAGTGTCGCAAAAGATCCTTTTTGAGCTAGAAGACATTTTCAACTCAGAAGAGGGCTTTTATGCATTGTGAAGTGCACTTTTGAAGTTGCAAACCCTGTGATTTTGCAAATCCCAGAGGTTGTAACTGCAAGAAGGCTTTGTACAGTTGGGCGTAAATTGTTTTGGAGGTTGTTGGGAATGGGGTTTGGATTGAAAGCATGTTGGCCACAGAAAGTTTAATAGTATTGTGAGGAGGCAATAACAACCCTCCTCTGGAGAGGAATCATGGCAACCTAAACATAGCACAGGGTAACAATCTTGAAGGGGAGAGTTGAAATGGTGGAAGTGGAGTGGGGAAACCCAGTCACCAACCTCCATTGCTGTCAGGTAGGGATCCCTGGCTTGAATCCAGTTTTAACAAAGACACAAGGACGCACACACACACACACACACACATCGCACACAGACACACAGACACAAACACACACACACCTCCCACATGAGTACTGAAGCCCCCAACTATCAAGTCATACAATCATCATTCAGGTTTTGTATTCCTCAGACCAGGGTGCATTTAATAGACTCTAGTCTAAACCTGCCTTGTGGAATGTCAGAGCTGACATATGGGTGGGCTGTGGGATCTCACAGCCCACAAGTTGTGATTACTACAATCGAAAGAACTTACTGGAAAAGAAAAAATAAGCTGAATATTACAACAATGAAAGGGAGCTCTGGAATGTTGTCCTTGCATGCCACACAGCTGATCAAGCCTTCTACACTTTTCAGTAACTGGAAACCAGAAGGAAAATGTTAGGGGAATTTTCTGGTGATTTCTCCTGCCAGACAAATAAATTTGCTTCTCAGCTTTGGTTACTGAATAGGTTGCTGCACCACACTGATGAGAAAATATGCTTGTGTCTACTCTTGAGCTGCTTTTAGGCTATAAGTCCAATTCCCTCAATACACCTCAGTGCTAATAGGTGGACTCGCTCAATGCCCAATGTCGTAGCCAAATCCAAATGACTGCCTGGGGCTGAAGGAGGGAAAACTATCAACTCTGCTACACAATATTCCCAGCCCTGTTGGTCTGGCACGGATGCTCCAATGCGTATTGGGTCTGGTGGCTGCCTCGACTCCAGATTGCATTGTGCGTGTCATAGAGTCGAATTAAGCAACCAAAACAGTATTTCATACTTCTCAGGTAGATGAAATAGGTGCCACTTAGTTGGGCATCAGTAGGTTATGACCTCCTAACATCTTTCTGTTCACACATCAGTTGATATCAGACGAGTTTCCCAAAACAGGATTAGTCAGGGTTACTGTAACGGGGCCTCTCAAAGTAACATAGGCCGCAGCTTCAGAGGATTCACAGACACACAGCCACACGGAGTACAGGTCTGGGCCGGAAGTCTCGAGCGACCTCCGCACGTTTATTTATGCTCTCTGGCCATGCCTGGCCAGAGAGTGATACAATGTGTGCAGGCCCTTCCGGGCCATGGACCTCCTCGAGATACCTCTCTCGGCAACTAGACTGCTACATCCCATCCCAAGTCAGTGTTCAAACATAATCATAACATTAACACATAAAGCCTGTCAACCATTGACTTGGCCTCGGATTGGGTCTCAGGTCGTATCTTGTGTGGCGATCTGCTCGAGTCACCAGATTGTCGCTCGGTGGCGGAGTGCTGGGGGTCACAGTCGCCTCTACCCCTGCTGCCACAGGTGACGGTGGGCTTATCGCGGCTTGTTCTCCAACAGGACCAGGTGACAGATCTTCCGTCGTTGTGCCTCCACTTTCTGCCTGGCAGGAGAACATTTGGCTTGGCTCAGAGTCATGTACTTGCTTAAACCAGGACACGTTCCGGGTTATGGTTTCATCACCCTCTTGAGCCGTGACGGCGGTTCCGTTGATCTTCAACACGGTCCACGTCCCAGGCTCATATGCTTTGCGGAACTTCCCTCTGCTGCGGCGGTTCCTCACCAGTACTGTGCATCCTGGCACGATGACTCTGGTTTTGGCCCTCCTTTTCTTGCTGGCCCGCTCGTTAGTCGTTGCCCTTTGCGCTTGAGTGTTGGTGGGGTCATAGGGCGCTGGAGCCCAGCCGTCGGCGGCGGGTATGGTGTCCCTTCAGGGCCCAGCTAGCATCAAAGACCAGGGTGATCTTTGTGTCGTGCAGTCCGGGGTGCTGCGATACTCGCGCAGGAACTTGTGCAGTGCCGTTTCGGGGTCAGTCTGCTCGGAGATGGCAATTCGCAGGATCTTATTCAGGGTCGTCATGAAGCGCTCGACTTCTCCATTGGCTTGCGGCCATTGGGGAGTGATGCGGTGGTGATGAACCCCCAACTGCGCCAGCAGGTTCTTGAATTCTGCCCCTTGAAATGGGGGCCCATTATCAGTCTTGACTTCATGAGGTAAACCAAATAGGGTGAATGTTTTTTCCAGGACCAGTCTCAGGTCAGCGAATGAGGTTGATGAAATCACTTCGACTATGGGATATTTTGTGTAGTTGTCGATCACCACTGCTGTTACTCGACCATCCGGGAAACTCCCGAAATCCAAACTTATCCATGACCACGGGGACGTGGCTGGCTCTTCTGTTATCACTGGAGCGGGGCATTCGTGGCTGCTTGTCAGCTGGCACGGCCTGCAGTTCCTTACTAATGCATCAACGGCGGCTTCAAGTCCTGGGAACCACACTTTTCCTCTCATGCGAGACTTCATCCGCGTAGTCCCTTGATGTCCTTCATGAGCTAGGGAGGTGGCTCGTTCTTGCAGGCTCGCTGGAATGACCAGTCGAGAGCCTCTTAGTATCACTCCATCTGCTGCTGCACGTAGCTCATCCCGCACCTTCCAGAATTTCCCTAGCCGGTCTTTGTCTGTCCCATTCCATCCATGTGCTCCGTGTAGAAAGTCTTCCCAGGATCCCTTTTGGAGCGACTTCAGTACTCGCATGAGTACCGCATCTGTGCTAGTCTCTAGTCTGATCTCATCAAGAGTGAGCACTCGCGGACAGGCCCACTGAGACACCATGTCGACATATTATTCTGTCTTACGTTCTTGGACGACACCGTCTCCGGCTGCCTCTGCCGGGTGTCGCGACAAGAAGTCGGTAGGATTTTTCGCTCCCGGGCGGTATATTAGCTCCATGCGGTAGTGCTGCAGCTGTATTGCCCAGCGCTCGATCCGCGGTGGGGGTTGTGGTGCTGTCCCTCTGAACAGCGGGACGAGTGGCTGGTGGTCGGTCACTACTCTGAAGGGGTGTCCGCTGACATATAAGTGGAAATGGTTGCAGGCCCACTTGATAGCTAACGCTTCTCTTTTAATCTGGGAATACCGGGCTTCGGTTGGTGTGAGAGCCTTGCTCGCAAACGCCAGTGGGGTACATTTTCCTGGTTCCGTCTCTTGGATCAGGGGGGCTCCGAGCCCGACTGGGCTGGCGTCCACCAGTAGTTCGGTCATCCGTGTGGTGTCGAAGTATGCCATCGTAGTCTTCCCGAGGAGCGCCGTTTTGATCTTTTGGAAGGCGTCCTCTTCTTCTCAGTCCCACTTCCAAGCCACGTACTTCTTCGTCAGGGCGCGTAGCAGTTCCGCTAGGGTGGCTAGGTTCGGTATGAACGCCCGCAGTAGGTGGCCATTCCAAGAAAACTTCGAACTTCTGACGCGGTCGTCGGAGCACAGGCTTCTTGTATGGCTTGTGACTTCTTCGGGTCTACTCTGACTCCGTCCTGGCTAAACACGTAGCCGAAGAAGTCGATGGATTTCTGGAAAAACGAGCACTTCTCCCGGTGCAGGGTGACTCCGTGTTCGGCTAGGCGTTGGAGTGTGGCTCAGAGGTGGCGACTGTGTTCTTCCATTGTTGCTGAGTGTATTAGAATGTCATCGCTGACATTTAGCACCCCCTGGAGTCCTGATAGTAGCTCCCGGATAGTATTCTGGAATATCTCTACCGCTGACGAGATACCAAAATTCAGTCTTTTGTAGCGGCGCAACCCTATGTGGGTCGAGATGGTCGTGATGTATCGGCTCTCCTCGGCTAGCCTCAGCTGGTAGTATCCCGCATTGAGGTCAAGTTTGGAAAACCAGCGGGATCCATTTAGATCAGCTAGGATGTCATCGACAGTTGGTGTTAAGTGTCTTTCGCGTTTAATTGCCTGGTTAGGTAGGCGCATGTCGATGCAGAGTCGAATTTTGCCAGGCTGTTTTGGTTTTCTCTGCGATTACCATGGGAGATACCCAGGGTGTTGGCCCGGTGACCTTCTCTATGACCCCTGGTTGTTCGAGGTGTTGGAGTTCTTTCTCCACAAGTGGCCTGAGGTGGAACGGTATCCGCCGGTGTCTTAAGGCTACTGGCTTCACGGCCTTGTCTATGTGTAGTTTGATCGGAGCTTTCTTGATGCAGCCGAGTCCCTCAAAGAGTTGTGGAAATAGTTCTAGGATGTCCTCCGTTTGTAGGGCCTTGACTGCGTTGGCAAACGTGACCAAACCGAGATCTTCGGCAGTGTGGCTTCCCACCAGGATATCGGCTTCTCGGTCAACCACGCGAACGTGGTGGTGACCTCGTGGGCCTCCATTTTCACCTGGACCGCCATCTTTCCCTTGAGCGGTAGTGGCGTCTGACTGCCATACGTGAGGATTCTTACATGCGACGGGGATAACACTGGCCTTGGGTTGAGTCATCTGTACTGCTGGCACCCCATCACGTTAACGGATGCTCCCGTGTGAATAAGCGCGGTGACCTGGGATCCGGCAATGTTGAGGGCACAGGTGAGTTGCTGGGGTCTCCTCCGCTTGAGGTCACTGGCAAATGAGATGAGGTAGCGCTCACCTTCCTCATCTGTCGATGAGTCTTCTAGATATTGTCTTGGTCTCGGGGGCGTACGTGTCGTCTTTGGGTTCTCAGAGTCCTCCAGCGACAGGTGTTTCACTGCCCTTGACGGTGGTCGTCGTCCTCAGGCTCCTCGGTTTTGCGGGCCTCCTCTGCATGCCACCGCAAAATGGTTGGGGGTACCGCACTTGGAACACGTTCGTCCTTGTGCCGGGCACTCTTCCTGTGGGTGTTCTTCTCTGCCACAGTATCCGCAATACGATCCTTGTGTGTTCCTCCCTGGCCTCCGCCCACGGGCGCCTCTGTGATGGGTACGAATGGCATCCGCCCTTACAGTTTTGATCGTGACTGGTTTCTCCGCTTGTTGTGTTTGGGCGATGTCCATTGCCATTGATCGGGCGTCAGACAGGTCATGCGACCTTGCTAGAATGAGGATATCTTCTAGGGTGATGCTGGGTTGGCGTAGGATGAGGGTCCGAAGGTTCTTGTTTCTGCACCCTTGGATTACCTGGGCTCTCACTTCTTTATTCTGGTCGTCGTCCGTACACGTACTCGTTAGCTCACGCAGCCGTGCGTGGAACGCGTCCATTGATTCTCCTTCCCTCTGTCGTGCTTGCCGCAGTTTGAACCTCTCATAGTCTGGGTTCAATTGGGGATCAAAGTGTGCGTTCAGGGCTGTCACTGCTGCGTTGTAGTCATTTGGCGGGCCGGTGTTTGGCAGGTGGGCAAACAACTTGTAAATTTCTTCGCCAGTGAAGTGTAGCAGTAGGGACCTCTTTATTGCGCCATCCGTTTCCCGTGTCGCCGTAAGGTAATTGTCTAGCCTGCTGATCCAGAGTGTCTATCTGGGCGATGCTGTGGCTGGGTGAATGAGCTCGCTGAATGGAGGTAGTGCGTTAATCTGGGAGTGTTGTGGCGCTGGCTGCCCCACTGGGGGTCCAGGGTGTTGGGCCTGTGGTGCCTGTGGTAGTGCCGCGTGTGCTCCTTGCTCTGTCATCTCTGCCCCTTCACTGCGTGCTTTTCGTCTGGTGTGTGCTGGATGCTTCTCACTTTATACAGTTTCCTTTACTTATTTCCCTTCTTAAAATATATTTATTTATATATTTTTCTTTTCCTCTTATCTTTTCCTGGTATTCACCCTCAGTGGTCTTGTGTCCTGTGGGCAGACTGGCCCTGGGCAGCAACGTTAAGCGCTGGCCTCTATCAATCGGGCCGACAGCGGGCCCGAGCCACGTGCGCTGTGTAGCTCGTAGGAAGCAGGAGCCGTCTGCGCATGCGCGCGTCGCCGCGTGTGATGCGGGTACAGGATCGGGCCTCCTCTGGAGTCGCACATGCCGTGCAGCCTTCGCGCTGATGAGCCAGGCCAGGTAGGGGCAGGCACTTTCCTTAATAATGCGGTGCTGCGGCCGTTTGCACGGGACGCCGCTGGGGGTACTTCCTTACCCAGGCGTGGTGACGGTCGTGTACCGATCTCTGCAGCGTGGTGATCTCGCGCGGACATCCGCCGCGGCACTTCTCTCCCATGCAGCGCTGTGGGGAGGGCCCTCAGCCGACACACCCCCGGGTCATCGTGCGGGCACAGGCAGACAGCCGGCAAATCAGGCGGGTACTGCTGCGTGGCGCAAGGGGCACCCACCCTCGTCGCCAGTGTAACGGGGCCCCTCAAAGTAACGTAAGCCGCAGCTTCAGAGGATTCACAGACACACAGCCACACGGAGTACAGGTCTGGGCCGGAAGTCTCGAGCAACCTCTGCCCGTTTATTAATGCTCTCTGGCCACGCCTGGCCAGACAGTGATACAATGTGTGCAGTCCCTTCCGGGCCATGGACCTCCCCGAGATACCTCTCTCGGCAACTAGACTGCTACAGTTACTAAGCGCCATATAAATGCAATATCAATGCAATGTAATACATGTAGCTAATACACTCCAATATTAGACGCTAGAGCCTGTGTGATGAAGCTTTGAGAATGTTAAATATTGAAGCTTGTGCAATATTTCAATCAAATGATTAAGAACATATTTTATGTTGCGTTCTAGCGGGAGCAATAGAAGAAGAAGAATTTGTATTTTAAAAAAGGTCAAATTACCATCTTCTTTCTCGACATTAATACTGTGCCAGTTGGCCGGCCCAAGTGCTCACGTGCAGTTGTGAGGACGTCCCTGAACAGACAGGAAGCCTGTCGCACTTTGAAGGTGGCAATGTATTTTGGTTGCTGGCATTGCCTCATCATTTTTACTACAGCGATGTCTTAATTTTTTACAGCCGGTGGGGCACAGGTGCTCGCGCACGGGAATTCTTGTCTGTTGACAGTTTTCTCCGGTAAGCTGTGCCCATCGGAAGGAAGGTGAATTTTTTTTTTTTTGTTAAAATCTTATATTAGGATAATATAAGGATGCAGTTAAATTAATAAGCAGTTCTTTTTTTTGAGTGAGGTAGAAATTTGGCATTTGAAGCTGAAGGATACTTTTGGTTTAGGTTTCTGTGTCAATATTTTACGTTATTTTTAAATCCTTTTGATTGAACAAGAGATTATATAATATTTGCAAAATGTCTTATGGTGATTGTAATATTACATCAGGTGATAGTCAATGAGAAATAATTAAACGGCTTGTCGGTCAGGAAATAAAGGACTCTGCGCATAATGCAATGAGGAGCCTTTTGGGAAAAAAAAGATAGGATGAAGGGAAGAAGGTGAGGAATTTTGGTCCCTGTCAGAAAATGAAGATACGTTTCAAAAGAGAACAGGAGGAAAGTGATAAAAAGAAAAACTTGAATACTCCTGTGGTTTCAGAGTTCAATAAATGTGGAGTCCATGGCAGATCACAAGGAATGGGTGTCCAAAGTGGCACACAAAGAGGGAAGGCTATCCCTGCACATGATGGGGTATCTCAACGGCCGTTATTGCTAGATCATTTGATTATGGATGTGGACGAATATATTGTTGGATTTGAATACAAAGAATTATTCAAGGAATTAATTTGTGGAAAGTGACGTTCAGAAATCACATGCACCTATAGTGTTGAAAGATCCTTTCGGTCAAAACCTGTTTGATCCAAGAGAAATATATATTATATCAGAATGTTGGTCATTATATGACACAGCTGAATATATCATTTCTGTATTTGAAGGCCCTTGGAAAAGGAGGAGAGGGATTGTCATGTCCAATCATTAGTGAGAAAGAATCTATGACAGATAATTTGGACCCAGAGTTGATTATGCATATATTTAGGCTTGGTAGGGACCGAAGGAAAGGTTTGATGCACTGCCTCAAGCAATGTGAGGATAAACATTTAGACATATTGGATACACTCACCCTAATTTTTGATTTGGTTAAGGAGGCATACATCATGGGCAAGGAAGTAGATTTGACGTTACCATGGTTGGTGTCAGAGGGCAATATATTGCTTTGGTAATGTGAATGCAGGCCTTATTACTGAGGGTCAAAAAGCAGTATTACTAAGGATTATCCAAAATTAGGTAATCTGGCCGGTAAGGAATCTAGTGCAGACGCAAAAAGTCTCTTGTTTGGTGAGGGTATGGTGAAGTCTCTAGGAAAATACGTGACAGCTTTTGCTGCTTTAGACAAAGCGCAGACATCTAGGAGAATGGTGTTTGGCAAAACATTTATATGGTAGGGCAGGAAGGAGAGGTCAGCCTTTCGGCAGAGGATTCTACAAGTCCCAGTATGGCCAAGGAAGAGGATCTTATAGATGATCACAAGGCCCCACAGGATTTTTCCCACAAAGAGGCAGATGTGAAAGGAGTAGACTCTCAAAAGGGCTGGGGCCAGTATTCGAGTTTGGCATAAGGTGAGCACAGTGACTAATTAGTTTTTTTCCCATGGAAGGTTAGAGACAGGTTGAGAAACTCAGGATGGGTTGGCCAAGAATTATAGGGGAGCATTAAAAGGTTATATTACGCTGACTACGGCAACGCACTCTATGCAGACACCACCAGCTATCAAGGCTCACCTGATGTTTCCACGGGAACGAGAGATTGGAGACCGATGAATAGGTCCCAACTTCCCACTACCACCATTCCGCCCAACAAAGTCAAAGCAGGACAAGTGAGCAGGGGTAAGAGGGGAAACAAGGGGAGGAGAAAACTGAAGAGGGTCCCTCAGCATGACCTGGGCAGCAAGGATACTGAAGAGGGTCCCTCGGCACGACCTGGGCAGCAAGGATACATCACTGGAGACTTCGGTGATCCTGTAACAAAGTATTGTTAATAACCTACTCTACGGTATACTAAAACACAAACATAACCACTAAACATGTATCAAGGATGTCTACCTGGTTTGCTCCCCTCTTCCACTAGTGTCCAAAAAGTGTAATCAGGAATCAACTAATAATTCTGCATAAAAAGAACAGAGAGAGAAAATCACTGAGGGTACATTAATTTAGGGTGTAATGATATAATATAAGTAGTGCTTACCAGTATGGGTAATGTAGAAAAACAACTCTTAGCCCAAAAATAATCAAGGCTGACTCAATTGAATCAGTCCAAAGAAAGGTAACAAAATATGCAAAAAGGTGCAGGCTAGACCAACCATCTCTATAATATTCAGGAGTTTGTGATGCGGGCTGGTATAGGAGTAAACAGCCAGGAAGAACTCAGCATAAATGTGCTTCCTTACTTCAGGAGTTAATGCTGCTGACTGCACTATTTCTCACAACCAGGAAGGACTAAACAATAGGCACCTACTTACATCAGGAGTTCGCAATGCTGACCTCAATGATTTATGCCATCAAGAAAATATGCCCCCAAAGAAATGCAGATGCCCATGTTTGCCACAAGATTCCTTCAAATAAATATATGCTTGCTACACATTCACAGATGTCTGCCACACACACACAAGTGCCAGTGCGTTACCGCCTTGGTAAGGATTCTTGGTTGTCTGGTGTTTGTTATTTAGGAGAGGCCCCACCAAGGGAAGCAAGGCTGCGGAGAGCGACGAGACGGAGTGCCCAACGCGAGGAGCTGGGCGTCGAAAAATGCAGACGCTGCCGCCGTGACCCGGAAGTGAAGGCACGAAAACCGGACGGGAAGGATATGCTCACCAGAGCTGGAACGCGAAGCGCTCCTCCCGTCCGGAAGAGGATATTTATGGGAGCAGAGCTCCGCCCATGTTGCTGACTGCGCAGTGACGGAGCAGTTATGACAGTACACCCCCCCGATGGTCCCTTCCACCGGTTTGGGCTTCCAGGGATATCTTCAGTGAAACAGACAAACCAAGCGAGGAGTGTGAATATGTCCCGCAGTTCCCATGTACAGTCCGCAACCCCATATCTCTTCCAGTGTATCAGGTATTGGAGTCTACCTTGAACCCATCTAGAGTCCATAATAGACCCTACCTCATATTCCTGTTCATCTTCCACCTCGACAGGAACGGGTTGTACGGGTAGCACAGTACCTTGTGCAACAGGTTTCAGCAATGACACGTGAAAAACAGGGTGTATTTTCAAGGTAGCAGGGAGTTCTAACTTGATAGCCACATGGTTTATTAATTTTATGATCTAGTAAGGACCTATGTAACGAGGTTTGAACTTTCGGGCCCCTTTTATCGTAACATGGCATGTCGACAACCACATCATATCCCCTACAGCATATTCAGGACTTGGGCCGCGATAAAGATCTGCACTTCTCTTGTAATCTGCTTTAGCTTTCTCTAAATTGTGTATAGCAGCCTTTTGTATTTATTGAATCTTTTTGACAAAGTCTTGTGCAGCAGGAGCTGAAGTAGAGGCAGTAGGGAGTGATAGCAAGAATCGGGGATGGAAACCATATGAACAGAAAAAAGGGGAATTGTCAGTAGAAGTATGTATACTGTTGTTAACAGAGAATTCAGTGGCCCACAAATACTTGTCCCAATCAGAGGTGGATTGTAACAACTGACACCGTATGTACTGTTCTAAGCATTGATTGACCCTTTCTGTTTGTCCATCGGTTTGTGGATGATGACCAGAGGAAAACCGCACATCAATGTGTAAAAGCTTGCCCAACCTCTTCCAGAAATTGGAAACAAACTGAGGGTCCACGGTCAGAAACCATCACGGAAGGGAGCCCATGTATTCTAACAATGTGCTGTACGAACAACCAAGCCAAATCTTGAGACGTGGGGAGGGATTTCAAAGATATAATGTGAGACATTTTTGTCAGCATGTCTACCATCACCCATACTACAGTGTTTCCTAATGTTGTTCTGGGTAGTTCCACTATAAAATCCATAGAAATGGAATGTCGAGGACTGGGAGGAGATGGCAGGGGAACAAAAAGCCCAGGAGGGACTTGAAGTGAACTTTTGCTTTGTGCACATATGTAGCCTTTCTGGATGTAATTCTTAATGTCTGTGGCCAGAGAAGGCCACCAAAAAATGTTGTCTTACTAGATCCACTGTCTTTTTATAACCAGCTTGACCTGTGAGTACGTGAGCATGACTCCATTCTAGGGCCTGACCTTGTAATTCTGTGGTGGGAACCACTAACCCTCCCTGAATATATAGGAGGTTCTCTATTCTTGTCCCTTGGTGCTTATTTTCCCAAACTCTAACCTCTTCTGTGTCTTGTGCCACTGCCACCTTCTGTAAGAATTCTTATTCTGAACTAATGACCCCAAGCATACGTTGAGGCTATAATAGGAGGGGGGTATATTTCTTGTTCCTCAACCTCATATCCAAATCTGGATAAGGCATCCGCCTTTCCATGTCTTTTTCCAGGTTGGTACTGTATCACAAAATCGAATTCACTGAAAAACAGAGTCCACCGCAATTGCCTCATGGATAGGGCCCTGGCTGATTTCATAAACAATAAATTCCTACGATCGGTGAGGACAGTGACCTTATGTAAGGCCCCTAGCAAATACTGGCCCCATTCTTCGAAAGCTCTCTTTATGGCCAATAGTTCTTTGTCCCCCATGGAGTAATTCTGTTCTGTGGAACTCAGTTTGTGTGAAAAGAAGGCTACCAGATGCAAGCACCCAGTGTTGGCATCTCTCTGAGACAGAACACCCCCTAGGGCCATTTGTGATGCATCAGTTTCTACAGTAAAGGAGCGAGAAGGGTTTGGGTGTCTAAGTATGGGAGCCTGAGTAAAGGCCTGTTTTAGCTTTTCAAAGGCTATTTCTGCTTCAGGGGACCAAGAGTATACCGCTTCTTTTTTTAGCTACTTTGTGATGGGGGAAGCTAATGCAGAAAAGTTCTCTATAAAACGCCTGTAAAAATAAGCGAACCCTAAGAAGCTTTGTACTTCCTTCACCGATTTGGGAGAATGCCATCGCATGATTGCTGCCACTTTTTGTGGATCCATGCTCACCCCATTTGGAGAGAGGATAAACACCAAAAAGGCTACTTGATGGACGCGAAACTCACACTCTCTAACTTCACAAACAATTTGTTTTCCTTCAGTTTCAGCAGTACTGTCCGTATGTGTTTCTCATGCTCTGCTACAGTAGCCGAATAAACCAGGATGTCGTCTATGTAAGAAATGGCGTATAAGTCTAACATTTCTCTCAGGACCTAATTTATGAAGTACTGGAAAGCTGCTGGAGCATTACATAACCCAAAAGGCGTTACCAAATATTCATACAACCCAAACTTAATACGGAAAGCTGTCTTCCATTCTCCTCCCTGTTGTACTCGTACCAAGTGGTATGCCCCTCGTAAGTCAAGCTTGGTAAAGATTTTGGCCTCCTTAACCTGATCCAATAAAGAGGGGATTAAAGGTAAGGGATACCTGTTCTTTGTGGTATTCTCAATTAGTGTTCTATAATCAATGCAACATCGAAGACCCCCTTCTCTCTTGGGCATAAAAAAAAGAGAAGAGGCAGGGGACCTAGAGGGTCGGATGAATCCAATGCGTAACATCTCATCTAGATACTCTCTTAAATATACATTCTCCTTTTCTGTAAGGGTGTAGATATGACCACAAGGGATCTGAGCCCCAGGAATTAAGTCACTCCTTCAATCATAGGGTCGGTGGGGAGGAAGGACTGTGGCTTTTTGTTTATCAAAAACTTCCACTAATTCCTGATAGCAAGAAGGGAGTTCAGGCTCTGTATTGACGCATGGTCCAATTACTGTGTGTTGTTGGGGCTGAATATTCAGACACTGGTCTGTACAAAAGGCAGAAGGAAAGGATAGTGACTTCTGTCTCCAATCTATGGCAGGATTATGCTGTGATAGCCACGGAACACCTAAAATGGCTGGGAATTGCGGAGACTGAATCAAGTCAAAAGAAATGACGTGTGTGGAACTCATCAATGCATAAAGCCAATGTTCCTGTAGTGTGAGTGACTGGCCCTGATTTAATGGCGCTGCCATCTATGAACTTATCTTCTTCTGTGAAGGTTTTCTCTTCTACAGGTATCTTCATGTTCTTGGCCCACTGTATATCCATGAAGTTCCCTGTTGCACCTGAATCCACCATGATTTGTATGTTGATAGACCGATCTTCCCAGTGTAGATGAGACCCTACATACAAATGAGAAGACAGCAATGTAATTTCACTCTGAGGAATGCGTTGGGAGACTATTAGCCCTGACCCACCTGAAACTCTCATCCCCTTAGACTTCAGGCTCATCAGTTTCCCGAGTCCTTTCGCCTTTTTGGTTTAACAGGACATTCCCTTAAAAAATGCCCCTGCTTCCCACAATACAGACATAGTTTCATGTCACGACGACGCTGTTGTTCCTCGTCACTAATGGGGCCCTTAATGCTCCCAATTTGCATTGGCTCTACTTCAGTCACAGGTCTTTCTGTCTCAGCTCGTTTTCCATGAATACCACAACTCGTGCATCAGTACGACCCCTCTCCTTCTTTCGTTCATGTAATCTATGGTCTAGCTTTACCACTAGATCTATGAGAGCCTTACAATCATCAGGAGAGTCCACTACCTGAGCCAAAAGGTCTTTCAATTCATCCCTTAGTCCTTTATAAAACAAGGCACTTCGTTTAGCCATTGGTTAACCTGCCTCTGCAACCAGACGATTGAAATCAGAACTATACGTTATCAGATCCTTGGTTCCCTGTTTGAGATTTAACAGTTCTGTGTCAACTGATTGTATAAAGGAATGCTTATCAAAAAACATTTTCAACTTGTCTTTAAATGAGTTGTAATCATAAAGGAGTGGGTCATTGCAGTCAACCAATAGTATGGACCACGTAGCTGCTACACCCCCAGATATGACAGAACAAATGCCACCACAAGTAAGGCGAGGACGAGGAGGAGAGAGAGACCACGGCGAGGAGAAGGGCAGCCCAGGGATGCCACAGCAGGTAAGTGTTTTTTTTTACTGCTTTGGGCGTGGGCAGGGTCCGGCTGCGGAGTCGGAGTTTTGCCTGAACTCCGCGGAGCGCGGAGTTGGCAAAACTCTGCAAACTCTGCTGGCGGAGCGGAGTTCTCTGCCCGGAGTTAGTCTAGATATGAAAGTTTATAGCATGTTGGCTTCATTTTTCTATTTGAGGCCTAACCTGAGAATATATTCTTAGCTCTTTGAGAGCTACCATAGGTGCAGGCTGCTTACTTTGTCTCATATCCATTAGAAGGGTCGCTGACCTAACAGCAATGTTGTTGAGCAATAAATCTGTACAGTCAAATGGTGTGTTTTCGAGATTTGGAAAAGAACTAAGACCATGCTGGAGTCAGTTTTTTACCCAAAGTTTGACAACGATCTTGTTTTGTGTAGGGATATGTATTAAAGAATATAAGAGCAGGTTTCAGGAGAATAGAAGAGCAAGTGTGGACCCGTCGTTAATTTCAATTGTGAAGCAGGCTGGTCCTGATACTCCGACAACTATTGCTAGATTGATTGAAACCATAATAAGGGAGGCAGGTGCTGACTTGGCACTGTTTAAGGCACAACACTGGAGGGGTGTTATGGCCACTAAGGATTACTGTGCTAGAAGTAGATTCGGTAGATTTGGTTATTCAAATGGAGGCGTTTTTGGAAAGTTTTATTTTAAGCCAGTGGAGCATGTACTAGGCTTTGCTATGAAAGAGCTTTGAACATAATGGTAGTCTCCTGCCTTGGCATAAAATGGCGATTCTCAAAAGAGAATTGTGATTTCATCAAGGACAAGGAGACAAACATTATCCCTCCCTCCCTATTTTAAGTTGGGTGGAAAGGTTTTTGTTTATTTATGCGGGAATGTGTGTATGGTATAACTGCATTTGTTAGGAGAGTGGACAATGAAAAGGTTTCAAGTATTATGCACATTTATAGGAGATGGTACTTATAATTAAACTTTTAAATTAAAGATGTAGGATTCACACAAAATATTTATTTTCAGAGAATCAATGAAGAACTTTTGGTGTTACTGTCTGCTACAAGCAGGATGATTTAATGTTTTCTACATTAGCAGCACCCAAAACAGCGGGAAGATGGAGGAAGGGGGGCTTATATGGGGCTGCAGTGTTCTATTTCCTTTTTGTGTTCATTCAGGGTTCTACATCCCAATGTTCTTTCAAGTGCTGCAGAGTGATGAAAAAGGAATAATGCAAGCCTCCTTTGCTTTAATAAAATCGCAATTCTCTTTTTACTCTGGCTTTGAGTAGCAGCATTCTCTGCTCAGTTGCTTTGAAAAAAATAATCTAATGGTCTCATTTTCTCCTTTGTTGTATGTAGTTTGTTGCCGGTATCCTGTATAAATGGCTTCAAGGCCCTATGCTCCTCCACAATACCTTCAAAATTTAGATACTTTATTGGGAAGATGGGATGACTATAGGTTATTCCAAATTTGTAGTAGAGTTTTGGAGTTCCTTTTTAATGGAGCTGAAGGAACAGTGCATCTATCTTGAAACTGGGCAAAGAGTTGCATTACATAGTTTGACCTTTATCTGGTACCACACTATGGTGAAGCAGTAACATGCAGCTGTTATTTTTGTTGCCAAGGCGGGCGATGGTAGGCCAGTGATAAGAAAAAATTAAACTGAGCCACGCGCTTTGCCCGTATCTGGCCTTTTAAAATGATGAAAACGACACATCATCTTTTGCCTACATTTAACCCGTCATTGTAATCTATTTTATACATTACTGTTATGTCACACAAAAAAATCACACAACAAAATAATTATTTACCTTAGTATCAAAGGTAGAAAATCTTTTCCCCTTTTGTCTTGTTTTACAGTTGTATACAATCCTCTTATCATAAAGTGAATTGGGTATTTTCAAAGGATAAAAACAAGCATGGTCAGACCCAGTAGATTTGGCTTTTTTCAAAAAAATATTTCTTCCTTTATTGACCATTTTGTTTGTGTGGCTGTGCAAATTGATTATTGGTTGAATGCTGAACATGAGTCCATGGTTAGATGAATGGAAGAATGGATGAGAGAGTACATATATTAATTGGTAGGGGCAGCGAGGGATGAATGGGTGAGTGAATACATGGACAGATGGTTGGATGAAAAGATGAATGTATGGATGGATGAATGGGTGAATGCATATAGAATGGATGGATGAATAGGTAAAACCATGGATGTGTGCATGAATGGCTACAATCATGTTGTTGAAAGTAGACTATTCTCCGCTCCTTCTGCTGCTCACTAATCCATGAACCTACCCATTTATCCACGTATGCACCCAGTCGCTCACTCATTCATCCATCCATGATCACAAGCATTCACCTACTCACATAACTCCCACATTTGGTGACGTTCCCATTCATACAATCGAAACACACAAACAAACCCACCCATCACTTACCTAGCATGTTCCCTATAAAAAGCCTGATCCATCGCTTTTGCCAAACTGTGGGGCCTATTAGGATGGCGGGCAGACTTACGTCCGCCCGCCATCCCTGCGGAGCTGGGACCGTCCGCCATAGGTGCGCTGGTCCTGCCCGCCGTATTAGGATGCGCCCGCCACACTGGCGTGCGCATCCTGGTAGGTTAACATTGCGGACGGTGCTGCTGGCTGCAGCACCGTACCCAATGTTAAATTACCATGTTTTGCATTGCAATGCACAACGTGGCAGGCACCGCGCGGTGCCTGCCACCTTGAGGATGGCAATGTTGGGGGGTACCATAGGTACCCCCCAAGTGCAGCCACCCACCCCCGGGGGCCCGCAACGGGCCCCGTGGCAAAACACTGCATCCCTTTCCATGGCGGTATCGCCGCCATGGAATGGCCGGTTAACGCTGGCATCCTAATCTGGTGGACGGTGCCTGCTAGGCACCGCCGCCATTTTGGGCTCCGTGGACCATCCGCCAGGCTATCGGGACGATTGCTGGCGGCGGGCGGTCTTTGCGTCCGCGGCGGACGCATTCATGTTCCCACCGCCATCCTAATCTGGTGGTTGGAAATATCCGTTCGATGGCGGAAGGACCGCCACCGCAGGGCCGGCGGTTGCCACTGCCGGCCCTGCGGTGGCGGTCCTTCCGCCATCCTAATAGGCCCCTGTGTTCTGTTCATGATCTTCGTGATAAAAGCTCTGGCCGGGCCATATTTAAAAAAGACCTATGAAGAGGCAAAAAGAAACAAGCTTGTTCAGGTCAAAGAGAATTCACTACTCACTGAAGCCTGAATACTGAGTATGAAAAGCAACTTCTCCAGTCCAACACTTATCTGTCCTTGGAATACGCTCAGTGTGAATTGAAAGCAACCTCTCCAGTACAACAGCACTAATCTGTGCATGTTCAATGGCGTGAGTTCATTGTGAACCAAATTCTGTCTTTGTGGTAGAGGCACTAATCAATGGATGTCCATTGGTAACTAATTTCTGTCTCTACTTCCCTTTACTCTGCCATGCTGAAGAGAATGGGGGGTAGTTACAAAAGTAACTTACACTTGTGAGTACACTACATGTGTAATTTACTCTTGTACTTTTGAGTAACTTTACTACTTTTGTCTATTCACAAAATCTGATTGGAATGTTACTCAAAAGACTTACAAGTCTCCACCCACTGAAAAACTTAAGAGTGTAAGTTACTACGGGGAAAAAAGAAACAGCAGCAGTCCAGAATGACACATGGCCAACCACTGGTATTGCAAAACTCTCCCGCAGAAAATAATAGAGATAAGGTCTTAAAATAAAACCCCATAGGAAATAATGTTAAATTAAATTAAATTATCTAAAACAGTAAACAATATAAATTAATATAATTTAATGCAAATAAATATCTAAAAAATCATTTCATTATTGTGCAATTATAAAATATTTTAACAACCTTTTTTGAATCTATAAATTAATGTGATATTATTTTATATTAAAATATGTTTAAATAATTGCATATGTCACTTTTAATAATTAATAATGTATTACAAAAATTAAAGTTTTTTATTTTAGGTATAGATTTGTTTCTTAATTTAAACATCAGAAAAATATTTTTATTTAATTAAACTTTTAATTCAAATATAATACTAGTGTTGTAAAACTTTATTTAAATTAAATGACATTAATATTTCATATAAAACATTTTTTTTCCAATTTATTATAAAGTTTAATAAATGTTTACAATTTTCCCTATACTTTATAAAAGGGAGATCTCCACCGGAATTGTGGAATGTGCCTAGAGTAAAGCATAGACAAAAATAAAAAATGTGTTTAACTAAAAAATAAATTGTAAAAATATATTTGTTAATTATTAATGTAAATCAATTTTATATATTTCTTTTAAGTCTAGGATAAAGTAAAAATGCTACAGCAATATTAGCTTAATTTTGAATTAAATATTTAATTAATTTTAATATATTAAATTAAATGAAAAAAATTCTGAAGTTCAAATTAAAAAATACATTCTCACCTAAAGTAAAAGAATTACATTTTAATTATGCCTTAGTAATTACTCAAGGTGATGTAAATTAATTGTATTTTGATAAAAAAAATAATGTTTCTTTAATTTATAATTATGTTTTATTTTTGGATATTTTTTACACATTAAATTATATTTATTTATTTATTTATTTAATTTAACATTATTTCCTATGGAGTTTTATATTAAGCCCCTACCTCCATTATTTTCTATTGGAGGGTGTTTCAATACCAGTGGTTGGTTGGTACTCGAGCTCGGAACTGGAATAATTGACTCCTGTTTTGAGTTTCTTTTTGGCTGTAGTAATTTTAAAGTGCAGTTTCTGAATGGAATGGGTACATGCATGTCACTTCCTAAAATCCTTCCTAGCCCTTCCTAAGCCCCTCTTTATTCCTCCCTAAGCCCCTCCCACTTACGGCCTGATTCCGATCTCGTTCGGAAAGCATGCCAACCAAATCGGTTCTGGAATGCTTTCCGTACGACTCGGATCAGGGGAGTCCGACAGAACGAGAACGATGCATCCATATGCATCCGGATACGATTCGGTCTGACTCCCATTGACTTCAATGGGAGCCTGTGTTCCGGACGAGAACACAGGCTTCCATTGAAGAAAGGGGTGGCTGGGGAAAACCTTGCACCCTCTGGCGGGCACCCCATGGTGCCTGCCACATTGTGCATGGCTGGAAAGGGGGGTCCCTTGGGTACCCCCATGGGGCTGATTTGGAGGGCCCCGGGTGAAGGGGGGCCTGCTACAGGCCCCCAAAGACCGATTCCAGCAGCCTTTTCATTCCGGGCAAACCAAATCGGAAAGGCTGTCCGAATCGGTCATCGTCTTCGCTCCCTCGGAAACCAAATCCATAGAGCTGTACGAATCGGCTCCGGAAAGGCTCGACCTCTCCAAATGCCTTCCGGACCCAATTCAGTCATCCCTAACAGTTTCCAGGCATCGTACTTGGTTGTTCGGAACTGGGAACGAGTCGGTCGGAAACAAGGGCTCCGGACCGGTTTCGGCAAACCCAAATCCGATTCGGAGCCCTTCCATCTGACATCGGATCGACCCCTTAGTAGTAAGCAAGCCCTTTTCCCCCTGGTCCCTCCCACATTTACTACTGAGTAGTAAGCTTACATATGTGAATATCTCCCCATAGAAAATATTTGAGAGGTGAAAATTTTCACATGTGGGTTAGTGAATTATTATTATTATTATTTGTAGTTTTTTTTTATTTTTTATTATTCCTCATATGACCTCCATAGCTATAGCAACCACTCGACCTGATCCACCTCTGGTGCATATAACTTGGTGGTTCCAATCTCAGCTGGTGTTCTTACGGGGGCCGTCCGTTACGCACAACCTGAGCTGACCCAGTGGTTTTAATCATTGGAACTTATCCTATACCTTGACCTAACCTAATCTAAAAAAAAAAAAAAAATCAATCATTCAACAAGTTCCAAAATAACCCAGTATCTGGCCTTTCTCTATATACATTTACCCTCTGGTCTAAGGCTCTAAAATATCTTACAGAATTCCACCAGGCATTCCAAGTAGGGGGTACCACCTGACGCCACAATTTACAAATCTCTCTCCTAGCCAACAGGATCAGATAAAACACCAATTTGTGTTGCAACCCCATCGGGCCTACCTCCCCCCCAGGCATGGATACAATACCAAATAAAATAAGAGATGGGCTTACCTCCACAACGGTACCCAGGACCCTAGAGATAGTCTTACCCACGCTTCTCCAAAATTCTTGTATCTTGGGGCAAGAGGCAAATACGTGGACATCATCTGCTTTCTGGAAACCACATCTCAGACAGCTAGCTTCTCCACCGCCCTTTATTCTGGATATTTTAAGAGGGGACCAGTATATCCTGTTGAGTGTGAAAAAGTGGTTTCTCCTGAGTGCGGCAGATTTAATCAGTGGGTAAAGAATGTCTAGAGATACTTGCCAGAAATCTGTCAGCTCCTCACTCGGCAAGTAGTTCTCCCAGACCCGATATGGCTTTTCCATCTTTCTGTCTACTGCAGCCAGAAGATGGTTATACCAATGAGCCACTTCTTTCTTCCTCTGGGCCAAATCTTGTAGTTCATTTTCCATGGGATTATCTTCCAAGAGGGACCAGCGTTGACACTTACACCAGGATGAGATCTGATAGAACTTAAACCTAGCCAAAGCTCCACTCTTAATGTGGCTCCAAAAGTCCCAAGAATGACATTTATTACCCACTTCGATGTCCTTCCAGTGTGAGACTCCGGCCTCTTTTAATGGCTGAGCTAGAGCGTCACTGGGGCCCAATCGCTATAATAGGAAAGTCCCAAGCAATCTCGACAGTCCGACCATAGCTTGGCCGCCATACGCAACTTTTTCAAACGGACTTTTTAAACAAATTTAGAGGAGCCGAACTTGTACATGAATCCTAGCTCCTCTACGCCAACTAACATAGCTTTAAACATGCTACCTATCAGCGAGTCATCTGGAGTAAGCAGTAACATCCTACAGTTTTTTAATTGGTAGGCCCAACAATACAACTGGAGGTCTGGTAAACCCATACCCCCACGCATTAATTTGAGCCTTAATTTTTTCCAGGACAGTCTGATCTCTTTACCTGTCCAAATAAAGGAGGATATCTTGCCCTGAATTTTAAGCAGGTCAACTTTTGCAAATTCTAGGGGCATGTTATTAAACAGATAAGTATATTTCAGGAGCACGCACATTTTAATCAAATTAACCCGTCCGTAATGGGAAAGCGGAATATTCTGCCATCTTTTTAATAAAACATCAACCTCTTTCGAAACTCTGTCTAAATTGGTTTTTGGGATTTCTCTGAGATCCTGAGTTATTATAACTCCAAGATATCTGAGCTCCCTGGCAAAAATCCCCTCCTGATCAGCAATGTTCCATGCCATAATCTCAGTTTTGTCATTATTAATTTCATAACCGGAGAATTTCCCAAAGATCTGGGCTTCAACAAGGAGCTCCGGAAGAGTAACGTTAACATTTGAGGATAATAAGATTAAGTCATCTGCATATAGTGCTAGTTTCCTCACAAACCCATTCACTAGAAAAGGAGCAATCTTCTTATTCTGTCTTAAACTCTGGGCTAGAGGCTCGATATATAAATCAAAAAGAATGGGGGACAATGGGCAGCCCTGCCTAGTGCCACGCCCTATTTTAACAAGAGGAGAAAGGCTACCATTGACCAGGACCCGAGCCCGAGGGGATTTATATATTTTTTTAAGAACTTCCCTAAAATTGTCACCGAAGCCAAAGACCTTCAAGATCCTATCCAGGAAATGCCAGTTCACACGGTCGAAGGCTTTGGCGGAGTCGACAGTAATAATTGTAAGAGGGAGACCCTGTGACGATGCCAGGTCAACCGCCCCATCGGGAGAAAACCCTTTTGATCTTCATGAATTATTGGCCCTATGATCTTACAAAGCCGGTTATTCAAAATTCCTGCAAAGATCTTATAGTCGGCATTTAATAATGAAATTGGCCGATATGACTGGCACTGGGTCGGATCCTTACCGGGCTTCAGAATCAGTGTAATAACTGCATCGCTCCAGGTGTCAGGTAAAGGGGAGGTACCATCTAAGATCTCATTATACAGTTTCAGCCAGACCGGGATGACCTCCTCCCGCAATAAGGCATAAACCTCAATCGGGATCGCATCGGGCCTGCCGCTTTCCCTTTCTTAGCTCTGTCTAAAACAGTTAATATCTCACTCCCTGTTATTTCTAGTGGAAGAATTTTTTGACTATCCTCGGTTATTTTTGGAAGCTGTTTCTCTTTGAGCCAACTATCAATGTGTTCCTCCGCAGCCTGAAGGTCTTCTCGATATAACTCCTGGAAGAATTGCACAAAAGCCTGTTCTATATTCCCTTTATCCTCTGTGATATGTGTACCAACTTTAAGCCTACTAATGTAGTTATAAGATCTATCTACTCTACTCTTCATGGCTAGAAGTTTGCCACAGTTCTCCCCTTGCTCAAAATCCCTCATTTTACTTGCCTCCCATTTTTGAAGTAAAATCTCTTCAGACTTAAGTCTGAACTTCATTCTGCAGGTCTTCCACTCTCTTTGTTAAATTATCATTCTCTGTTCCGGGAGGACACCTAGCCTTTAAATCTGCTTCAGCCCCTGCTAGCTGTAGTTCTAAGTCAGCCAGCTCTTTCCTCTCGGCCCTAGCCCAGCCCACAACTGCCCCTTTTAGTGTCCCTCTCAGCCAGGCCTTAAAGGTATCCCACACAATATACAAAGGGGCCGACCCCAAGTTGTCTTGAAAGAAGCTAGCTGTTTCAAACCTCAGAAAACCTGGAGTTGAGGATTGCAGAAGGAATCTCCTATTTAAAGTCCATCTCCTCAGGGGGAGCTCTAGAGGGAGTTCCAGATTGAGAGCTACGGCACCATGATCAGAAAGGTGTATGGGCAAATATTCGATTAAACTTACTTTATCAAGCTCTGAGTGCTCCATGAATATATCATCAATTCTGGAATAATGAGAGTTCTTCTTACTATAAAAGGAGTACTCCCTAGTCTCACCCATTTTTTTCCGCCATACATCAGAGAGGTTAAGATTTTTTAGTATAGTCAAAAGATGGGCTTTAACGCGCGGAACTGCTACCTGTGTTTGAGGGGAGGACCTATCTAGCTTGTTGTTTAAAAGCACATTGAAGTCTCCTCCCAATATCAGAGGAGCCTCGTAATCGGCCAGGGCAAGACAAAGATTGTTCAGAGGTGTGATGTCGTCCTCATTAGGACCATAATAACTAGCTAGAGTGTATTTAGACTCCTGACATTTAATTTCCACAATAACCCAGCGTCCTCTATCGTCTACCTGGGACTTAATGAGCTCGACTCCTGAATTTGCTTTAAGTATAACAGCAATCCCCTTCGAGCAACATTGCTGGTCCAAGGCTATAATCTTATCAACCCATCTTTGTTTACCAAATAATGCTTTACATTCTGATTGTAAGAGATGGGTCTCCTGGATCATAAGGATCCTCGCTGAACTATTTTTTAAGTACTGGAGAATCAGGCGCTGTCTTCTTCTAACTCTTAAACCATTGACATTCCAACTTAAAAATTCAAGATGCCGGTTCCCTCCACGAGCAGGTCTATCCCCCGCCATTGTCCTGACTCCACCCTCTGCTGCAACTACTGGAGGTTGTTATGTCACATGAGATTGTTGTTACGTCTTCTTTTTTTTAAATGTTTTCCCAATGCTCCCCACCAAAAAACATGAAAAACCCCACAACCCCTCCAACCCCCCTGACCCACCCACGGGAACCCTCCCTTTCTACCCATCGGCAATAAATATTGCCTTTCAGAGCCGGAGCCCTCCAGCCTCCTACATAAATAGAAAAAAATCAAAAATAACAATAGACGCCGAATTCCCTTAATCTATAAGCTATAAATTGGATTTAGTTTGTGCCAAGAAGCTATCTACTTCCTCCGGCAACCTAAAGTTATACATCTTATTAGCCCATACAACTTTTAGAAAGGCAGGAAACCGCAGCTGAACTTGAGCTCCCTGATCCCTTAATGCATCCATCCGCTTACCCAATTCCCATCTCCTATCTTCTGTAACCCGAGAGATATCAGACCGTATTCTGAAGGAGGCATCCTGAACCTGTATAGTCTTAAGTTTAAGGGCCGCCCCCAGCAATTGTTCCTTAAGAAGATAGGATTGGATATATACTAGGATTTTCCTAGGCTTTTTCCGAGCGGAATTCAACTTAAAGGGGTCCCTATGGACTCGCTGAATCTCAGTTTCCCAAACAGGGGAAGGCTTTAGTCAAATGTCTATAACATAAGACTTTAAATTATCACCTTCCAGCCCTTCTTTTAAGTCTAAAATCCTGATATTGTTCCTTCTCGAAATATTTTCAAGCCTCTCCAATCTCTCCGCCAAGTCCTGCTCTCTTTCTTTCAGTCTAACCACTTCTTGGGTGTTATCTTTAACCTCCAAACCCAGTTTCCCCACTTTATTCTCAAGGGCCTCCATCCGATGCGTCAGTGCCGACAGATTTTCCTCTAAGCTGGTGCAAGTATCTTGAATCTTCTTCTGATTTGTTTCAGAGGTGGAAAAGCGAACTCTAATCTCCACCGATAACTGCCTTAACATCCCGTGTAATGTATCCGGGCTCTGTGCTGCTACCACAGAAGACATATCCCCTAACTTGTCTCGCTCGTCTTGACAACCCCCCCCTACCATAGTGGTTGTCTCACTTGTCTCATTTAACGGAGAAAATCGGTTAGAGAGAGAAAAGGCAGGATTTAATTCCAGGGATTCACCTGACACTGACGCAGTCTGTTTTACGGATTCCATATTGCCCTGAATGTTAGCCATAAAGTATGACCTAAGTGAGGGAGTCACTTTTGAGAGGACTTGGTTTTTATTTTTCTTCCTGCCCTTCACGGGAGTAGATTTCCCAGATTTCCCAGATTTATAGAGAGGCTTCTTATACTTGTGATTATTTACTGAAGTCTCAGTGGCTTGACAAGGTTGGTTAGGTTGTTGCACAAAAGGTTCTCCTCCCAAAAAGGTACGTGATCTTAATTTGTATCTTTTGCCCAGTGATTCCTCAGTGGTAGGGGCACCAATTACAACTTTATTTAGCTTTGGTAGATCCCCCTTGGTAGGCTGATTCCCTTTTTCCTCAGATTGCCCAGATTGCTGTGTGACTAACTCCATAGGGTAAGGGGTGATCTCATACCTTAATTTACTTATTGTACTTGACTGATCAATAAATGTAACAAGATTGGCCACTGAGTAGCTCTTTTCTGAGGCACCTTTAAACACAGTGCTTAGCTCTGTATTCAGCTCTAAATGATACCTGGAAGTGGTGTAGGACTTCGTTTCAGGATCAGATATACCACAGAGGCTGCCCCTACAGTAGTCCGCCAAATGACCAAAAGGCTGGTCGTGAGAGAAGCACCGGGCACGACGACACTCAGCAAGTGCCCCTGCTGCCCTAAATAGTGCAAATACTGAGCCACCACACATCCAGAACCCAGAACGCTACACCCCTGCCCTAGAGGAAAAAACAGAAAAACTATCCAGGGACTACACAAGGCTATACAAAGCAGTTCAAAAAAGAAGGTCCACAACAAGGTCCACAACGAGATCCGGAGAGTCACGAAGAGTCACGGAGAGTCATGGAAGACTTACAGTACAATGGGGGACTGACTACGTTGACTGGCCGGATAACAAACCAAAATTGTTACCCTCTCTCCCCCTTACCGCACCGCACCGGAGCGGCAGCCTCCCAGATCCTTTTCTTGGAGTCTCTCGTCTCTCGTTTCTTGTTTCTCATTTCTCGACACACGCTGCCCAGGGTGCCTCGCCTCCCCAAGCTACGGAGAGCCAGAGGCGCCACACGCTGCCTACAGGCGTCCTGTGTAGTGAAACGACCGTGTCAGCTCCTGGCTCTGCCTCAAGCAGTCGTACCGTGTAGAAAAGCAATGAAAAAAGCCCGAAAACGACACCCAGCAAAAAGCCAATGGTCCCGTCCTTGGCTAGCGGTCGGTGAAAAAGGTAAGCACAAACTCGAGGAAATCCAGCCCCGGGAGCCCATAATGGAGGCTAGAGGGCGGACGACTCGCGACCGGCTACCTAGCTGGCCGCCATGTTCCCGCCCTATTATTTGTAGTTTTATAAAGCGTGTAGCTACCCAATAGGGTTTCCCAGCACTTGGCATGAATAAGGATGTGTTTGACAGAAGCCAGAAAAGAATTAAAGCAGCCACGTTTTAAGTAATTTGCTAAAAACACTAAGGTTTGGGCACATTCTCATCAAGTCGGGAAGGACATTCCAAAGTTTAAGACTCAAGTAAGAAAAAGAACGCCCGCCTTGATAGGATATTTTAGTTCTGGGGACAACACACAGAATTCAATTGCTGGAGTGAAGGGAACAACTGTGATGATAGTGAGTCACCAATGACCTCATGTAGTTTTCAGGTACATTTGACATTGCTTTATGCATGTAGCAAATAACATTGAACTGGATACGTTTTTCCCTAGGCAACCAGTGGAGGTTTCGACAAAGGCTGGACATGGCCGCCTGTTTAGGGAGATGAAATAGCAGTTTAGCAGCCCTCTTCTGGACCACCTGCAGGCATTTAAGTGAGGTTTTGGAGGCCCCAAGATAAAGAACATTACCATAGTCCAATCTGGACAGAATTAGGACCTGAGTTACTGTTCGCTGTACCGAGAATGGATCCGGAGAATTTTACCTAGCCACTTTAAAACAGCAAAACAGGTAGCGGCCATCTTAAATTTGAAGTTACATAGAGAGCTCATCATCGATTCATAAATCCAAATTCTTAACCACAGGAACAGGAGCTGGAGAAGTGTCAAGGAAATCTGGCCAGTGATGGGGTTATTACCCAGATTCAACACTTCTGTCTTATCTCCATTAAGTTTCAAAGAATTGTTGTTCATCCAGGTAGCTACCTTCAGACGAGGCGACCGATGTTCAAAGTGTCAGAGTTTAAACCTTTCTTAGATGAAAGCGAAAAGATGATCTGGGTATCATCTGCATAGGGGAACAGAGAAAGGCAACAGCCTTCCACAATGTCAGCCATGAGGCGCACATGAATTGCATTTTGTAAAACTTTAGGTTGCTCTATTTGTATGTACTACAAAATGCAGTTTGTGAATAGAGTAGTAAATACACTAATAGAGCATATGCAATTGACACGGCTCATTAACACATGCTCAGGTGGGAGATGACAATCATCAGCCTATATTTGAAATATGCAGCCGAGGCAACTCTGAGCAGGTCAAAAACGCAGCTGACCTCAGGTTCACAGCTTGCATAGCAAAAGAAACTTACAACTACACAGTCAGGGGGGAACATGAATCACCAGTGCATGGTCTGAGAAGATCTTAAGCAGTGGACATGAGCAGCTCTTGAGCATTTGCAGATAATTTCAAAGTATTTTGTGTGTATGTTCTTTCAAGGGGTATTCTTTTGTGATCAGTGTCCGTGTTGTGTTCATTCACATTCACTTCTGGCCTGAATTCGAAGAAATAATAGTATTTCGTAAATGAAATCATGCAACATTCATGAGTAAATACTGTATGTTCGCTGGCAACAAACTTCTGTTGGTGTTTCCCTTTAGTCTAGCAAGCTGCAGACAAAGTTAAAACACCAACTGACTAAATGTAATAGAAACAGTGCATTAACTCAAGGTCAGAGAAGAAACACAGTCATAATCAGCCTGTGCTCTAAAACACCATCTAAGAAACTCCTCGGGCCAAAAGAGCAGCACACCACAAAATACATGGCAGAAAAAACTTGTAACTCCATGGTCAAGGTGAAAAACTCCTACCAGTGCTTACTAAAATAAGACTGTCACCACTGGACAAGAGCAGTCTGAGCATTTGCAGACAATCTGTATTACAGAGATGCTCTTTCATGAGGCATCCTTTTGAGATCAGTATCTGCCGCCTGCTCCTGCTCCTGCTCTTTCTTATCTAGAATGAATTTGTAGCAATAAAAGTACTCCACAGTCTCTTTTAACTTGAGGCACTAAACATCTCATGTATGCTGATGCCACATATCAGTGAGCCAATGATATTAAAGACAGAAATACATACAGTATCAATAAATCAATAAAATCTTTATTCGGAAGCATAAAAAGCTCCCATAAGAGCAAAGACACGATACAGGTACATTAAAAAAGCACATCATAAAAGTAGATAAGTACAGTAGACACAGTTAAATAACTACATGCAAGCCATGCAATCAGGTAACTCTGAACTTTCCAAAATAGCCGCAGATCACATGATCAGAGCAGATTTAACATAAAAAATGTGTCGCGACATGTGCAGAGGAGAAAGATTAATCACAGGAGCATTCTCAGAAAAGACCTTAAGCACTGGACTTAAGCAGCCATGGACCCATTCAAAAACAAATGAATCTGTCTTATGCACATGTTCTTTCATGAGGGATCCTTTTCTGATCATTGTCTTTTGTCCATGCTCATTCACTCTTGGTATGACTTGGTGTCATTGAATGCACTCCATGGGTGGACCTATATAGCCTCAGAGCCCTCCATAGTGGGCTCTACCGGCCATTAAAGGCTGGCTCCAGCGTTAAAGGCCCAAGACGGAGGCGAGGCCCTTTAACAAGGGAGCGGGCTTTTAATGGCCGGTAGAGCCTGCTACAGAGGGCTCTAAGGCTATTAGAACATTCTGCCCCTAGAGGGCAGAAGGTTCTAATTTGTGAAGCAAAGTCCTCGTGGAGTCCGTGGGGGTTGAAATCCACTCGGGCTCCGTGAGGCCTTTGTTCACAGCAAAAGCTGTGAACAAACATTTAAATGTTGATGCTCCGGGCTTCTACCAGCCATTAGAAGCCTGGAGCACTTCATTGATTTTCAATGGAGCGTTCAACATTCCAATGTTCTAATAAAACTTAAGACACTAATAACTGCAGGTTCAGAGAAGCCACATTTCTACTTCTATTTTCCTTTACTTTACCTTGCTAAAAACAGACGTGAATACACCAATTCAACATATGCTGTAAAAATAACACATTACCACATGTTCAGAGGAAAGATGCTAAACCTCACCCTAAGCTAAAAATATGTAATGCAAGCAGAACTGGTCAGGTTCAAATAACAGCTAACGTCATGATTAGACCATATGTGTTCAGGTGAGAAACCAGTATGTGCTCAGGGAATATATTATGCGCTGGATTAGCAGCTGCTGAGCATTTTCAGATAATTTAAAGATGTCTCGTGGGCAGGCTTTTTCTTGACTCATCCTTTTGTGATCACTGTTAGTGTCATGTTCATGCACTTTCCTCCTGGCGTGGGTTAGTGCAATGAAAGCACTCAACAGACATGCATCACTTGAATGTTCACTGACACCAGATTTCTATAGCTATTTCATTTTATTCTGCCATGCTAAGGACAGACGTAAAGACAATAATATAGCAGATACAATAGAAACTGCTGACTAGCCCATGCTCAGAGAAGAGAGACTAATCAACAGCCTATGCTCAAAATATGTAACTCATGCAGGTCTGATCAGGCTAAAATACCACCGTACTACAAGAAAAAGCAGGAGGCACTGAAGAGGTGCGTTACTACATGTTCAGAAGTTAAACATAATCATTAGCTCATGCTCAGAGTAGACCTTACACACTAGACATAAGCAGCTCCTCAGTATCTCTCACGTGGGCATGCTTTTTCTTGAGGCCTCCTTTTGTGACCAGTGTTACTGTCATGTTTGTGCATATCCACTTTTCCCATGCCTGAATGGCAGGAAAGCACTCAATAGGTAGACGCATACAATGACAATCATTGGATGTTCACTGCCACCAATGTCTGTAGCTATTTCTCTTTACTTTACCATGCTGAAGAGGGAAAAATATATCAATATAGTTTGCACATCAGAAGAATTTCTTTACCACATGCTCAGCAGACAATCATCCGAAGATGCAGCCAGAAAACTCTAAACAGGCCAAACCAACCACAAGATCAGAGGAAGTGATACAGAAGAAACCTATCGCTACTTGTTCAGATGAGAAACACTAATCACCTCTTAATGCTCAGAGAAGTCTTAAGCACTGGACATGAAAAGCCACTTAGCATTTCCAGAGCAGTTTAATCTGTCATGAGGGCATGCTCTTTCATGAGGCATTCTTTTTTCTTAGGGCCTGATTACGAGTTTGGCCGTGCAGGAACTGGGCGTGCACGCAGACAGGGGGCACACCATGTGCCCCCCTGCATGCATCCCCATGGCCTGAGGCCCCTTCTGTTTCCTCCCCACCTCACTTTTCACGGCGTGCTCATCAAGCATATTGCGGCCTCAGGACCGCTGCACCACTGCACCACTGCCGGGGATCACAGTTATCCGGCGGAAGTGGTGGTCCCCCCACAGTCCGACCGCCGCACTCGTAATGTGGCAGTTGGACCACTGCTGCAGCGGTCCACGACACCACACCTCCACCATGGACCGCCGAACTCGTAATCAGGCCCTTAGTGTCTGTCGCCTGTTCATGCTTATTCACTCCTGGCATGAATCTGTGCAATGAAAGCATTCTGTATGTTGACTCTTACAACTTTAGATGCTAATCACTTCTGTTCACTTGTTCAACATTTCTAGCACTCTTTCCATTTACTCTGCTATGCTGAAGACAGAAGTAAATACACCAATGGAACATGCATAGGTAAAAGAATCAGCTTCAATAAAAACCACTCATTACCACATGCTCAGTGGATAGGTACTAGCAGTGCCGGAAAAGGTTTACTTTGGAATTTTATAAATAGGGTATAGCAGACAGGGACTGGAGTTATGAGGGGTGGAGTCATAAAGGGTGGATTCAATGACAGATAGTCTATGCATTAATGTTTACAAAGTCTGTTCCCAAAGAAATTGGCAGCAAGGAAAATGTTCTTGGTAAAACGGTTCTGGTATGCTTAAGATCCAAAAGCAGAGATGATTTTAAGATAGCTCAGGGAGGGGGAAAGGGGGGGGGGTAAGCAATGCTTCAAGAAGGCTGAAAAAGGTGGGGTCTCAAATGGGTCTGTTTTAAGAAGAGTAACTAAGATGTGTTTATTAGAAGTTTGTCTTCTGTAACTAAGGTCCTATCTGTATATATGTGGCCTACAATATTGAGTTTCTTCTCTTCCTGATCCTGCCCTCCTCCCTCTATTTCTCATCCTCCTCTTGAATCTTGTTCTCCTCTTCACCATTCTCACCCCCGATCTTTCTCCTCTATCTCCTGATCATCGTCTGCCTTTTCTCTTATGGCCCTTCTCCCCTGTTTCCTCGTCCTCTTCTTGGCTTTTCTTCTGACCCTCCTTATACTCTTGGCCCTGCTTTGGCCCTTCTCTTCCTAATTCTGATTCTTCTCCTCCTGGTCTTAGTCCTGGTTCAGTCCTTCTGATCCTTGTACTCCTTCTGGTAAGGGTTCTCCTGGCCCTGGTCATCTGTCTCATGCTCATCTTTTTCCTCTTACTCCAAGCTCTCCTCCTCATCCTCATAGTCTACACCTTGGACCACCTCCATCTTCTGGTACTCCTCCCCGGTCTTGCTTCTTCTGTGCCCATTCCTCAGCCTACTGGTCCTCTACTTCCAGTCTTGAACTGATCCTATTGGTCTTGGTCGTCCTGCTACCCCATGTCCAGATCCTCCTGGTCCTGGCAATCCTGTCCTATTTGGTCCTAGTTCCTGGTACCCCATGGCCCTTCTGGTCCTCCTAGTCCTGGTTCTTATAGTTCATCTAGCCCTCTTGGCCCTAGTTCTTCTGGTCCACCTGATCCTGGTTCTCCTTGTCCCCTTTGACCTACTGGTATTGCGTGTCTTCCTAGTCCTCTTGGTCCTAGTAATCAGATCCCTTTGATGGATTTAGTCCTGATGGTGATCCTAGTCCTCCTGCTCATGGTCCTCTGCCCTGCAGTCCTCCTCATCCTGCCTTCTCCCGATGTCAGCCTCCTCCAAGCCTGTCACTCAGGTTTTTATTTTCTTGTTTAGAAGCTTCCAAATGTTGAATTTAGGGCTGTAAAGCCATTGACTACAGAAAGAGAAAGCCCAATAGGGACTCCTCTCAACACTTCTTTTTAGGTCGAAGCCTACCAGACAGCGCAACTGTCTGTTTGCTAAAAACATCTTGAGGACATTCAGAAAGCTGAACTAGGAATGCATTCTGCATGTTGCTTACCATTGACTTTGTGGAGTGTAACTCACATTTTATGGCTTTCTATTTGTTGGCTTTATTTGCTTTAGGCTGTCCAGCTTGTGTTCAGCCCTCCAGTTGCCCAAACCTTGTTTACTGTATTCTTCCACAAACTCATTTTCTGTAAACAGGCCTTTGAATCTTGTTCTTATCTTGTCACATTTGCTGTGCATTCAAAGACAGAGGTCAAATCTCAAGCTCTCTCTTCCGAGGAAGCTTTGTGTTTACTTTTCTTTCTCTGACTTCATAGTGCGAGAATGTATGTGACAAACCTGCTCCATGTATCCATGTAAGAGGAGAGGGTGTAGGATTGTTTTAGCAATATATCAGAATTAGTACAAATGAAGCACATTTCTTTTAAATTCGGGAGTGTGGTGGAAACAAATATTTGAATATGATCAAACCACATTAGCACACTAGCTGATTACATTTGCACACATTATCCTTTGTGTGCAGTTAAGCCATTTTTCGGTGCAAAGGTAATGGTCATTTCAATTAAAAATGGGCTGTCTGTAAGGGCAGTGCGCTGTCATGCGTACTCCACACTACACCACTCTACTCCACTCTATGCCCTTCCACTCTAAGCCACGTCACTCCATTTTACGATGCTCCATCCCACTCTAAGACATGCCACTCCACTCTACGCCCCTCCATGCTGACACTCTACAATACGCCACACGACTCTACATGACTCCAATCAATGCCACTCACTCCATGACACAACACGCCATGCCACTCTATGCTCCTCCACTCCACGCCCCTCCACTCCACACCACTTACCCCACTCCATTCTACCCCACTCCACTCCAATCTATCCTAAACCACTCTTCTTCAATGTACCCCAATCTACACCACCCCACTCCACTTGGCTACAATCTACCCCAATCTACTTCACTCCAATCTACCCCACTCCAATCTACCCCTCCCCAATTTACCCACCCCACTTCACCCCACCCCAATCCAATCTACCCCACTATAACCCAATCTACCCCACTCAACATCAATCTACCCCAATCCACTCCACTACGATCTAATCTATCCCACTGCACAACAATCTATCCCACTCTAACCTACCCCACTCCACTCCATTCTACTACATTCTACCCCACTCCAATCCAATCTACCCAACTCCACTCCATTCCAATCTACTCCACTCCCATCTACCCCACTCCACTCCGACCTACCACATTCCTCTAAAATCTACCCCACTTTGTTCCAATCTACCCGAGTCTACCCCACTCTACTCCAGTCCAATCCAACCTACTCCAATGCACCCCAATTCAACCGACTCCATTCCAATCTACCCGACTCCACTCCAATCTACCCCACTCCACTCTACTCCACTCCAATCTACCCCAGCCCAATTTACCCCACTCCATTCCAATTTACCCCACTCCACTCCAAACTCCACTGCAATCTATCCAACTCCTCTCCACTCCAATCGACCCCACTCTACTCCAATCTACCTCACTATTCCACAATCTACTCCACTCTAATCTAATTCAATCTACCCCACTCCAATTTACCATAATCAACCCCACTCCAATCTACCACAGTCTACCCCACTCCACTCCAATATACCACACTCCCAATCTACCCCACTCCAATCCACTCTAATCTACCACACTACACTCTACCACAATCCACTCTACACAAATCTACCCCACTCCACTTCACTTCAATCTACCCCACTCCACTCAAATCTACCCTACTCCACTCCAATCTACAACACTCCACTTCAATCTACCCCACTCCAATCCAACCCACTTCACTCCAGTCTACTCCAGTCTGCCACACTCCACTCCAATCTACTCCACTCCACTCCACCCCACTCTACCCAATCTACCCCACTCCACCCCATCCCACTATCCCACCCCACCCCACTCTACCCCACTCCACTGTACCCCACTCCAACCCAATCCACTCCACGCCATTTCAATCTACCCCACTCCACTCCAATCATTCTTCTTCAATCTACCCCACTCCAATCTCCCCTCTTCCAGTCTACCCCACTCCATTCCAATCTACCCTACTGCACCCAATCTACCCCACTACACCCTATCCTACCCCACTACACTCCACTTCAATACTTCCCACTCCACGCCACTCTTCCCCAATCTATCTCACTCCACTCCAATCTCAACTCCACTCCAATCTATCCAATTCCACCCCACCCCACTCCAATCTACCCCACTCCAGTCTCCCCAATCCATCCCACTCCAATCTACCCATTTTAATCCATACAATCTACCCCTCTCCACTCTATCCCACTCTACCATCTCCATTCCACTCTACCCAATCTACCACACACCACTTCACTCCAATCTGCCATATGCTACCGAATCTACCCCACTCCAGCCCAATCTAACCCATTCCACCCCAATCCACTCCAATCCACCCCACTCTAATCTACCCTACCCCACTCCACCCCAAACTTCCTTACTCCAATCTACCCCATCCAATCCACCCCATCCCAATATACCCCACTCCAATCTACTCCACTCCAATCTACCCCACCCTAACCCAATCTACCCCAATCCAATCTACCCCACTCCAATCTGCTCCACCCCACCGAAATCTACCCCACACCACTCTATCCAAATCCACTCCAATCTACTCCACTCCAATTTACCTCACTCAACTCTCATCTACCCCAATCTACCCCACTCCAAGCTACCCTATTCCTATTTACCCCACTGCAATCTATCTCACTCTACTCTGATCTATCCCACTTCACTCCAATCTACCCTTCCATAATCCACCCAATATATCCCACTCCAATCTACCCCACTCTACTCTACCCCACTCCACTCTAAGCTACCCCACTCCACTCCAATCTACTTCTCTCCACTCCTATCTACCCCACTCCAATCTACCCCACTCTGCTTCAGTCTACCCATACCACTGCAATCCACTCTTCCTCAATTTATCCCACCCCACCCCAATCTACGGCAATATATCCCACTCCACTCTACCCCAATCTACCCCACTCCAATCTACCCAACTCTACCCCACTCCACTCCAATATAACCCACATTACAATCTACTCCACTTCACCCCAATCTACCCCAATTCAATCTACCCCACTCCCCCACTTCAGTATACCCCACTCCAATGTACCCCACTCCAATCTACCACAACTTAACCCACTCCAATCTACTCTACTCCACTCCACTCCAATCTACCCAACTCTACCCCACCCTACCCTAATCTACCCCACGCCACCCCACTCCAATCTACCCCATCCCACTCCAATCTACCCCACACCACTCCAATGTACCCCACTCCCCCAATTTACCCCACTCTATCCCAATCTACCCCACTCCATTCCATTCTACCCTACTATAATCCACCCAATATACCCTAATCAAATCTACCCCACTCCACTCCAATTTCCCCGGCTTCACTCCAGTCTGCTCCACTCCAATCCACCCCAAGGCACTCTTCCCCAATCTACCCCACTCCACTACAATATATCCCAATATATCCCACTCCACCCTACCCCAATCTACCCTTATCTACTTACTCCTATCTACCCCACTCTAATCTACCCCAATCTACTCCACTCTACCCTACCCCTCCCCAATATACCCCAATTCAATCTACCCCACTCCAATTTAACACACTAATCTACCCAACTCCCTGACTCCAATCTGCCCCACTCTAATCTACCCCAGTCCACCCCACTCAATTCTACCCCTCTACCCACACCCTACTCTACGCCAATCTACACCACTCTACCCCCAATCTATCCCATTCCACTATACCCCACTCCAATCTACCCCACCCTCTCCATGCCACTAATTTTTAGCCATGTTGAACAGCAGCCACAATGGTGTACATAATGGTTAAAACACATTGGCAAAGCCAAAAGCTCTTGCTTAGGTGAGACCTATTGGCTTTGTCAATGCTTGGTTTATTTATGTAGGTGCTGACCACTGACAGAGTGCATACACTGAAAACACTGGGGTTAAGGTACCTGCTGCAGAGACCTACATTTAGCTAGCAAGTTTCAGGGTATATTAGTGGCAAGTTATGTGTGCATCCTTGGGCACATGTTAGAAACATCATTCTACAGCACAGATAATTAATGCTTGTTTAAATCAATCAATCAGGGAATTGTGAAGCGCGCTACTCACCCGTGAGGGTCTAAAGGCGCTGGGGGGGGTGCAGCTTTGAGTCAGCCGAAGAGCCAGGTCTTGAGGCTCTTCCTGAAGGTGTGCAGGGTATGGGAGTGTCTGATGTTCATCGGGAGCTCATTCCCGGTCTTTGCCGTGATGTAAGAGAAGGCTCTTCTACCCGCTCTGGCTCTGCGGATGCGCGAGGGCAAGGTCGGCGGAGCGGAGGTTTCTCTTGGATACTTGGAAGGAGACTCTTTCGTTGAGGTATTGGGGTTCGGTGTTGTGGAGGGATTTGTAGGCGTGGGTGAGTAGCTTGAAGGTTACTCTCTTCTCGACAGAGAGCCAGTGGAGGTCTCGCAGGTTTTGGGTGATGTGTTCATGTCGTGGGATGCCGAGCACGAGTCTGGCCGCGGTGTTCTGTATGGTTTGGAGCTTGCGGAGCATGGATTTGTTGATTCCGGCATAGAGGGCATTTCCATAGTCCAGTCTGCTTGGTATGAGTGCGTGGGTGATGGTCTTTCTGGATTCAGGGGGGATCCATTTGAAGGTCTGGCGAAGGATGCAGAGGGTGTTGAAGCAGGTGGAGGCAACGGCGATGATCTGTCGGGTCATGGTGAGGTAGGAGTCGAGTATGAAGCCAAGGTTTTGGGCGTGGTCCGTGGGAGTGGGGGGTGGTTGCCGAGGGTAGTGGGCCACCTGGTGTTGTCCCATGCTGAGGGGGTGAGTCCGAGGACGAGGACTTCTGTCTTCTCCGAGTTGAGCTTCAGGCAGCTGCTGCTCATCCAGGATGTGACATCTTTCATTGCTTCCTGGAAGCTGAGTCTGGTGGTGTCGGGTTCCTTGGTGAGGGAGAGGATGAGTTGGGTGTCGTCGGCGTAGGATAATATGCTGAGTCCATGCTGTCTGACGATGGCGGCGAGGGGGGCAATGTAGATGCTGAAGAGCGTGGGGCTGAGAGATGATCCTTGGGGTACTCCTCAGTTGATCTCTGTGGGTTGGGAGAGGAAGGGCGGGAGTCTGATTCTTTGGGTTCTGTCGATGAGTAAGGAGCAGAGCCAGTCGAGGGCGGTTCCATGTATGCCGGTGTCATGGAGTCTGGCAGTGAGAGTGCGTGAGAGACGGTGTCGAAGGCTGCAGAGAGATCTAGTAGGATGAGGGCCGCGGTGTGGCCTTGTTCGAGGAGAGTGCAGATGTCATCTGTGGCAGCGAGGAGTGTGGTCTCGGTGCTTTGGTTGCTGCGGAATCTGGATTGGGAAGGGTCGAGGATGGAGTTCTCTTCAATGAAGTTCGTTAGCTGGACATTGACGATCTTCTCAGTGACTTTGGCTGTGAAGGGGAGGAGAGAGATGGGTCGGTAGCTTTTGAGGTTCGTCGGGTCTGCAGAGGGCTTCTTGAGGAGGGGTTTGACTTCTGTGCGTTTCCAGTCGTCGGGGAATGTGCCGGATTCGAAGGTGGTGTTGATGGTTTCAGAGCAAAACATGTTGATTACAAATCTGTATTTTATGCAAACTAGGATCAGTGGGTTAAAGCTTTTGTTGCAGAGATTTTGGTGTTACTTGCTGGTCTTGAGTTGCAATCTTGGGATTATAGCCCAGTGAGTCCTGTGCTGACATCAAAAAGCCATATGTAGGCTATCCTGTTTTAGGTTTAAACCTATAATAACTGATAACCCCCCCCAAAAAGGGAAATAGCCCTCACCAGTGTAAACATTTAAACACTGAAAAAACACCTGCCCAACTGCAAACTAAATGCCATTCAAAGAAAGGGAAAGGGGAGTGAAAGAGCCATTTTTATTTCTTCCTGAAGGGGCCAATACAATGTAACTTTGTTATACATGGTAGCAGCAAGAAAGACTGTGCTAACATAATTCTGCTTGAGTTTTGTTGTTTAGGGATGCCACTAAAATATTGTTTCTTCTTCCTTTTGCTTTTTTCAGTTTTATGGTCTTTGGTCTAAGGATGCAGGGTTTAGAAGCATGTTTTAGGTCTTATTTAATTATTTTATAAACTGTAGAGAATCAGGAAATATCAAAATCATATTTGATATTTTGGCTACGTTTGATTCTTTCACTGATTGGTAAAATGGCTGGTTTCCTAAGAATCTTTCCCAATATGTACCATCACATTTACCCACAGAGAATGGGCCCTTTTGATACATCAGTCCTCTTTTCTAGCGAGTCAGTATTGGTAGTGGGTGAATTGCCAAACACCCCAGGCTTTAAACACTCAATGCAAGGTGTAGTGACAGGTGTATGTGAAAAGAGTGTTGTCACCAAGCATCTTGGATAGTGGTGAAAACATGACACCAAACTTTTGGGAAACATGGAATGCATTGTCACTTGGAATGCTTCTGCAAAAAGTTCTTACGAAGTTCAACAAAGATTGGAGTGATACTGTTTGTATAAATGGTATGCTAAAATCATTTTTACAATCTTCAGAGTTAATGAAAAATGTTATTGACTTTGTAGCGCATTCTGGTCATCCCAACTGTGTCATTAAGCCGGTGATTCTCAGTCCTAGACGCCGTGGATGCTATATTATCCATGTGGCAACCGTTTACAGAATTTTTCCTTAGTGATGATGCCAAAGACAAGAAATGTGAGGATCTTTGGTCACATATTGATAGTACACTCTATTGCATTCTGAGATTTTTACAAGAAAACATGACTGCTGTAGTGAACATAATCAAAAAACTAGAGTCTGAAAACACCCTTGTCTACCAAGTGTTCGGCGTAATTGGTGTAGATGTGAAACATCTCCTTGAGAGTAGGCAAGAGAACACTTTTAGTGACTTTGGCACTGCAACATGTTCATTGGTAGAATGCTTGCCACTTGGTAAGCAAAGAAATGCTGAGGAGCACTTTAGGAAATTGTATTTTACAATGCATGAGAAATTGGTTGCAATGATGCATAGTAAAGTCCCTTCACCAACCTCACCATTTGAAGTCTAACTGTGGTACTGTGCACAAGTTCTAGATCCCATCCGTAAAGGGAAATTTTCTCTGCACTTTGAAAAGTATGGCTTCATTTTTGACCGCTTCAATAACTCGGAGAACATATGGACCCAGTTCAACGCATATGCAGAACCTGTCCCAGAGAAATGCAATCTTCAGGTCCACCAGTATTTGCATGGAAAGCTATGTCAGTGGCCAGAGTTACCAAATTGTGTACTGTTTTTTTTGGCGTTGCCCGTCTCAAGTGCCAATGTTGAGAGGGCCTTTTCACAGATAAAAAAGTTTACATGGGAAGGAAAAAGCGAGCCGCATGACCAAAGACTCACTGAAGAAGTATTGTATGGTGTACTACACTAAGTTTGATTTGTAAAAATAAATGTATTTGGACTTCATATAAACTGAGGTACACTGTCTATATACCATGCACTATCAATGCAGAAAGCAAGCAATTATAAAAGCAAAACATTCAATAAACACTGGAAAAACACTGTTTCTGTTGTTTTTAATGTTGCGGAAATGTGTAACCACTGATAACCACAGTTTTTTCATGGTATTGAAATCACTGGAAAACAATGGAAAAAAAACACCAGAATTTACCAAAAATAGAAACTGAAAACAGGAAAGCCTAGCCATATGTAACCATCAGAAGCTGAGTAACTAGAGTGTCCAAACTTTGCAAGAGAAGAGAAAGAGTAGCTCGTAAACAGATAAGCACAGGTTGGTAAAATGCAAGGGGGTGAGTTTGGAGGAGGTGCATTAAGGGCCTGTAGAGGCTGGGGCTGAGAATCAGATACTGGCAAAGTCACCTTAATCAAAGAACAAATCATTGGCTACCTTTGAGGCTACAGCTGAGGGTGGTACTTCCAGCTGATTTTAAGTATGGGCAGCGGGAGTGAGTCTATGCTTCAAAACTTGATTTGTTGTCAAGTTCCTGCTCTGCTAAGTTCATTCATCACTTGCGTTACCACACCTTTATTGTTTCTCCCTTTCCTCTTTGTGCTTCTTCTGAAGTAGGATTCCTTCATAACTGATGGCCATTAGTAACAGACATTTCACATCTTGCCATTTCTACTTATGCCTCCTGTGCTCCCGAATTTGGAGAGGGTCTCCTGGTACTATCTGGGTGTGTCATTGGCCTGTATACTAGAGCTCAGGGTAAGTCGAATACAGAGGGACGTTTTTTAAATATTTTTTTCTAATTGACTATAATGGTTTTTATTAGTTGTCATTTGTTAATTAAATAATTATTTATGTAAATACTTTTTGGATTATTTAATAGATGAATTTAGCAATACAGTAAACATTTGTTTTACTTGTTCATTGGTTAATTTGAAGATTGCGTTGAATATTTGTAATAATTTGGATATTAATTAATTATATCATGCTTACTTTTTCTTTAATAAATAATATTATGGTTTTATTATAGTTTTCAATAATGTGTATCGCTATTATTGTTATTCATTTTATTTGTTTTTGTGGTTGTTGGAATGTTGGGGTCATGGAGTGATATGAATTTTAAATTTATAATTTAAATTTTTTAATTCATTTGATTTTAAATATAATTGAAGGTATAATTTTATGTTATTTCTTGTTTTTCATAATGTATATAAATTACATAATGTTTTTGAAAAATTATAACGTGTTTATGGAAATAAATGTTATTTTAATTTGTATACTTGTAATTTATTTTGCATTGATTTAAGATAGAGAAAATTACATTTGAGCTTTCTAAAGTTTAATATTTTCCTTTATGTTGCTTACAATGGAGTGGGATTAGTTGTTGTCACCCCTCCAAAATTGAAAACGTTCTCTACTATTGCCTACGTTGGAGTAAGAATAGTAAATCTAACCCTATCAAAGTCCAACACTTTCTGTATTGTTGCTTAGTTTGGAGTGGGAATAGTGAATTTGAGCCCTCCAAAGTCCAACACTTTCCCTAGTGTTGCTCAGTTTGGAATGGGAATAGTGAATTTGACCCCTCTAATGTATAAAACCTTACCTACTGTTGCTTACCTTGGAGTGGGAACAGTAAACCTAAGTTATGTTGGAGTGGCAATAGTAAATCTGATTCCATCGAAATCCTGTTGCTCAGGTTGGAGTGGGAGTAGTGAATTGTATCCTTCCATGCATATTTTTCTTAATCTGATTTTTTTGTTTCAATATTTATTTATTTTTGAAAGTTAACAATGCTATTTTTTATTTACTTTATTATTCATTTTCATATTAATTAGTTTTTTGTTTTTATTCTATATTTTTAAAGTTTTATCAAATATAGTGTGTGTCAATATAATCAATTTTATTAGCAGTACATTTTTAATATGTTTATTATATTTTGCAATTATTTTAAGGTCTATGTTTTTTATATTGTGTTTGTAAGTTATATTTTTTACATATTTTGTTCATATTATAAATATCTTTTTAATGTAATATTATTTTTAAAGTTAATATATTTTCTAATTTAATGTATTGTATAGTAGTTCAAACTCAAGGTACTTACCTATTTTAAGGGACATCTTGGTCTGCCATATTTTTGTTATCAATATTTTAGATTTTATATACTAAGTGCTCCGAATCGGATTCGGATTTACCGGATCCGATTCGGAGCCTTGTTTCCCGACCGAATCGTACGCGGGTCCGGCCGAGCGAGTACGATGCAAGCACCCGCGAAATCGCCGACCGACTCGAACGCGGCTTCAACACGCTCCAACCGACTCGCATGGACACGTCTCGCACCGCGCAATGGAGACGTTTCCCGGCCGGGTAAGTACGATGCGCGCCTCGAGCAGTCCGATCGACTCGCGCCGTCCGGCTCGAAAAAGCTGTTGGAGCCGGACTTTGGGGGTCCGCGTCGGACCCTCCTGTACGCGTAGGCGCGCGAGTCGCACACAGGGGGGACCCATGGGTCCCCCCTACCTGTGCATGTACGCCGCGATGCGCATCGACGCGTACCTGCTGTAGGGGGCACCCTTGTCCGCCTCGCACCCATTGAGTCAATGGGAGCCCGCGTACGCGTTGTACGACCGGCTCCCATTGACTTCACTGGGAGTCCGACCGACTCGAGTCCGATGGCATGCGTGCGCATCGTACTCGTTCGGTCGGACTGCCAGAGTCCGATTCGGTCGGAAATCTCTCCGGGTCCGGCTCGGTCGGAGAGATTTCCGGCCCGAATCGGAATCGGCCCCTAAGTGTATAACATTGGCATTTGTGTCCTTGGTATTTTTTTGCTGATATTTTTGTCACCAATATTTTTGTTAACTATACGTCATTGCCTGGAAGAGGCTGGGCTGGGCCACCTCTCTAGGCTCCAGGTTTCAATAATCCCCTTAGATGAGTGGTAATTTCTCCCTCTATTGACTTATTTCTACTCTTGACTGGGCAGCAATTGCAAGTATATTCATTTATGGATTGGCCGGTGTATTAACGTGTCCTCCATAACTGATTGCTTGGTTCTATCTGAGCACACTTTACCTTCGGAGGCCCATTATTTAACTTTTTATCAATCAAAGCAATCATGGTTAAGAGAAAGTTGCTGGGGGTCAAGGATAAAGATAAAAACAATCGAGAGACTATTAACTAATAGTACTTCCCTGGACTCCTTTCTGGCCAGAGCAGGAGGGGTGATCTCTAAAGAGATAGACCTTGCTGAAAGGCATCTTTCCCTCGATTTATGTGAGCATCCGGTTACTCTTGTCACTCCCCCACGATAATCAGCCACCCTAGGAATCCTTGGACATTGGTAGTGGTTTAGCAGCTGATTCTGAGGACTTGAAGTGTTTGTTGATGAGAGTGTGTTCATATGACTCAATACTCTCACAAGTCAGTGAAGAAAGGCCGCCAGCAAAAAGGAAAAGACAGCCAAAATTGGTCTGTATAACAAATAAACAAGCAGCAAAGTGTTCTGGAAAAGATTTCCCAGTTATAGTGCATCATGAAGCTTCTGGGAGCAATTCTAATGATAACATTAAACCCATCTTGGATCAGCTACTTGAGCAATTCAAGGTCCTTATTAAGGCCTGCGTGGCTCCCTTGGTGGAGAGGTTGAGGACCATGGAATCTACTATTCAAGAATTCGGTAGGATGCATAACAAAGGGTTAGGGACCACCAACGCTGTGTCTATTGACACTGCAAATATTACAGTTACCCACGAAAGGTCCGCACAGACTTCGCTTGTTGGTTCTATTAAAGTCACACCCCCGCACGCCGAGAGGACTCTTCCTCTGACTCACTGATGTCCCAAACTGAGGGAGGCTGCTTACATAGAAAGCAAGAAGATTAGTGTATTACTTCAGAGCATGAACAAGGAGATCCATTAAAATCATATATGGCAGAACAGCCACCCTTAAATCTTCCCCCTGATTGCTGCCCATATGTTGCCGTTTTGACAAATATGCCATCTTTGTCCCCTTCTGTTGAGGAATCTACTATCCAACTTAAAAATAAGGTCTGTTATTGGTTAAATCAAAACACCAATTTTCATGTTACAGAATATAATGATATTTTGTTTGTCAGGAGTGTGGATGGATTGGCTGTTCGGTCAAGAAATTGAAGGGGGACTGTATTGTTATTAACTGTCAATATCCAAGTTTAGCTTGCTGTCTGATCGTCTGTAACAACCGGCAGAGCCACATGTCTAAGAGTATTAATATTCTTTTACAAATACTTTCAACCTAGGGTGGAGCTTGTGCCCCAGCGACCTTTCCCAAATACTGTGATTGCTGATGTTCGATCGCCTCTCACACTTACCAACAGGTTTTCCATCCTTTCGGGCCTAGAGGTTACTGATTGACTATCAATAAATTGCAATACATCTGAGAACAATATGATCACATCTTGTCCTGACTCCAAGATCTTTATCTATGGACACTGTTAACAGGAAAGACTATCCAATACAATTAGTCTGTTGGAATGTTGCTGGCTATCAATCTAAGCTGTAGGACCAGGATTGGATTACGTATATTTCCAAGTATGACATAGTGATGATGCAAAAAACCTGATTATCAGAAGATATTACTTGGGATGTTTTGAGAGTTATTCTGTTCCTGCTATTGCAGAGCACCGTTGGGGAGTTGGTAACAATGATTCGCATCTCAAAGTTTTTTAGGGCAATCCAAGTCACTTGTAACCATCAAGGGATATTAATCTTATGGGCTGTTCTTATTAATAAGTTTTTTTTTAAAGTATCAATTTTTACAACCCAATTTATGAGATAGGCTGTCAGACTGATATTTTATTTTGCATTTTAACTACCTTACAATCTAGATCGGTTAGTTTATTAAATGGATTTCATGTTATAATAGGAGGGGATTTTAATGCTAAATTAGGTATTAATACTAATATGCTTGATCCGGTTGCTGTTGGGCATAACACACTGTTTACAAAGGCTGTTGATCACAGGGGTTTGAAACTCCTACATGCCCTGCAAAACTTTGGACTACATAATACAGCTAAAATTGTGGGTGATCAATCCAAACAGACCCCTACTTTTGTGGGCTGGAGCCAAGGTATAGTAATTGATTCTATTTTTATTGCTGATGATATGGGGGTAAGTGAAAATAAAATAACTATATTTCATCATATGACTGTTGCAATAGTTTACAATCCAACGGCCACCCTTTACAGTATGACATTGGGGTTTGGGGGAAGACCCCTCCGGAGTAGTATTTGGATGCCCCTCATTGATTTAAGGTATTCATAGCACAATATACACTACATAACTTTAGCAGACCCCAAGCATTTCTAACGGATTCAGCAAAACTAAGTTTTATATTTTTGCCTCTGACTAATAAGGAGGTACCCTGGGTCACGTTTTTAATCAACAACATTCCTTTAGTAATTAACTCTTCTGACTTTATGGGAAGGTTTGAGAAACAAACTGCACATGTGGGACTTTTATCGTTAAGTGAAGGGTTCAGAGAAATAATCTTGTGTACTACTGATTTCCAGAAACTATCGCCCGAAGCAAATTGAATGGATCAATCTGCAACTGTCACCTTTTACAATGGCTTATGAGGGGAACTGAAAGATGCAGTCACTCTTGTTGTTAACTGACTAACAACTACTGATGATTTAAGTGACCTAACATTGAAAATTGAGGCACAACAAAGAGTAGGAAAGAAAAGAAATGGAGAGTGTTTCCCAGAAGTATGATTCCTCTCATAAACGTCACAGAGGGTGAACAGAAAATAGAAGAACTGATGCATGTTGCTTCTGTTCAAAACCATTTACCATCAGGGAGGAAAGAGAAATGAAGACGAGAAGGACTGTGCTTAAATTATGGAACGAAAGGAAGGTTTGTACTCAAGTGGTCACAGTTACAGGAAAACTAGAATGCTCACCTATGACTTGCAAACCCAAGGTGAGTGCATCTTTGATACAAACATTTGCATACAAGCACATACATTTTTACCTGATTGTGCAAAATATGACTCCTAGTGGTCTTAAGGTTAACAGAGTATTGATCGATAGTGGTGCCTCTGGTTGTTTAATCAATCAAAAAAAATGCCAAATGCATCAGATTGAGCTACAAGCTAAGACTGTAGCAGAGGCCACACAAGGCATTCATAGGAATTTCATGAGATGTGCACTAGGAGAGAAAACTCGTTCTTATGGTTCTTGAAAGTGGACATGTGGAGTCACTCATTTTTTATGTCATCCTACTCCCACATTTCCCTTGTTGTTAGAGGCATTATAGATTCGACCTCACAAAGATCACATACATTGGAAGGCAGAAAATTTCTGTATGTCTTTGGAGTATTGTCTGACTCATTGTTTCCGTAGAGAAGCATTACAGCATACCCAGACCTTTATTTGCTTAGCACAAAAAGAGGTAACAGAGGAGGATTTACTTCCACCTACTTCTAAAAAATTTACAAATGTGTTTCGTAAAAGAATAGCAAAAGAATTGCCACCACAGAAAATCTACCATTGTGCCATTAATCAAATTCTTTTTTTTTTTAATTTTTCAAAACCTTTATTGAAGAAATTCAAGTCAGACACATTACACTGTGCTACGCAGCAGCTCAAATTGACACAATACAAACCCAGTCAAGCGTACGGAAATGAGTCGACTACACTTGGCAAGAAGCATAAATACATTAAGGCAGAATCACTACATCACTACACTGGAATCCCTCCCCTCATGGGGGTCACATACTCTGCAAGGACAACAGCAATGAGTGCCACAGGGCGGGCGAATTTATGTGGAAGCGGGAGGCAGTCACCGACCAGCGCCGGCGGCCGCTGCGGACCCAGGGCCGGCGGGGAGCGCGGGAGAGGCAGCGCCACTGGGATGGGTGCGGGAGAGGAGGTAAGTTACCAAAGGGCCCCAGATGTCAACCGGACGGGACCTGGTAGGTAACAAGTCCCAAAACTCAGATAACAGGGTCTGACACCGAGAGGCGTCCTCCAGTCAGCTCTCGACTCTAGGAGCAGGCCTACGCCCCCAGCACATGGCCACCCTACGCCTGGCCAGTACTAGCAGCATTGCAATCAGGCGTCGAGAGGCGTCTGGGCAGAATTTTACAAAACCAAGAAGACACACGGGGGGTCAGGCTGCACCGTGGTGCTAGTAATATCAGAAATCGTGGAGCACACCTTCTGCCAGAATTCGGATACCTTGGGGCATAGCCACGCTAAGTGTGCGAAGTCAGCGGCGGGGGCAGCGCAGCGCATGCAAGCGTCACTTGGTATTAGTCCAATCTTGTGGAGCTGCGCAGGGGTGCGGTACAGCCTGTGCAAAAATTTTAAATGTATCAGACGAAGCCGATAATTTGGTGACAGCTTCTTCGTCTGATTACAGCAGTATAGCCAGTCAGCCTGCGCAATGTCTATACCCAGATCAGCACCCCACGCCACCCGCGCCCGGTCAGCAGAGATGGAGGTGGACATTAGCGTAAGAGCGTAGAGTTTGGTGACTAATTTGTGTGGGGACGGGGAAGTATATATGAAGTCTAGGGCCGGCATAGTGGGTGGGGGCTGAGGAAATGTAGAGTGAAGCTTCCGGCAGACAGCTCGCAGCTGGTAGAATAGAAGCGTGTCCAGCGGGCTCGAGGAATCGGGTAGGGAGTAAAAAGTATTCCCTGGGTAGAGGTCCTCAACTGTCCGCAAACCCAAATGCGTCGCATGCCTAGACATGCCAGAGGGCTGGAGAGGGGGAAAGTCAGGGTGGTTCACTATTGGCACAGCATTTGCAGAAACTGAGGGAAGACTAGAGAGCCGGCGAAGGCCGGACCAGGCCCAGCGCAAAGTCTCGACTGTGTCAACCTCCGCTCGCGGACGCAATGCCGGCGCGAACAGAGCCGTGGACAGTGGCCAGGGGGATGCTATATCCGTCTCAACTGCAACATGAGGTTGATAGGGGGTAGGATGAATCCAGAAGTGTAAAAAACTGGCCTGGGCGCACAAGGCGTAAATCTTGAGGTCAGGAGCGCCCATGCCTCCGACAGACATGGGGAGGGTGAGGATGTCGTACGCGACTCGTGGCTGTTTCCCCGCCCAGACGAGCGAAATGATTAAGGATCGTAATTTGCGAAAAAAGTGAGAAGTGAGTGGGATAGGAACGTTTAAGAACAGGTAGAGAAATTTTGGCAAGACCACCATCTTAGCAACTGCGATCCGGCCAGCCAGAGACAACGGGAGCCGGCTCCAGGACGGGATCCTGGATTCCAGCCAGTCGACTGCACGGCCGAAGTTGGATCTCCAAAGTTTGTCCAAGTCCCTGCTCAACCAAATGCCTAGATAGCGCGTGGGGCCAGAGGCCCACACAAACGGGAAATCCGGAGTGAACGACGTGGTGGCATCGGTCAAGGGGAACAACACCGACTTGCTCCAATTTACTTGAATGCCAGAGAGCCCGCCGAATTGAATGATTTCCCGGACCAGAGGGCTGAGATTTTCCTGAGGATGACGGATGTATAAGGTTACGTCGTCAGCATACATAGAGACGAGAAGGGAGCGGGCCGAAAAACCAATGCCCCTGTGAGTGTGGTGCTGCCGAAGCCTGGCAGCTAAGGGCTCCATTGTAATAGCAAACAGCATGGGCGATAAAGGGCACCCCTGCCGGGTGCCACGAGCAATGCTGATGGGGTCAGAGATCTGGCCGTTGATGCGAAGGCGTGCCGAGGGATTGGTGTACAGTAGCCTGATCTTGCGAATAAACAGTTCGCTGACGCCCATGCGAGGTAAAAGGTAAAATAAAAAGGGCCACTCAAGCGTGTCGAACGCCTTAGTAGCGTCCAGCAGGGCAGCCACCGCGGGAAGACTAGGATTAATTTGATGTAACACGAAAAAAATAGTACGGAGGCTGTGCGAGGTAACCGTACCGGGAATAAAGCCGGATTGGTCCGGGAGGGCAATGAGGGGCATTAATAACTGAAGGCGGGAGGCAATCAGCCTGGCGAAAATTTTGTTATCTAAGTTTATTAGGGAAAGAGGGCGGTAGGAATTGCGACGATCCGCAGGCTTGTCGGGTTTAAGAAGCAGAGTGATCACGGCTTCACGGAGCGACTGCGTAAAGAGGCCAGAATCAAAGGATTCGTTATACATAGCCGCCAAGTGTGGTACCAGGAGATCAGCATACATTTTGTAGAATGAGGCTGGTAGGCCATCCAGGCCCGGGCCTTGTCCCCGGGAAGTCCACTGATGGCTGTAAGTATTTCCTCCCTGGAAAATGGTTCATCTAAAAATTCCCGGTGATGGTCCTCGAGCCAGACCAGCCCTATAGACTCGAAATATTGGTTAAAGGTCTCATCTGACGGAGGGGTGCCGGCGGAGTATAACTGTGAGTAAAAATCTAGAAAGCTGGACTTAATTTCCTCCGGGGAAGTGGTTCTAGCCGAACCCCCATCGCTGAGGGCCGTAATATAGGAGGCAGCGCGTGGCGGGCGGAGGAGATTGGCAAGGGTACGTCCCGGTCGGTCGCCTTCGCCAAAGCGACGAGCCCGGCCCTCCTTACCCAAGAAGGAAAGTTCACGGGCGGCTTCCTCAGAGAATTCAGTGTGTTTTCGGCGTATCGATGCCAGCGTCTCAGGGCTGGGGTTGCATGCCTGGGCGGCATCTAGATCTTTGATGTCAGCCTCGAGCTTAGCCAGGACATTGCGGATGGAGCGAAGCACACCAGCCTGTTTGAAAATACATTCGCCCCGGATTACAGCCTTAAACCCCTCCCAAAGTACTGAAGCCAAGTCAACGGATCCAGCGTTTAAGTCAAAGTAGTTAGTAATAGCAGTTTGAATGTCAGCACTAAAGACAGTGTCCCGGAGAGCGTTTGAGGGGAGACGCCAGGTGAATGCACGTTGCGGGGAGTGGGGGGGACGGAGGCAAAGCTGGACCGGCGCATGGTCAGAGAAGGTGTGCGCCAAGTGCGCAGCGTCGGTTAGCCAGGTCAGAACGTCCAAGGAGGTCAGCCAGAAATCTATGCGCGACCAACAGCCCCTCACGCCGGTGACACATGTTCCCTCACGGGCATCAGGCCGGAGGTGGCGCCAGGCATCACAAAGGGAATTATCAGTTAAGATAGATGTAAGGGCCGCTGTGGCACGCGGGTGAGATGTGTAGGAACCAGACCGATCAAGGGCCGCCAAAAGAGTGACGTTAAAATCCCCCCCCCAGACAACTGCCGCAGGGCCACAAGCAGAAATGAGGTGCCAGATATAGTTAAAGAAGTCCGGATCGTCTGAGTTGGGACCGTAGACCGCGGCGATCGTCACGGGCTGGGCCAAAAGTGAGCCGTGGAGGATAACATACCTGCCTTCTGGATCGGTAAGCACCTGATCAGTGCGCCAGGGTAGACCCCTGCGTATAAGAATAGAGACCCCCCTGGCGTATGAAGAGTAGGTAGAGGAATGGGATTCCCCCCAATTGCGCGCCTGGAGTCTGGAGAGGGACCCGGGCATCAGGTGCGTCTCCTGTAGGAGGCATATGTCCACCCTGTGTCTCTGTAGGTGTGAGTGTATCAGTCGGGCCTTACGGTAATCATTCAGGCCGCGGACATTCCAGGTCCAGCAAACTATGTCAGCCATGAGGGAATGGACCTAAGTGCAACATTGCGCAATGCAGGTGGGGAGCGCCACGGGCGGGAGCAGACTGTGCATCAGAGACATCAGTTGACCAGGCAAAATGAGAAGAGCACTTCGACCTAAATCTGGCGGGGAGGGGGCCATGGTGCAGAACGCAACAGTTCGCAGAGGCAGCACCCCGTACACTCAGGGCAAATACATACAGCAAGCTAGTGGGGGAAGGAACCAGAGGCATAATGTGTACGCAAGAGTGAAAGGACGTTTGACTCGCAGCATGGAGAAGCAGTAAGCACAGTGCAGTGTCAAAATCTAGGCTTGTGGAAGCAGTGCATAACAAACAAACGGTGGCAGAATAAAGCCACATCCCAGATTGAGTAACAAAAAAAACCAATAGCGACCCGTCCCCCCACCCCAACCCAACCCCCCAAGCGACCAAATACCCCCCAACCCCACACCCACTCCAACCCCCCAATTAGGCTGAGTAACCCACCCTCCCCGCCCCAGGAACCCACAACTGGGAGAGGAAAGGCCAACTTTAAAGTAGGGAATCATCCCGTGAGGGCATGGCAGGGCCAGGCATACACCCCTGCAGTGAAGCAGGGTGGCCAAGCTTAGGTGGTGTTAGGCATCATACAGAACAGGAATAAATGAAAACCAATGTTCACACTTTAATCATTGTCACTTAGGCGATCCGCACCATCAGTCTGAGATTTGGAAGGAGAGGAGCGGGTCTCTCTGTCAAGCTTCTTGGCGAATGCAAGGGCCTCTCTTGGGTCCGGGAAGACGAGTGTTTTTGCCCCCTGACGGACCCTCAGTTTCGCCGGGTAGGCCAAGGAGTACGAGACCTCGTGTTTTTGGAGAATGCGCTTGGCCGGAAGGAACTTTCGCCGAGCCGCCTGCACAGTAAGGGTGTAATCCGGGTAAAAGGAGAGAGTGTTACCCTGATGGTTGATGGTGCCCCTATCTCGTGCCGCTCGAAGGATGGCGTCCCGATCACGAAAATTTAGAATTTTTGCAATGATGGGACGTGGAGGTAGCCCGGGACCGGGACCCTGGCCAAGTGAGCGATGTGCGCGCTCCACGATGAACACTGGGGAGAGGGCGTCGCCAAAAAGTTCCCTTATCAGCTGTTCCACAAAGTCCTCCATCCGTGAAATGTTGGTGGATTCCGGAAGGCCCATAATGCGGACGTTGCTCCGGCGGGAGCGGGCCTCCAAGTCCTCGTTCTTCTCACGGATGACCGCCAGAATTTTATCCATCTGAAGTAGTTTCTGACGGTCCTGGGTGGCGACATCCTCGGCGTCCGACACCCTGGTCTCGACATGCAGCAGACGATTGTCGTGGGAGTCAACACAGGCCTTAACCGAGTCCAGACGGGCGGAGAGTTGGTCCAGTTGTGTCGCGATGCCGGTCACGGTCGACTTGACATCGAGCATTATGGCTTTCAAATCGTCGTCACGACTGGGGGGGGGGGCATCCATCGTGGCAGCAGAATCGGCACCAGCTCCGTCCTGTCGGGAAGACCTCCGGAGCTCAAAGGCTATCTTGGGCTGTTTTGGGTCAGTCTTCCCCATGATGAAAGACCCGGCAGTCGGGAATAAGGCCAACGGGAGGCGGAGATGCAGAAGAATGGGCAGAAACACACTGTCCACCAGCAGCTGGCGTGACGAGGCGAGATGCAGCTCAGCAGAACCCACACAGTGGAGGTAGCCGTGATTCAGAGGATAGACCCCTGGAGTTATGGGAGAGGTCAGGGGCCGCCAAGCCAGTGGGTCTACCTGATAAACAGTGAATCCGCCTCCGCCGTCTCACCACAGACACCACTAATTATTGTAGAAGGCCAGCAGCCCGACGGGCAGCCCCAGGCACTCCAGCAAGGCACCAAGGGCTCGGAGAGCAGGGCAGGGGGAGATTGAGCAAGTGTAGCGTAGCTGGGTGTGGACACTTCCAGTCCCACGACGCACGTAGTGTGCAGAGGAGCACCCCTCAGGCAGGGAGACAAGGTGCAGGTGGGTCCCCCCCGTCAGGCAACGGCCGGGGGGCACCCGCGGCACCCAGCAGCAGGAGAAGGAGGGCGCTCAATGCAGGAGGGCTCCCGCAAAGGCCGCAGCGGCCATCAGCAGTCAGCAGGGGCCCGGTACAGGACCCAACACGAGGCCGGCGCCGGGAGTCCACACGGGCAAGGCCCCGCAGGATGTGTACTTGGGGCCTCTCCACCAGTCTCAGGAGCCAGATGATGATGCGCAGGAGCGATATAGCTCAGGCCCAAAGAGTAGGTGGGCCAAAGGCAGAAACCAGGCGGGCCGCCGAGGAGATAATGCAGATTGGAGGCAGCAAAGCAGGGGGTCCCAGCCCGGCCGGGCCGTGGTAAAATGCAAGCGGAGGGGGCGCACAGCACTCAGGGGGCAGGGCGGGCAAGGAGGCACGGGGGACCGCTGCCCCCATCACCGGATCCGGGCGTAAGCAGCCGCCGTTAGGGACGGCCAGAGGGAGGCGGGGCAAGGCAGCAGCGGCAAGGCCGCGGTGTCCCGGACCCGGTGGTTCGGTCCGCGGACCCCCAACCACACCAGCAATCACCCCCGAGGCGGCGCCACTCACCGGGAGACTCGTTGGTCGGACCTCCGATCCCAGCCTGCTGCGGGCGGCGCCAATGGTCCGTGCGGCCCCGGAGGAAGTTGTTGCGGCCCACATGGGAGCCAGAACACAGGTCAAGCGCCGCCTCACTTCGATAGATCTCAGCCGCCCGGCCGAGCAGGAGGACGGAAACAGCTCCTATCGGTGCCTCTCGCTGCGGGGAATCAGGATTCGGTGTAAAAGTGCAGGTAGGATGCGATAGCCTGCAGGATTATGCCGGATGATAAAGCTTGGCCGGCAGAGCCCACTAGAGTGCGGCCATCTTGCAGCCGGCCAAGCCACGCCCCCCGCCATTAATCAAATTCTTAATCGAACATTTCATGGGGTAGAATATATTCATTGACTACTAAAGAGAATGCTATTTAAAAGACATATTTAGATGAGAGCTTAAAGTAGGGATTCAAATGTCACTCAGTATCCCCTGTTAGAGGACCAATATTTTTCATTCCAAAACCAGATGGGGACTATCACCCTGGCATAGACTACAGAGAGCTGAATATTATCACTATTTGGAATTGATATCTACTGCCACTTTTATTTCTTTTATTGTACCAGATCATGACTGTGAAGATCTTCTCAAAATTAGACCTTGAAGAGGCTTCCACTCTGGTTCTTATTAAAGAAGGAGGCATGTGGAATACAGTTTTCTCTACCCAGTATGGCCACTTTGAGTAGCTCATTATGTTTTTTCATTTATTCAAACGCCTGCTGCCCTTCAACACTTTATTTATGATGTGTTCAGAGATATTTTAGATACTTAATTTGTAGTCTTTAGTAATGACAAATTATTAATTTTTTTAGAGGATTGTGTTGTAACTTGTAATGTTGCTTTGCATCCTTTCCCTTAGTTATCTGTTCCCTGCTGCTCAGCCAGTATGAATGTGATGTGTGTGGAATGTTGGAATGCTTGATGAGGTAGTGGAATGCTGGAGTGCCTGGTGGAGTAGAGAGAGAGACAGTTGGAGTGTGTGGGCTGAGCAGAAAGGATGCTGCTCCTGGTGGGGCTGAACTGCTGATCTTATTATCCTACTTACCATCTTGTAACTAAGCTTAATAAACCTCTTACTTACAATCTACTTCATAGCTACCTATGGACTTCTTTTGGATTACATCAGATTTCAACCAACAAGGATGGCATGTAAGGGAGTTTTGCTACAACTCAGAAAACGGAGATTGTATGCTAAATTCAGGAAATGCATTTTTGAAACCTCATGCTTGGCCTTCGTGGGATTCATCAAATCAGATAAAGGATTACAAATGGATCTAGAAAAGAATAGAGCAGTATAAGAATGGCCACAAGCTTTGATTATTAAAGAAATACAAAAGTTCTTCGCATTCACAAATAATTTTTACAAACGTTTTGTTCAAGTTGTTTCCAAGACAATCTTATCCATTACTGTTATAAAAAGAAGGGAGTTCCTTTGGAATGGGGAGCTGAACAAGAAAACACATTTGAAACTTAAAACTATTTTTAGCATAGATCTCGTACTCAGACATCTAGAGTGTCATACTGTAAAAGTACCATACTGTACCATTGTGGAGGCTGATGCATCCACTTTTACCATGGGGGCCATACTGTTGCAACGCCATCCCGACACTGATGAACTGCACCCAGTCACATTCTTCTTTCAAACCTTTTAAGCAACAGAAAGAAACTAAACATGTATGATTGGGAACTACTAGTAAGAAAGTAAACTTTTACGCATTAAAAACACTATTTAGAATGTTCTCTACACACTGGCAGAGTATGGGCTGATGATAAAAACTTGAAGTTCTTGAAGTCAATGAAGTTTGTGATTGCTAGACATGCCAGATGACCTTTGTTTTTCTCTTCATTCTCATATCACATCACTTACCGACTTGGGGATCACCATGCAGTCAAGAAGATGTAGAAGATATAAGATCAGAACTTAAGGATGGAATTAGTCAAGTGTAAAGAAAATGCGAAAGGACCAAGAAAAGATGAATACTCAATGCTGGATTCAAGAGAGAATAAATATAAGGAAGAAGCATAATAGTCTACTCTTTCATGTTAACAGATTGTTTATTTCTCACCAGGAATTACAAGAAAATATTCTATATTAGTGTCTTGATTCCCCTGCAGCTGGATATCCAGGAACAAGAAAAATTCAGGCTCTGTTTCAAATATTGTTTTAGTGGGAAAGCTGGACTAAGCTGGACTAAGTAAGTTAAAGATCATATTCAGAAGTGCACTATTTGTGAACAAGTAAATAGTGTTAATATGAAACTGATGGGTCTATTGCAACCTTTACCAGTCGCAAGTTGCAAAAGTCTGAGATATTTATGGGTTTTATAATTGAGCTCCCTTAATTACAAGATTGTACTGTAATATGGGTAGTGATTGGCTATTGCTCAGAAATAGTCTATTTAATTCCCCTCTCGAAGTTACCCACTGGAACCCGTTATCAGTCTTTAAATAGTACATGGACTACCCAAAATCATCTTCTCAGCCATGAGTTCTCAATCTATCTCAAAGTTCTGGAATACACTGTTGAACCCATTAGGTATGAATAATTATAAATCATCCAGCTTTCCCCACAGACAGATGGTCAGATGGAGTGTCTTATCTGGCTAGTGAACAATATCTCTACTGTATCATCAAAATGACTGTTTGTTGGATTCTGTTAGTGGATATTGCTTTCAATATTTTACTGTACCCCAATATTTCGATCACCTCAAAATTTACCTCTGGCAGCTCGGCTCCTGCACCCTTGATCTAGCGATAAGAGTCACCACCCATTTTACTTTAGGCCAACAAAATCAGTTTAGCTGAGTAAGTAAATAATGACTGGTGCGACCACTAAATAACTGAGTTTTAGATGAATAAAAGGTTAAAGGGTTTTATTACAAAATCTAAAAATCGGCAATGCAGAAACACGCAAACTACAATGCCATGAAGGCTCAGACACAGAATACATAGTCATTAATCAGAATTATTCCAAGTCCAATAAGCAGCAGAAATCATAATTGTAACAGATAACATCCCTAAAGGGAAAAGGAAAGGCTCTTAATATAACATCAATATAGAATTATAAAGAAACCCACATCATTTCCAGTAGGAAAGGGAAAGTCTCTCTCTAAGTGGGCAGAGTTCAATGAGGAAAATAGAAAGGCTCTAAATAGTCAGGCAGAGTCCTCAGAGGAATAGGGAAGTCATCTGGCTCACCACCAAATCCAGGGGTTTTTATACAGCTTTTATGCATAAGTAATAAGCAAAATCTGCAAATTCAGCATGGAATGACTAGCGAAAACACATATTGGACAAATCAGAATCATGATTGTCATTATAATTATTATTAAACCAACCCATTTCTAAGCTAGAGGAAATCATCCATTAGCTTCCACTGCAACAGCAGTTCAGAAATGTACAACACAATAGAAACATTCTCAAACATATACTCATACACTAGTGTGCTAGCAAGCCTGCATCGTAACTTCCAGTGGAAGTGTCATTCGGAAAGTTACATTAGGAACACGACGGAAAAGTTTCATTCACAATACATGTTCTCGAAGGAAAATAACCAATTGCATTACAGTGTCCTGTGCTCCGAGAAAACTGTGGGGAGAGAAGACTCACAGGGGGACATTGAGTGGGAGGGGTAATAGGCAGGAGCAAGATTAACAAAACACCAGAAACAGCATCCATTTTAATAAAATGGTGTCTCTGTGAAAATGTGGCAAAACTAAACTTTGTTAATAAACACACTTCTAAACCTCTGCATAAAGTTGTTTTGAATGCAACCTAATCAATTCATCGGTCACCGCTATATTCATTAAGAAAATCATTAGTATTCACAAATTATTTGTCACCCAAATTGGACATTCAGAAAAAGTTTTAACAACCTCACAAGGCATTTCCCTACCAACCAGTTCCAACAGATAGAGGTGGGGAATTTTGCTGGGGATGGGTACTGTCAGGAGACAAGTAACTAGAATATCCAACTGCGAGGGGAGAGAAAAAGCAGTCCAAAAACAGATAAGGATATGCAGGCAAAATACAAAGGGGGTGAGTTCGGAGAAGGTGAAAGAGAGGCTTCTCGAGCCTAGCCTGGCTTATGACGGGTGATACCCGAAACCGGTTCTAGGATGCTTGTTTCTGGTCCAGGGAGGAACTGGCTTGGCAGTTCGGGCTGGACTGTTCCCATGGGTTTGGGGTCAAGACTGATTTGCATATGGCTGGGTAAAAACTGGGGTGGCATGGTGAGCAAAATAACGGTGGATTAAACCCAGATCTGTGACTGGGTGAGTGTTTGAAAAGTTTCAGCACTCCATCCATCATCTTGTTGTGTTGGTATGGTAATGTTAAACATTACAAATAGATACCATGGGAATGAAATAGGTACTTGTGTAGAAGCAAATAACTGTAGAATAATGTTGGTGTAGGTTAAAAAGTCAGGTGACAGTTGCACTGTCAAGCCAGATTTAAAAATCCATTTAGGTTAATGACTGCCCTCCTTCCATCTATACTTCTGCCAGAGAAAAACACCATCCAAAAGTTATCTGACGATCTAAGACAATTTAATAGCATGTGAGTGACCTTGAAAGTTCATTCTCAGGCAGCTAAATAAATAAACAAGTTATCAGAGCTGTGTAGAGAGCCTGACTTTTTTGTGTAAGCACACAAATTCTCCCCAATCAAAACATGTACTCTTGGCTCCTGACATGTGGGCGGAGCCAAAGCACCTCTCCTGGTGTCCTCACATAGTTGTGTAGTGACAGCTGCACTGTAAAGCCACACCATAAAAAGGATTGCATGTATGACATAATGAATGCCCAATGAACCGCGATTAATGAGTTTACCTTGTTAATGTAAAATAGAAGGTGCAGTGATCAAAGGTTAAAAGATGCTCAAATGGCTTGGTATGGACAGATGCATGAATAATGAACTATAGGTTAATGATTGTATAAGTCGTGGAATGGGGAAAGTGCAATAACGTGAGGTTTAGGGGTGGGGTATTGAGAGGATTACAACTTGCATTGGTGGGGTATTTTGTTATTGTATTAGAGGACTGGTTTTTACATTGTTATGTTATGTTGATTTGTATAGAGCACTAACCACCCAAGAGGGTATCCAAGCTCTTCGGCAAGGTGTGTACGTGTGTGGTCACAAGGAGCTTATATGAAGAGACTGATCATCAGCTTCTTGTGGAACTCAATAAGTGAGGAGGAAGCTCAGATGTGCTGAGGGAGGTCGTTCCAAGTCTTGGGTGCGATGTAGGAAAATGAGCGACCTCCTGTTTTGCTTTTGCAGATGCAGGGTGTGTGTGCGAGTGAGGCAGAGGGTAGGTGTCTGGTGAGTTGGTCAAAGTGTATGCAGCTGTTCAGGTACTCTGGTCTTGTGTTGTGTAGGGCTTTGTATGTGTACGTGAGAAGTTTGAATTGGCTGTACTTCTGAATTGGGAGACAGTGAAGCTTCCTGAGGTGCAGTGTGTTGTGGGTGTGGCGTGGTGTGGGAGGTCGAGTATGAGTCTTGCGACTGAGTTCTGGATGGTCTTTGTAGGAGTTGTTTGGAGATTACAGCGCAGAGAGTGTTACCGTAGGTGAGCCTACTGGTGATGAGTGCTTGTGTGATGGTCCGTCTGGTGTTCTGAGGCAACCATTTGAAGATCTTTTGCTGCATGCGTATGATGTGGAAGCAGGAGGTGCAGACTGTGTTGACTGGAGCCATCATGTTGAGCTTGTCATCTTGGAAGATCCCTAGATTTCTGCTGCGGTCTGTGGGTGTAGGTGTTGGTACTAGCTCCGACAGCCACTAGGTGGAATCCCATGGGGAGGTCTTATTGCCAAAGACCAGTTGTTTTGTCAGAGTTGAGCTTCAGGCAGTTGGTTTGCATGCAATCTGCTACCATGGTCATGCAGTTGGTGACACTGGTTCTAGTGGTGTCTGTCTTGTCTGTCAGTTAGAGGATGAGTTGGGTGTCATTGGCGTAGAAGATGACGCTGATGTCTTGTGATCGGCTGATGTAGGCGAGCCGTCCCATGTATATGTTGAAAAGAGTGGGGCTGAGCGGCAATCCCTGTGGGGGTCTGCATATCAGCTTCTTAATCTCTGATGTGAAGGGAGGCAGCCTGCCCTTTGGCTTCTTCCCGTGAGGAAGGAACAGATCTATTTGAGAGTGGATCCTTGTATGCCAATCCCGTGAAGTCTTCTGATGAGGGTGTTGTGGGTGACAGTGTTGAAGGCTGCAGAGAGGTTGATCAGGATAAGGGCCACTGTTTCTCCTCAGTCCAGGGTGTTTCGAATGTCGTCAGTGGCTGTCATGAGTGCTGCTTCTGTGCTGTGGTTCTTTCTGAATCCTGATTGTGTGTTGTCTAGAAGATGGTGAAGTTTGAGGTGGGTTGTGAGTTGCTTGGTAATGGCCTTCCTAATCACTGTGGCTGGATAGGGGAGCAGAGAGATGGGTCGGAAGTTGCTCAGTTGATTTGGGTAGGCTTTAGGCTTCTTGAGGAGGGCGTTGATATTTGCAAGTTTTTATTCACCTGGGAAAGTGGCGGACGTAATAGAGGTATTGATGATGTGGGTCAGGGTGGTGCTGATTGGTGATGTTCCTAGGTTGTAGATGTGGTTGGAGCATGATTTCGTTGGGGCCCCTGAGTGGATGCTCCACATGTATGCTGTTGTCCTTTTCTGGTGAGAGTTGTCTATTCAGTCAGGTGGCATTCTTGGTTGGTGGTGGGTAGGTTAGCGATGAGTTCTCTGGGGTGTGTGAAGTTGTGGTGTTGACAGTGCCTGAGGGCGAGGTGAAATCCCTGATAAACAAGATGATCTCCATGCAGCTGATGGAGCTTCCTTTGATACGGTTCACTACTGCTTTTTTCTTGGTGTCTCTAGAGTGTTGGTAACAGCGTCTGAGTGCAGCCTTGTAGGTAATTCGGTCTGTGGAGTCGTGGCTGGCTCTCCATTTCCTTTCTAGCTGTTTACAGTGTTGTTTGGTGTCTTGGAGGTCTTCTGTGTACCAGCTGGCATGCTTGTTTGATCTACTATACTTGCTGGTTTGATGGGTGAGAGGGAGTCCACACAATTCTTGATCCAGTTGTTGATGTCCTTGTTGAGGTTGTCTGTGGGGCTAGGCTGATCAGTGCTGAGGGCGCTGAGCCAGTCTACTTCTATGATTTTGCTGCAGCTGCAGCTTGGAATGCTGAACCTGGTATGGTGTGTTGACTTGAGGTGTATTGATTTGGAAGTGGACAATGGAGTGATCTGTCCATGTGAGTTGTATGGTGGAGTTGTATTTGATGCTTTTGCTTGTTGTGAAGATGGGGTCCAGTGTGGTCCTGCGGTGTGTGTTGGTTCTGTGATGAGCTGGGTGAGTCCGAAGTTTCTCAAGCTTTCAAGGAGTGCTGTGGAGCAGGGGTCTTTTCGGTCTTCCAGGTGAAAGTTGAGGTCACTGATGAGAATGTAGGCTCTGGAGCCCATGGTGAGCAGCGTGATAAAGTCTGAGATGAGGTTGGCAAAGGTGACTAGCGGTCCGGGTGATCAGTAGGCAAAGGTTCCATTCAGGATGCATTTTTCGGAGATTTGCAGCTTGAAGGGCAGGTGTTCCATGAATAGGGTGGCGTTCTCTTTGGCTACTCTATATTTGATGGATTACTTGTAGATGATAGCAAATCCTCCTCCTGGCTTGTGATGGCAGTCCTGTTGAGCGATCTTGTAGCCCGTGGGATTCTTGTAGCGATGTTGGAGCGGATGAGAGGTTGAGCCAGGTCTCTGTGATGAAGAGGATGTTGGGTGCGCTGCTGCTCAGACGGTCCCATATTTTGGTTGTGTTTGCAGAGTAATCGTGTGTTGAGAAACTGCCAAGGCTGCCCAGGGGGGCCCCGTAGGGGACCCTCCAACAGGGCGGCCGCCTTAGTGCCACAGGAAGGCACAGAAGTCCTCTGTCTAGGCTCCCTGGGCTAGGGACCAGGGGGGTCTGCAGGCCGCGTCATTTCCGGCCGTGGGGAAGGGGACAGAGGTATAATTGCCTTCCCCGCCCACTGTACGGTCTCTTGACCGCAGCTGGGGGCATGAGAACTGGGGTGGTCCCAATTTTTACCTCGCCCAGTTTGGCAAGGAGCCCGATCGGGAGACGCAATTGAGATATCACGTAGGAGAGTGAACAGCGCCAGGCATAAATTCACGAAGCAAAGGGGATTTGGCTCCATCAGGCATGGTTTACTTTATGCCAAGTCTACTGGTTGCTGGGATGTGGATGGGATTCACCTCTCAAGGGTAGGCATGGACTTAATTTTGCTGGTCCTTGGGGAGGCCTTGGAAGCAACAGGCTGTAGGTAGGAATATCTGCCTTGGTGGGGGGCCCTGGTGGTGACGGTGGCCACCCCCAGAGCTGTGGAGGAGTTACAGGGCGATCCAGAGTCTGCAAGGTACAGAAGGGTACTATATTGCAGCAGCACAACAGGGTGCTAAGCCAAGGATACCCAGGGATGTATTAGCGGGTCCCCTGGAAGAACTACGGCGCCCCGTTAGCCTACAGGCGGTTGTGGGTCTGAGCAACCGGGGGCTGCCTGGAACGCTCCGCCCACCTGTGGGGGCGTGAGTAAGGGAGTGGACTGGCGGTCCACTGAGGGGAGAGGTGGCCTCTCCCAATAATTGGTAACCACCGGTTGGCGACGGCCACGGTGCAATTTGGCTCATCAGACGGGCAGGCGGCATAGGGGCTGGCCTGCCCTGGGATCGCCCGTAAGATAACCCACCATGTTGGCATATTGGTTATGCAAATAAACCTGCAGCAATATTCTCCACTAAAAAAGGTATCGTGTGGTTTATTTATGTATGTTGCTGTATGGGAACTGAGTGTTGCCGATATTGGCACTATGCCAAGGCTGCCCAGGGGGCCCCGTAGGGGACCCTCCAACAGGGCGGCCGCCTTAGTGCCACAGGAAGGCACAGAAGTCCTCTGTCTAGGCTCCCTGGGCTAGGGACCAGGGGGGTCTGCAGGCCGCGTCATTTCCGGCCGTGGGGAAGGGGACAGAGGTATAATTGCCTTCCCCGCCCACTGTACGGTCTCTTGACCGCTACCGGTCTCGCTGTTTCCCACCCTACCGCTTACCCTGCGGACGGCCAAAGGGTAGTACGGGGAGGGGAAGATTCTAACTTATTGTTTTGTATTGCAGGAAGAGTTACAGGGCGATCCAGAGTCTGCAAGGTACAGAAGGGTACTATATTGCAGCAGCACAACAGGGTGCTAAGCCAAGGATACCCAGGGATGTATTAGCGGGTCCCCTGGAAGAACTACGGCGCCCCGTTAGCCTACAGGCGGTTGTGGGTCTGAGCAACCGGGGGCTGCCTGGAACGCTCCGCCCACCTGTGGGGGGGCGTGAGTAAGGAAGTGGACTGGCGGTCCACTGAGGGGAGAGGTGGCCTCTCCCAATAATTGGTAACCACCGGTTGGCGACGGCCACGGTGCAATTTGGCTCATCAGACGGGCAGGCGGCATAGGGGCTGGCCTGCCCTGGGATCGCCCGTAAGATAACCCACCATGTTGGCATATTGGTTATGCAAATAAACCTGCAGCAATATTCTCCACTAAAAAAGGTGTTGTGTGGTTTATTTATGTATTGCTGTATGGGAACTGAGTGTTGCCGATATTGGCACTAATGCACGTGACTGGGAATTGATGTACAGGTTTGCTATGGTGTGTGGTTTAGGGCGGGAGTGTAGGCGTTGTTGGTGCTTGTGTGGTGTATGTGTTGGGAGGGGGTGATGAGGGTGTTGTTAGCATTTGTGTGAGGGGTTTGGGTGGGTGGCTGCTGGTTCAGGTGAAAGGACCGAGTCCTAGGTGGTGTGAGGTGCAGCACAATAGCAGTTGGGGGAACACTGCAAATCTATCCCAATAAAGTGACCGTTTCTGCTCAGTAATGTGTCTGGTAATTTGTGCCATCTTGCCAGCTAATATTCACGTACAGTCCCGGACCTCTGTTCTGTTTGTACAAGACAATAAAGTGATGAATTGCCACTGTGTGGCATCCGGGCCGCGCTGCGGCCAGCAGATGGCAGCAGGGGAAAGGCTTCCGAGAGGCAGCAGCAGTTAGAACTAGAGAGCCCGCTCTGTACCCGTGCCGCTGTCAGTCCCGGGCTCCAGCCGCCGAGACCTCCCCCCTGTACCACTGAGCAGACACTGCTGGCAGCCCGGGAGGAGGAGGAGGCACGAGCCATTTTGCAAGTGCCGGGACGGCCTGAATATTGTGCGCAGGGGGCCGAGATAATAACCCCCTTCCTCCTTTCACATCCGGGGGTGGCAGGAAGGGGAGCCGGTGCTGCACGGGCCGGGGAGACGGGCACCTGCTTCTGAGGGCACATTGAGCATCCGCAGCTGAGCCGGACAGGTTCACCGCCCCCTCCACTGCCTATAATAAGGGTCCTCGGGAGGAAACAATGGGGGCCCGGCGCTTTGTACGGATGGGATCACACGCCTGACGGGGAGCAGCCGGCCTCCTGCCTGCTGCTGGGAGCGGAAAGAGGAACTCGCACATTTCTCACTAGGACTTTCCCCGGAGGAGAGGTGCCGGTGCCCACCGTAGCCTGGTAAGAAAAAAACAGGGGGGGCCGAGGGCTCTAACGCAGGAGCCGAATCTGAGCCAACGCGAGAGAGGGGGGCGAGGATTAAAAAGGTCACCGGGCAGGCATCTGGAAATGGGCGTTTGATGCCAAAGAAGCATGTTTAATTAAAGGGGGGGGGGGAGGGATATTCTGGAACAGAAGGCATCGTGCCCCCGGCCGATGTTGGGATTGTCAGTCCCTGTGGATTCTTTTATTTACCAAAAAACGGGCTGAACGGAAGGAAATAGAGGGCTGCCGTCCCCTGGTACATCGCTGGAGTGCATTGTTCATTTGGTGCGGGATACACATAAGAGGGCCGTGTAGGAAAGTTTAAAGGCTGCGCCGAAGCTGACAAAGGCGTGAGCCGTCCCCGGCTTGTCACGCACGCACCCCTCAGCCTGTCACAGTTACACTGGAGGTGCTTCCTGTTCGAAATTTCCGATGAAATGCTTTGGGGTGGGCGGATGTCTGGATGGGCCCATTCGCGGGTACCATCGCATGTGATTCGGGGGTTCCAAATGGGGGCCACTGGGGGACGATGCGCGCCGCAGGTGAGAAGTTTTTGTTTTGTGCCCCTGCAGGCTGCCGGGCATTGTTCGGAGCAGGCACAATGCGTGAGAGGGAGGGAGGGAGGGCTCGGCTCCAGGAGGTTGAGCCGGAGCTGCAGAGCCCGGCGTGCCCTTCTGTGCATCCTGTGCGCTGAGGCTTGTTTGGCCAGATGCCCGCCGTAAGCAGAGGGCCTGGACAAGCAGATTAGGGAACTCAGCCCTGGGCCAGCGCGAGGCCGTCGAGAACTGAGCATGGGAGGGAAGCGGGCAGAAATAACTGGATAAATAAAACAACATTTGTATTTTTCTTGAGGAGACCGGTCCAATAGTTGACAATATCTGTTGTGGATCAAACTACGGGACACGTTGAAAAAATGTTGTGTTAATTAAACACCAGCTGAAAAAAGCTGAGTTCACTGTTTTTGTTGTTGTTTTGTCTTTAGACACCCTGCTGGCGGAGGCAGAGCGGGCCGGCAAGCCTGCGCATCGCTTGACGGAGGGATGGTCGCCTAGAGATACCGAGTGTCTGAGCTCCGCCGACGGGACGTGCCAGCTGCAGCCCATGAGCAGCCGAGCCGGCCCTCAGCTCTGGGATCGGTCCCCGGGCCGCCTGGCCCGCCTCATGGAGGGCCCGGAGTGGGACATGCAGCGCCACTTCCAGGACTGGTGTCTGCGGACCTACGGCGATTCGGGCAAGACCAAGACCGTGACCCGGCGCAAGTGCGAGCGCATCGCGCAGCTGCTGCGCGGCGCAGAGACTGGCTCCGCAGACAACGCCAAGTTCAAGTTCTGGGTGAAGTCCAAGGGCTTCCAGCTGGCTGGCCCCGGAGAGCCCACGGCGGGCAGCAAGCATGTGCTCTACGTGCCCGTCAAGACGACGGTAAGTGCCCCAACCACAGAGCTCCTCAGTTCCGCCGAACCATCTACTCCACTGGGCTCTGCGTCCCCCTGTGACGGGGCCAGAGCCCACCTGCTCTACTCCCCAGAGTCCAACGATGCTAGAGGTGGGGTCGATTTTCTCTCAGTTCTGGGCCCCTTTGTCCCACCGTCCAGAGCTTCTCGCCACACTGGCATCGTTAATCCTGAGGGGAGTCCTGCAAGGCCCCGCTGTGCCTTGTCTTTGTTTTCTCATATTTTTACCACACGTCTATGCCACTTCGGTCCCCTTCACTCCTTGCTTCTTGTCCTCACCCCATCCCGTCCGTCCTCCCGGTTCCATTTTGAAACCAGTGGCACTTCGTCTGCCTCGTTGGGGCGCTGAAGTCCCGGGGCCCCGGCTTCCATTGGTTAGACGGGATCTATTTTGGGTCCTGCCAGCCTGGGCCGTCCCCTGCCCGATCTGCAGCGCTCGGAGCTGCCTGCGTGGCATCTGCCAGTGTTCTGCGGGGGCTAGAGGCAGGGCGAAGGGCTGAAGAGAGGGGGCACTGGCTGCAGATGGGACGTCTGCAGATGGCGGGAGACTGCGTGGCGGTGTATAGGATTCATGGTGTCGGCTCTGGGTGCGCAGTGTGAGTGTCTCCTTTATGGGGCAGACTGCAGCGTCCTGTGCCAACGTGAAAGCAGCCCATGAACCCAGTGCTGCTGCTGGGCATTGCATAACTTGTCGTGCGCACAACACGAGTGGCATCAATCCTCTTGCATGAACGGGGGCATTGTGTTCAGGCTGCATATGCTTCAGAACCCCGTGCACTGTCTAGAGTGTGGCAGGCAGGGGTGCCATTCTAGCAGAATATGTGAGAGTGGTGGGCCTGTGTGCTGAGTGTCCTTTCCACCATTTTTTTCAGGGAGTGCAATCAGGCAGCGCCCGAAGGGCTGGTCTGACAAATCAAGGTACAGGCTGTTTACAGCTGTTTTTGGGCCATCTTTATGGTCTAGTGTGCCGGTTTCTGTGGCTGGCTTGACAACGCAGCTGTCGCCAGGCAATTATGTGATCATCACTAGAGAGATGTTTAGGCGCCGCCCGCATGTTTAGAGCTAGGAGTACATGTTTTGATTGGGCAGAAGTTGTGTGCATCCACAAAAATAGTGCTTGCCCTCCACCCAGATCTGATCATTTTATTTATACAGCTGCCTAAGCTTGAACATTCAGGGGCACACACATGACACTGGAATGTATTAAAGTGTGTTAGATTACTAGATAATTTATGTCGTTTTCTCCTGAAGCTGCACAGATGGGAGGAGGGCAGTCAACCTACATGGGATTTTAGGTCTGGCTTGAAAGTACAACTCTCACCTGACCTTTTAACCTATACCAATATTATTTTACAGTTCTTTGCTGCCATAGAAATCCATGTCTATTCCCATGCTATTTAAATGTAATGCTTCACATTACCATAAACATTTCTTTAAAGCCAGACCTATTGGCATTTCCAAAGCTTTTTACTGTTGATTTCCCCATACTTCCGCAAACATTGCCTGCAGCAAGCACCTATGCACTTAGTCTCCACTATCTTTCAAAAAACCCATACAAAGTGGTTTCCAAGTTTAAAACTGCCTTGATTTGCAAATGTGTCCCACAAGGCTCTCAAGCGCCTTCAGTCTTTTCTCTCGGACAGTGAGCAATTTGTGGAACTAAACGGCCTCAGATCTCCCTCTTTTGCATTGTCTTGTCGGGTCCCTCAAGGCTCAGCCTTGAGTCCTACCCTTTTTAATTTGTATGTTACCCACTTAGGTAATTTGATTAAAACCTACGTATTCACAGTAGTTTCGTATGCTGATGACACCCAAATTGTGGTGTCGGTCACAGAGAATCCCGATAAAACGGCCTCTTGTTTTCAGGACTGCATGCAACGTTAGGTAGATAGATGTCGAACAATTGTCTGAAACTGAACTTGGACAAAACCGAGGTTCTGTTATTCGGCAGTCAAACATCGTTCTGGTCTCCAAAACTGGTGGCCACAGGAACTTGAACACTTCTGACCCCTGGTACCAAAGTCAAAAATCTGGGAGTCAAGTTTGACAATTAACTCTCCTTTGAAGGACATGTAAATTCCATCACCTCCTCCTGTTTTCTGTTCAAAACTCTCAGCAAGATCTTTCCTTTCATTCCTTTGGCCCTGCGTAAAGCAGTGATCACTGCACTTATTTTCTCTAAAATTGATTATTGTCGTGGGCTACTCCTTAATGCGCATACAAAATCCCTACATAAACTACAGATGATTCAAAATGCAGCAGCTAGGTTACTTCTTGAGATCCCCAAGTATCAATCGGAGTATCAATCGGTCTCCCACACTTTCCCTACACTCTTCTGGCTACCGGTCAAATAGCAGGTGGAGTTCAAATCTCTTTGCATTGCTTTTAAGGCACTGCACCACGACAGCCCTGAAACTTTGATGCAATACTTTCAGTGGTATGTGCCGACAAGATCTTTAAGGTCTGCATCCTCGGCCAATCTGATTACTCCCAAAGTCATGAAAGCTACTTGGGTTGGCAGAAGGTTCGTAGTGGGAACGGCCAAACTCTGGAACTCTATGCCCTTGGATTTGAAATAAAATCCAACCTCTTGGCATTCCGCAAGGCTTTAAAAACTTGGCTCTTCAACAAATAGTTGCGGCAAGTCCGGTACGTTACATCCTCCTGCATGTTACTCTCTTTACCAGGTCTTTCTATTAGGTCTCTTCTTCTCTCATGCCAGAATCTTAGTGCCTAGAAACCTTCGGGTAGTAGAGCGCTTTACAAATTGCTATTTCATCTCATTTCATTTAAGCTATCTGATTTACTAATGTAGGCCACTTTTAATTCGGTTCCCAGCCTAATTTCTGTCCCAGTCCAACCCTGTGATTATTTGCTTTTATTTCTGTGTGGAAGCACCTAAGAGTGCCCTGGGACAGTGAAATCTGGTATGTTGTGCATACCTGCCAAGCCATGCTATGTAATGTGACATTTCCAGCCAGACCTATTTTTTTAACCAACACTGCTTTGCATGCTTGGACTTTTAGGCCCACATTTATGTTGGAAAAACGTAACACAACGTGCTATTGGCCGAAAAGCCAGGATGAGTTTACCATAAAAGAAACAAGATACTATTTGGCAGCTAAGGGTGGCAACCTGCAAGAAAACTCCTCTGAAATCACTTCACCAAAATCAAGGTTTTAGCACAAGTGACATCATTTGTCCCTTTGAACTTGGTGACATCACATGGCGAGACATAACATGAACTTTAACCCATCTGGTGGAGCACTGAATTCTTTGTTTTCTAAACATTCAAAATTCGAGGTAGCAGCATGGCAGTAGTCAACGAGATTAACAGCAGTCACGAACAATCAGCTACTGTCCTTAGCAAAGCGAAGCAAAGGATTACCTGTAAAACAGTCAATCGGTCGGGTCTGTCACAGGGGCTGCAAAGAACTCCAGAGAGGTTGCAGGCAGAAATGGGTAGCATTTACTACCCTTAGCTGCCCCCTCACATAAGCCTTGTAAGGGCATTGGCCTTCAGGTTCTGTAGGGGTTCACAGCCCCCTAATTCTGTCACTCAGCTTAGCAGTGAGTGTCAACAGGGCCTTTTCCTTCAAAGTATATGATGAGGTAAGAACACACAATTTTTTTTATTGCTCTTTTCACCAGGGACTTCTCCACCCGTTTCCGGTGCAATTGCAAAGTGACGACTGAAAGGCGGTATGACCCCCACTCGATGTTGCCCATTTTTCTTGTTTGCATATTTTACAGTGTTTCGTGTCCTTAGAGTTGGTCAGAGGCATCTTATAAGAACTTTTTTATACAAAAGTGTTAACATCTTTGATCTGCGGAACATTGGTTACCGATAAAGAGGGAATGCACTTCCTTTTTAAAATAATCTTGTAGGACACCAAACCTCAAGATCTTACTTTACACCCTACACCCTAAAACCCTATTTCCTCGCCTATCTCTTACCCCTAAACAGAACCTAAACTTAACCCTAAACGTCTGCCTAAGCTCAACCTGCACCCTAACCCGAATCGAGGTATTTTTCACCACTTTTTGCAAATTCTACTGTTTTTAGCCCACTTTCTACTCTTGTGCTTTCATGTTTCAACTTTTTTGTCTATCTATCTTTTTTAACATTTTTTTTACTGCAGAAAGTTTTTATCAATAAACTAATGCCATGGTATTCTGTCAAGTACTTACAGTTGTTGGTCTCATCCATGGGCTTCCCCCATTTTCTGCTATTTTGCAATCTTGAACTTTGATTCACCACAAATGGTCTAAGTCTAATTTAGGCCAGTGATATGGAGAGGTCACAATACGTCTAGTGTTAACAGGACCATTGTCAAAGACAATCTAGTGAGTGGCAAAGTATCTGACGAAACCCTACAAGCTTTTGGGTCCTCTTTGTCTTCCCTTACTGGATATAACTCAGTTTGTCTTTCGCCTCATCACTCTTAATTATTTATGGATTTATTTCCCTAAAGTTTTCTTTACAGCTCCAACATATTGCATTGAAGTCTCCTCTGAGTGCCTTGTTATGCAAGACAAGTGCGCTTGCGTGCGCGCACACACACACAGGTGAAATATATAGCATCCTATTATATGTTCTACATAAATTAAAGATCAACATTGTTCCTGTGTCCTTGAGTGTGAGGCTAGTGCGGGTTAATTAGCAGTGGGTGGGCAATGAAGTGAAGAATGCACTGTAAATTTTAAGCAGGTGGACTCCGACCAGATTGAGATGTCAGATGTGTATCCAGTTACAGGTTCAATTTGTTTAGAGATCGCAGTTCTCAGATTAATATTTTTTTGACTAGTTGAGTACTCTTGAGTTTCCTGAAGAGTAGGTGATATGGGCCTGCCCTGAAGAATGCGTTTAGGTCAATCCCAAGTCTTGGATCCTTTATTGCTCTCGACCTGTTCCTGCGCAGTTTGTACTTCTAATAGTGGATAGTTCGCATGGTGGACAAGTAGAGGTTTCTTTTCAGTATGTAGATGGATGCCCTATTCTGCAGATATCCTGGGTCCTTGCACTAAAACACCTTATGAGTAATGTGGATGACATTGACAGGAATCCTGAATGGAGGTAGAGAAAGCCTTCCCTTAACTGGTCCGGACAGTGTATGGTGCTGGTCTGGCTCACCATTGAAGCCAGATATGGATTTTTGTGTTGCCTGAAAGCTTCAGGAATTGGAAGTGGCATTGTTGAATTTTTTGAGCCAGTGAGTGTCTGTAAATATGTTATAGGGAGTGTGAAATTGTTTATCCATGGGTGAAGCTGCATGAACCTTTTCACCTGGAGGATTCAACAGACACAGTGGCCAGAGGTTAACTGCGACTGTGAAGGAATAGTTTTAGTAAAACCCCAGTAGTTTCCTATCTACTCTCCCAATCTCTTTAGCAAAGTGCCTTGTAGGGGATGTGGTCCAGTAGCTAAGCTGTTGACTTTGGAACATGTGAATCTGAGTTGAAATGTACTAAGCTAAACTACCAACCTAGGATCATACCAAACAAATGCCAACATTTAACTTCCATTGTATAATAGGCTGTAAAAATGTCTGAAAGCGGTTTTGTGTTCTCTATCCAGGTTGGCAAAGAGGGCTTCTCAGTTGTTCTCAACTTTAGTTTTAGCATGTGTTGTGGTGGGTTGGAAGTCTGAAACATGGCCTTCGAGTAGGTTTTGTTGTTCTACACATGTCTATAGTTGTCTTGTGATTTCCTTCTCTAGAATTTTACAAGAGGCAGAGATTTGAGATTGCTGCCTAGGGCCTCTATATCAGGCACAGTTTTGTTTGGGTATAGGGTGCTATTTGCCTCCATTAGAATGGCAATGGCTCTCTTTTTGAGCAGAAACATAATGATTTCCATGATGTTTGAAGCAAATGCATGGAAAAATTCCTATAGGTGGGTTAAAATCTTGAATCTCTTATGGTGGTGTCATCTCACCATTCAGTACCGTTGATTTGATTATTTAAAGACATAATTTTATCCAGGTTGAGATGGAGGTTTGGGGGAAACTAAGGGAAGTATTTTAAGTTATTTGCCTCTCAGATTTTGAGTGTGTTCAATTGGAAAATTGTCTATGGTTCTTTGCAATGTTGTTGAGTTGAGCGGGATGTGGAGCGAACAAGAATGTTTCAGAAGACGGCACCCTGGGTTTATTCCTAAAAAATGTTGGAAGGTTCTTTGATCAAGTTGATGCGTGGTGTCTTTTTACTTCTCACCTCACCCTTTTAGGATGAGGTGCTCTATGTTATGTTGTCTTGTGGGTGCTGTGTTCAGCGATTTCTGTCTTTTCCTTTTCTAGAGAGTTACTTTTGTGTGCTGTGGTTATTTTCAGATTGCAAGCTTCTAATGAGACCTGAGTGTACTGTAATCATTATGAAGTCGATTATTTTTACTTTATTACTCCTAAGGAAATGGGCCAATCTACAACTGGTTGTTTAATGTTAGAGAGATGCAATATGACAGTGAATGGTCTGACCATGGTTGGGGTTGCACTACTAAATTATGTCTGAAGGTTGTGTCCAACCGCTTGTGTGTGTGTGTGTGTGTATGTGTGAGTGTTCCCTGATTGGCTAAGACTCAGGGCTTCTGTGTTCTCTAGTAGGTCTGCCAGTCCTCTGTTGTTGCTAAAGTGCGTCCATTGATCCAAGAATCCAATCAGAAAGATATTTTCTGCCATATTAATACTAAATGAAGGGCCTTGCCCAAGGAGAATCTGTACCTCATTCGTGCATTACATATGGCTGAAGAACAGAAGTTGTTTGGGTCAAATACACATCAACATAGTTTGGACTGCACTGAGGTGTATGTTGGTATATGCATCATAGTGCACAGCAGCACTTCGACAAACTGTATGGCTACTCTGCTCCTTTACTTCTCTTTGGCGTAGTTTGCCCAAGGCTACAGTGAGCCTTCAAGTCATTCCTTCTCATGCTGAAACCAGAGCGGTTCCCAGCATTGTTAATCTGGTTGGAGTGCTACCAACTTTGCCAACTGTGCTAAAGGGGCTTCAATTAGAATGCACGTAAATAACTACAGAACAGGTTCTGTGTTAAACGAGCTCCTTCCTCTAATGACTCGATACCTGATGTATATATTTTGCCATGAAAATATCTAATGGTGCTTTTAGGTGTGGAAGAACCACCTGATCATAGTTGAGGGTTTTCCCTGAGCATGCAATAAGCCCCTGAATAAATCAAAGTTGCCAAGGTGATTCCTTTAGAACAAATCCACCAATTGTATTCTCTTTTATGAACATTAGGAAAACATGTAGGTGCTCCAAGTGACAGCGCAGTGCTGGTGGTCAGTGTTGGCTGCTTATACTATTCATTTTGAAATACTGACCACAGTGTTAGTTCAGGCTCATCAATTACACAATGAATATCCAGCCAACAGATTGATCGTGTGGACGTTTCAATACTCAATTAGATATTTAAGGGCTGAGTCTTCATCAGGACAACAAGATGCTAGCATCCTACAATGTAATAAAAAATATATTACAGTTATGGTCATTTGAACCAGCATATATCATGTCAACAGGGTAACAGTCTTACCTTAAAGTAGGTAATTAATGAGTCAGAGAAACGATGGTGCAAATCCATAAGCGTCTATAATTACGAAAAATCAAATAAACTTAGATAAATATGACTCGAATGTGGCTATACAATGTCTTCTACATAATGGTTAAAAGACACATCTAATATGTAGAGAAAAAAAATAGAAGAGGTTCTTACTGCATTTGGTTTGCATAATAAAAAGAAACACAAGTAAGTTCGATATATGTGCATAATTTGGGCAAACTCAGGGAGGCACATTAAACCAAACACAGTCGGTATATCAGCAATAATGCATGTACAAAAAAAGGAATTAGGATAGTCCTTACAAAAGCGATACATAAAAACGCTGAATGAGGAAATACTGGCTGAGTACTTTAATAATATGGCAACAATGTATATATTTTATTCATGTGCATTGAGTAACAGCAAAGAAGAGAGCTCTCTACAGGAGAACTTCATATTCCTAAAACATAGAGGTTAAATCAACTAACCCAAAAGCAGTGGAGGCACTCACAATAGTGTGTACATCAAAAGGATTTATGACAAAAGAGATAAAAATGGTAACGAAATTGCTAAACTCTGTGAACAGAGAGAAAACATTCGCTGGGTATGCCAAGGGAAGATTGTATTCATAACATTTCTAAAGTGAGTAACAAGTATTCGTTAAAGGAAAAAATCTTTCAACTGACCCCGTTGGTCGTAAAATACATTTCTACCAATTCTATTAGGGTATATACAAAAAAGAAAAATTGGGAATATAAAGATTACTTGGGTTAGCTATATAACTGGGTGTTGTCATGTGGTGACAGTAGAAATTCACCTGCGCTGTCATATAATGTGAAAACACCGCCTGACTCCCCGAGCACACACGCACGCGTCTATCTATTTAAGAGAAGAGCTCACCTTGCGTGCCCACATTCCTAAATGAAACAGATCTTTCAAGGCTTAAGTAAAAAAACAAAAAAATCAAAACAATTGTAATTAATATTTTGGACTGCATTGCTCCATCTATTGAATTTTAAAGCAAGGTGCGGGGCAATGATTAGTTTCTTCTACTAATGCAAACTACAAATGAAATGGAAAAAAGACTGAGGAACTGGACAAATGATTGCACTTGAGTATGCTTAGTGATAGTCCTCTAGTGTGAATGGCATAATGACTGAAGGGTTTGTGTATCTCATACCATAAAGAGAAAGAATATATAAAATATATGAAAAATACACGAAATTTGCGTCTTTTGTAAAAATGTGTACCTTTAAGAAATTCCTTGCTTTCTTTCTTTAAAAATGATTACAAGTTAAAAAAGATGTAATTGTCCGATACGACCAGCTAGACAGACTCATTAACTCTGTCCAATTCTGGGAGAATTTATTATTAACAAAGGATCTGCTGCCGATTGCGGTAATTATGGACACCATATAGAGGTGACTGTTGATGAAAAAATAAGATTTCAGAAAAAGAGTGAGCTCATTTCAGATACCCACTATGAATGAAAACATTGCATGGTCCACATTACATATAAAAAATATACAGTACAATTGAGATTTATGGTTTGATAGTAAAGCAGCTTGCCTCCATTCATCCTTTTCATTTAGGCCCTGGTCAACGAACCTCACCAAGTCAGTCCAATTAAGTTCATAAATATTTTTTTATTTTTTTTAAAAATTTTATTGAGCAGAGTAGAAACATAAAAAGAGTATTTAAGAAGGAATACTGATACAAATAGCCAAATTCATACTTATACAATCATTTCCATTAGGAATTATTCTCACAACAGACATTATTACATTATCAAAAACTATTACTTTGATAGCAAAGTGCAAGTGCTAAAGTGCCAATTTTTCCCAAACTTCCTCCCCACTAAATTATCCATATATACTTTCCGCTACATTCGTCTATAACTTTGATTAATCTTCTATCCAGTACTTTACCAAAGTGCAAATGTGCTTACATAGATTGCTATAAAGTCAGCTGGTTGAGCTTACACTTGGAGATCTTTTTCCATCTGATCCAAATATTTCCATATTGAGATAAATCTTTTAGTAGCTCCCACCCTTTTCGCATAAGCTTCTTCATACTTTTTTACTCGACTCATTTTTTTAATCCATTCTAAAAAAGTCGGTACTTTGGTTGTTTTCCAATTCTGGAGGATCAACGAACGTGCCACCAAGGAAGAAATTGATAAAAACATTTCCCCCCCTCTGCTTTGTAACTGGGTGTGGCTCTGTTTTAATAAACCGAAAAGTGCAAACTCAGGCTCGGGTTCTACCCTACTCGAGAGGGCACGGCTTAGTTCAACACAAATTTTCTCCCAGAACTGACTTAGCCTTGGGCATATAAAACAAACATGCAGCCAGCAACCTTCTCCCATCTGTTGACACCGGAAACATTTATTCTCCACCTCAGGATACATCTTGTGGAGTGCCTTAGGGGTGTAATAAGCCATCCAGCGAGATAAAAACGCAATTCTTTTAAAATTTGCCGCTCTCAATGCCTTACTACCGTATTGTGAAATGGTTTGTCACTGCCCATCTGAAAATTCACAATGTACTTCTTGTTTTATCTTTTCAAGAAAATTGGTAACCAAAAGGGGCTCCCCCTGATTTCGAAATAATCGGTACCAATTCCCTATACCTCGCAGTTTAGTTCTAAACAGAGCGGGTAAAACCGAAAGGGTACCTGCATTGACCGGAAGTAGAAATGTATTTACTAGTAGTCTAATCTGGAGGAAGCTAAAAAAAAGGAGCCTACTCTGATTTCCACATCTAGCTTGAGCCTCCTCCCAATTAATACATCTACCTCCTATTAAGAAGTGGCCTAATTCCTTAAATCCCTTTGTTTCCCAGAATTTTACATGACTATTCTGAATATGAAGGCCCAAACTTTTGCATTCTGTAAGCCGAAGATATTCATATCCTGTGGACTGAGCCTTTAAGGAATAAAATTTCTGGAGTCTACTAGTAAACACCTGGAGCGTCTTGTATCTCGCTTTTTTGGGAAGGTTTGATGTTTTTATAAAAACAGGAAGCTGTGATCCAGCTTCCTGAACCATCTTGTTCAGGAAAAAGCTATCCAAGGATCCCTTCCTATCAATTAATCGAACAATTATGTCCAAAAATGCTGCTTCATAGTAGGTACGAATATGAGGAAGTGAAAGCCCACCCCAGCTAGTATCAAGTTGAAGTATAGATAATTTCACCCTTGACGCTTTTTTATTCCAAATAAATTGACGAAAGATTTTTTCCAATTCTTTAAAATATATTGTGTTGATTTTAATCGGAATGTTAGAAAAGAGAAAAATTAATAGTGGTAATATTGACATCTTTATGAGTGCGATACGACCAATTAAAGTAAGGGGAAGGAGTATCCATCTATCCAATAAATCTTTAATTTTTCTCAACATGGCTTCGTAATTTAACCTAAATAAATCCGCAAATTGATTTGAAACATAAATCCCCAGATATTGTATCGGCTCCAGAGAAAGAGCTTGTTGTTTTAGATTATCTGGGAGAAAATTGCTACAGACGTTTAGGGCTAGGACTTCAGTTTTTTTGTGATTAATTTTGTATCCTCCTATTGCCTCAAACTCTGCGAATTCTCTCAAAATAGTTTCGATGTTCTGCCTTGCAGGTTTAAGGTATAATATCACATCATCTGCAAAAAGTTTTAGTTTTTCCATTTCATCAATTGGAGTTTTAATCTCTATATTGTCCCGAATCCTAACCGCCAAGGGTTCGATAAAAAAAGTAAACAATACTGGAGACAAGGGGCACCCCTGACGGGTTCCCCGTCTTATATCTATTGTACCTGCCAGATTGGAATTAATTCTAACCTGTGCCTGAGCCCCTAAATATATGTTCTGAAGCATAGCAATAATCTGGGGGGGAAGCCAAACCTTTCAAGACCATAAAATAGAGCACCCCAGTTTACCAAGTCAAACGCCTTCTCTGCGTCGACCATCATTATCAAAGCGGGTGTTTGATTAGTATTAAAAAAGTCGATCGCTTGAACTAAATAACCCGTATTAGAGGATATTGACCTGCCTGCTATAAATCCGGTTTGATCTGTATGTATCACATACTGGGCCACAGGAGTAAATCGATTAGCCCAAATTTTCATCAAGATCTTATAGTCTGAGTTTAACAGACTAATTGGCCTATATGAGCTAACGTCTCTGTTTTTTTTTCCCTTCTTTACAAAACTAACTATTGTGGATTCTTTAAAGGCTGCTAGAACATCGCCTCCTGCCTTAACATAATTAAAAAGCTCCAGCAGGAATGGTACCAACTCTTCCGAAAACGCCTTGTAAAATTCAATCGGAAGGCCATCGTTTCCACAGGCCTTACCTCCTGGCATTGAGGCCAAGGCCCTAGAAATTTCAACTGCTGAAATATCTGTCATTAGTATTTCTTTCTGCTCTCTAAGAATCTGAGGGAGTTTTATACCACGGAAGTATTGTTGAATTGCTTGTTTTGATACCTGATAAACAGTTGTATATAATTCCCTATAATGATCTATAAATATCTTGGCAATTGTATCTCTTTCGGTTACTAAAATCTGCGTCCCGGGTACCACCACTTCATCGATTACCGCCGCTTCTTGTTTTACTCTAGTAGACCATGCCAACAATTTTCCTATCATCTGGCTTTCCTCATAAACTCTCTGCTGGTATGATTGTGAGCTACTTATCTCTTCCATACTAAAAAACTCCCTCAATTCCTGCTTTGCCTTAGTTAGTTGCTCTCCCACTCTATGTACTCCCCCAGAGGAACTATTTTTTCTTAACAAGGCTGCATCAACTGCTTGCTGGAGTTCTGCTATTTGGCTCTTACGAACCCTTGTTTGCTCTGACATGTAGGCAATCATTTGCCCACGTATTGAGGCCTTAAAAGCACCCCAAATTGAAAAAGGCCTAGCAGTACCCTTGTTAACCTGAAAAAACTCCTTGATCTATTCTTGCATATTACTAATCCATTGTGGATTGGTTAATAGAAGTCTATCCATCTGCCACCTGGATTTTTCCCTTCTTCCTAGCTCTAAATTAATTTCAATTTTTACCAGAGAGTGGTCTGAAAAGGAGTTAGCCCATATCTCGGTATTAAAACATGTCAAAGAACGTGATACTAAAAAGAAATCTATACGGGAAGCAGACTGGTATTGGCGGGAATAATAAGTATATTGCTTAACTTCACTATGACCCCTGCGCCAAGGATCAACTAGTTGGTAGTCTTGTTTCATTACGTCAATCACTTTTTGGTCCTTGGCTTCAACTGCTTCTTAGCCTTATTTGATGTGTCCATTACCAAATCTTGCACAAAATTAAAATCACCACCTAAAATTATTGGACCCACTGCCGCTCTAGCTGTTTCATTAATCTTTTTGAGGGCTACAGGATCATCTACAACTGGTGCATAATAATTAACGAAATTCAATATATTTCCATTCACCTTAACTACAACCCAAATCCATCTGCCATTTGGATCTCTCTGGATCTGGATAATATCCCAAATTATCCCTCGTCCGAAATAAATGGCTACCCCCCTTATTGCTGTCTGGGCCGATGCAAAATAGGCTTTGGAAAAAGCTTTAGGAATATACAATTTTGGTGCATTCGTCTTAAGGTGGGTTTCCTGAACAAACGAGATTTGTGGTGAAAATGACGCCAGCCATCTTATTAATCCACCGTACTTTTGCTTATTAGAAATGCCATTAACATTGATTGAAATAATGCGAACTCTATAACCCATTGCAACAGCTATTGCTTAGATCAAAAACGTTAAGAGACATACATTTCCTTCCACTATATTTGCATTTCATACCTCTGCTCATTTTTTTTTGTTGCTCCAGCAACCTCCCCCAGTGCCCACACTCCCCTACGTCCCTCCCTGTGACCAAACCCCCCCCCCCCCGGAGGATGGGGAATTGCCCACCATGCCCCTCCCCTCACCACTCGAGTGGTACTCGCTTTTGGGTGCCATGGAATTGCACCCTACGTGATCAGTCCCTCCCCCGCATCCAAAACGGTTTTTCCCCCTATCCAAGGTTAATCTATGACCCCATAGATATTTCTTGTAAAAATTGCTGAGCTTCATCAACATTGACAAACATGTGGAATTTTCCTTTTACCAGGACTCTTAATTTTGACTTTAAACAAATATAACAGCTTCACAAACTCCTTTCGCCGACGCGCCGCCACTGCAGACATGTCGGAGAAAATACGACAGCTAAGTCCTTCTTCACTCGAAAATGTCTTCGTTTGGATGGCTTTAGTGAGTATTTGATCTTTTATACGATAGTCAGCAAAGTTCACCAAGATTGTCCGTGGTAGTTTGGAATTTGGAAAAGGCTGGGATGGTACTCTGTGGGCCCTTGTAATGGTGAGGTCCCCTGCAAATTCCGGGATAATTTTTTTTTTTTATAAATGTCTCAACCCATTGGATTGTTTGGGCTCCTTCACATCCCTCCGTAATACCAACTATACGTAGATTGGACCGCATAGAATGGTTCTCAAGCTCCTCAAGCTTATTCTCCAGTGAAGCATTTTCCTTTCTAGCAGAGTTAGCTTGCTGCTGCATCATGTTCATCTGGTCCTCTAACTGGGAAATTCGACCCTCTGCTTCTTGCATTCTAACCGGGAGGGCGCCAACTGCAGCTTCAATTTTTGTTAAACAATGGTGAAGAGATGCTATCTCGCTAGCTTGCGTGACCTTCAGCTCCCTTATCTCATCTAAGATGAGGTTTAACATCATCTTTATGTCAAGTTGCATTGAAGTAGCCTCTCCTGGTTGCCGTTCAACTGACTCCGATGGGGGTTTGCCTGATGTTTCCTGTAGCATTACCTCTCCATATTTATTCCCATTAAGGGTAACGGATCCCAGCTGAAACTGAATCTGTGGTAGCGACAGAGTCTGTAACAAAGACTGTGGCTGAGGCTGAGGCTGAGGCTGCGGCTGTGGCGGTGACAATGACTGAGAATCCACTGAAATTCTACTCTCCTTTTGAAGGAGGGGGATGACTGCTGGCAAAACCCCCTGTAACAAGCTAGCCTGTGTATCCTGAGAGGGAAGCTGCAAGCTTGATGATGTTGTTGATGGAGTTAATGAAGTTGATACTATTTTAGTTTTAGAGAACAATGGGTAATCCTTTGATGGCCCACCCGTCAGGCCGTTAATGCTACCTTTTGCGTTGGCCTCTATATGAGCAGGGGGATCCTTCCCCCCCCCAACATATTGCATTAGCCAATTCGCTTGCCTTGAAAGCACCATCTCCTTCATAACCCATTTCACCTTCAGCGATTGAAACCAGCCCATTACTTTGAAAAGGGGGGGATTCTTCCACCAGCCTTTTCCCATCACACAATTGACCTTGTGTCATATTCACAGTAGCTTTATCGGAATCTATAGTCGAACTTCTGGACTCCGAGACATCTTCCTCAGAGCTCAAAGGACTTGGGAGCGCAGAGCCACATCTTGACTTTAGGCTATGCTCAGCTCTTGCTGCTGCTGCTGCTACTGCCTTCAACTGAGCTGTGCACTGTTTCGTTTTTGTATTGGGTACTGTCTCCATGCTTACAAATGTATTGGGGGCTTTTAGGTGCTTTCCCATTTCTTTAACTCCTCAGAGCCTCTCCCCCTCCTTATACCTTAAAAGTAAATAATCTAGAGATACCGCTGCTTCCCCAATGTTTTTTTTTGCATGCCCAGTAAGTCTCTGGCAAGATAGATCCCTTTAGCCAACTTTTTTTCCTGAGGATCAGCTGTACAGGCAGCAGGTGGCAAAACACATAAAGTTCAGAAAATAGCTGCTTCAGGTGCCTTCAAGAGCCTTAACCGCCCAAATCCCTCATTCGTGCTTAACTTCCAGCACTTACCGGCAAGAGACACAAGCCAACAGCCACCAATGCCATCCAATATTCGCTCAGCACCAGCTGGCGAAGAAACAGCCCAATAATCCAGCGAAACCAAAATAAAAGCAGGGCTGAGGCACAGGAGAAATTGTCAGCAAAGTGCCTTGAACTGAAGCCTCCTCCTCACTCTGACTGCAAGCGCCGGTCAATCCATTCCCCTAAATATCAAGTGGCTGAGCGAAACACCAAGCCAGCCAAGAAAACCAAGAACGGGGAAAACTTCCTGGGAAACAGTGCTGCCTCCTCCAAACCGGAGCAATTCCTACCGCGGCATATTCTTCTCATCCGAGAAAGCCGCCAAACGCCGAGTCCGCAGTGAACGAGGGGGGGAGGGGCTGAAATCACGCTAGCGTCAGCAGAGCATGTGGGCTACGCCTGCCGCTCGCCTCCAAGTTCATAAATAGTTAGTTTAGCTGAGTTAGTTAGTGTCCTAGTCCTCTGTGACTTGGGGTCTAAAGTTCAATAATCTGCCATAGAATGCCTTTTGGCCTGGTTGTGCTCCAGGGGTTCCACATTTAATTCTGCTCTGGTGATGTAAAATGTGTGCTTTGATCTTCTGAGTTGTCTGACTGATTTAGATGAGATTGTATGGATACTATTTTGTTTATACAGGGCCGACTTCAGGACTGTGTGACCGGAGCAGCCGGGGGGGGGGGAATGGGCGTTGTGGGTAGAAATAATTTGTGCGTTTAAAAGCACCTGCTGCAGAGTTCCTTGCTTATCCAGAAGTTTTCAGGCAACAGTAAAAATGTCAAGATAACTCGGGTGAATAACGTTCCTGCTGGAGAGAGATCGAAGTTTTGTCTAGTGGCATCAAAAGGTACCGCAGAGAGGTACATATGCCTGCTGCAAAGAGCGTGTACCATGCAGACCACAGAACTGTATTTTATGAGGATAGTACAGTAAGTCACTGCTTTTGTAACAGACATCCTTTTGTTACTTGCAGTTCATAAGTTACAATCCTAATGTAGTACAGTGACCAATGAACTCTTATCAAAGAGATGCATGCAAGCTGCATGGTATAGGTTAGAACGTTATGTTTTTTTCTACAGTCTTCCATTATCCTAATGTTGCTAAAAGGAGTTTCTTGGGGTAGAAATACATTCTTATTAGTAAAGCCAACCCCACCCACTGTTGTACGTTTTAAATCCTGAGTTTGTGCTTCTCCAGACCAAAACACCCTTAAAATATGCTGCCTAATAGTATGGATGACATGTGATTCATTCCTACACCTTGTAACCCTCGTTGTCTTATGTAACATTTTTTTGGGACTGATGGAAACATGTATGATTCTTTGTCTTTATATAAGGTGTATGATGTAAAGTGCTCCGACACCCTACACTCCTATGAGGAGCGCTATAAAACAAATGAAATCCATGTCAGACAGGGGTTATGGAGGGTTGAGGGACACTATTGGAGGGTGGTGGTGATGGAATCAGTGGAGAAGGAGGTAATTTCTATATTGAGCCATTCACAATGACTAGCGGTGGTAGGGCCTACTGGGATCTGAGAGCCTGATGTTTGCAAATAGGCAGAGCAGCCCTGACCACAGAATCTCTACTGCTGGAACCTCTTCGAAAGGGAACTTGAGTTTCTTCGATTGTTGTAGGGGATCTTTTATTACATCCCAGTACTTGTTGCCAATTTTACTAATGTCATTACTAGCCGTACTGAAGCTACTCACAAAAATGAATTTGTCATTTTTGGCATTTCGTGTCGGAGGTCGAAGCAAATCTTCTCTCGGGTAAAACCATGCTCTTGCTCTTCGCTGTTTAACTTGTCTAGTGGGGTAACTTCTCTCCAATAGCCTTTTGTTGGATTTTCATTTTGAAAATAAAAAAACAATTACCTCCACGCCATGGGAGATTCTCATGTTGCATGGGGATCATTTTGTAGTTTTCACTGCCCCTTACTGCCAGGGTTTATCTGGCGGTGACGGATAGTGGAAACTGGCCATGTGCTCCCCCACTCTAAATATGGGCGGTGAACACATGGCCAAACCTCCGATGACGCTTACTCCATCAAACTGTCAGAGGTGTATGTAGGTGGCAGAGACAGAGTGGTCTCCGCCGTCTACCTACTAAAGTTCTGCCCGACTCTAAATGAGGCTAGCAGAACTCCACTATGGCGGAGAGGGTACCCTGTTGCGATGGAATACTCTCTCCATTAAAGTCTAAATCGATTGCAGAGCGCCGAGTGTGCAACCAGGAGGACGCCAAATTGCTGAATTGCTGCCTCGCGGCTTCCGGCTCCCGCTGATTTTGCCGATTTTTGCCTCTGCGGGGGTCCGGGTAGTCAGGAGCGACGGAGAGCAGCCGAGTTTCGCTGATTTTCGCCCCCCCACAGTGCTCCTGTTGATGCTCCTGTTGATGCTGCCATTGTGGGCGGCGCGGCGCGTGGATCTAGCGCCAGAGTAGCTGAGGAGTGCCTGAGGGTCTAAGGGCTGACAAACTGCGAGTTTAAGCAGCAGTTTAAAGCAGCAGTGTGCAGCGAGCAGCAAGCGTAACCTGTGGCGCTGAAGAAGGAAGGATGCAGGCGGGTTAAGGGGTCCGGTGGTGCACTGCCCGCCACCCGCGCTGTGCCGGCACTCCAGCACTGCCCGCTACCTGCCGCCACCCACTGCCGCCTGGGAGCCGCCTGGGAGCCGGCGAGAGACTGACCGGTGAGCCAGACCTAGAGCTAGCAGCAGCCTGAGAGCAGAGCGGGAGCAGGAGACGCCGAAACGAAACGCTCCAGCCGCTCTAACAGCCCCCTGCCCCCCCGTGGATTGTTCCGACTGCTCAGACTATCCCGACAGCCTCGCACAGGACCCCCACCAAGCTGGGCCTGAGGAAGCATTCGACGCACCGGATGCCCAGAGCCCCGGAGATTTGACCCAGGGGGCGAGAGGCGAACCGGGAGCGGTACGTGCACCGCAGGCAAGTTGCCGCAGCGAGCTGCGGTGCACTATAGGGCTGGTGGGACAAAGCAGGTAGAGTGCTACAGCAGGGAGCACAACAAGCATAACAATCTTACAATGCTAATGGTGAAGTGAACAGGGGACAAAGCGAACGAAAAACACGAACTGAAAGGCGGAGTGTTTAGCCTTATTCCCCTAGAAACTTGCCATTTGCTTTCCATCTCCCCTAGCAAGGACTGCGAGGACTGGGAAGAGGACTGGGAAGAACACGCGGACACAGACCTAACCGATCAAAGAAAAATGATAGAGGGGAGAGGAGTGAAGCGAAGGTAGAAGGCACTCTTTCTCAACACATCACCTTGGCGCGAGAGCAGAGAGCGGTTGCTATCAGTAGTGACTGCAGAGTGAGTCCCCAGGCGACCTCGCGGAAGTGACCCAACTAGATTGGGTGCGGCTAGCGATCGCCAGGAGAGCCTTGCTTTCTGACCATTCCACCTTGCTCTCCGCCATATCTCCATTTCTCACCCACAGTTGGCGGTGTGCGCAAGAGACATAAACAGAACTTGCGACGCAATATGGCATATAAAAAACTGAGATCGCGAACAATCTTTATGAAAAGATTGGGAACAGAGCAAGCAATAAGAAGGAGTGCTGGAAGGATGGCACACTTAGGAAAAGCTGATTCAAATTATGGAATAACTAAATTTTTTACAAAACAAAATACAAAGGAGCAGGAGGAAACACAATGTAAATACGAAAAAGAACTGGTGAAAGAAACTGAAAAGAAAGGGGAGGTCTCTAACAACTCCACCCAAGAGCAAACCGGATGCGAGGAAACCTTAAATAGAAACTCTAAAAGGGTGGAAGAGCTAAACAGCAAATCTATAAACATGGAAATATTAAAATCAGAAGCACAACAAACCCGACAAATTATAGAATATGATATCACTTGCCCAGATATCAGTATTAAGGACCTTGTGTTTAGTCTGGACCCACAAAAGGAGCTGCCAAAAATCCAGAACAGCACACCCCAAAAGTCATTTGACCCAGAAGGGTCTCTTTCTCACTCACCAGACTTTTTATTTTTAAATTCTATAGACCCCTCTAAAGAATACACATCGGTGGCTAAAGCCCTATCCACACTCCAAAGAATTTTGGAATCAGTCCTTTCCCATTTAGGAAACATTCTGGAAAACTCTGATCAGATGCTGGATACCCAGTTAGGAATGTTAAAATATTTAGTAGAAAACAAAAGGAGGAAACAACAAACAAAAATACAATCACCTGCAGGAAAAGAAGAAAAACAAACAGAGGAAAACTGTCTCAAATCAAAAGCCCTTTCATCAATAGTAGAAGACACTACATCAAAGAAAGAAACAGCAACTCAAACAGGAAGGAGTAAACAAAAAACAAATAAGGAAAAAAATATACAAACTTATTCTTTAAGGAAACTTTTAAGGACTCAAAAGTGACCGAAACTAAATTGCCAAGCATTGCATATTATCCAATCTTCACCAAACAAAAATCCAAAACCTTACCAAATTTGAGATCCACTCCAGCGACCAAACAAAAAGCAATAGAATCACCTATAAATAAGCCCGCAGTCTCCCCCACCCTAGAAACCTTAAGAAAAGAGAGGAGACTAAATAAAATCAGTCGAAAACGTGCAAAGAGAAGGGCAACAAGAAGATTCACAAAACAGAAGAGCCGGAAGACAAGGTTTCCAAAAACTCTAGCCCCCGATTTTATGACCTCAGGAAAAGAGGATGATCAAGAACTAAAATCAACCACGATAAAAAAAGATCAGACTTCTTCATTTAAAAAGCAAAGGGCAAAATCCACTCATCTTAACCCTACCGCGCTAAGTTTCGAACCTATAACGACTATAAGTCAATCGCTGGAACAAAAGGACATCCATCTACAGGATCAATCGACAAGGAATACATCTGCTAAGAAGCTGAAGATCTTACCATGCAGTGTGGAAATTACGGACCTATTCCCCTCGGGCGAAGATCCCCTAAACAGAGAGAGAATAATAAACCTACTTCAAAGAATTCAACCGCTACAGTCACTAACAAGAAATGAAATAAAATTAGTATATTTTCCAGAAAGAACTAAAACCACAACAGCTGTCGTAGAATTTTGGTCTCCTGTAATCCCGGGAATTATATTAAAAGAAAGCGAGACTTTACACAAATATGGATTCGACTTGGTCGCAGTAAAAGATAAAAATGAAAAAACAGAAGAAACCGCCATAATGATAAGTCAGTACCTTCGCAAAAGTCAAAATTGCACAAGCAGTCCCTCAAATTTCAACAAAGAAAATATAACAGTCTCGATTACGAACGGCGTAAGGAGAAGCTGGACCAAAAATATACAAAAGAAGGAAATTAAAGCCACTGAAAATACATGGGCATGGATAGCAGAGAATTTAAATAGCAATAAACAGGGACAGGAAAACAAGTGCTCTTTTTAACAATTGTCTGACTATTTCCTCCTGGAACATAGCTGGGAAAACCCAGGAGAAACTAGCAATAATTGCAGAGGAAAGACCGGGAATCGTGGCCTTACAAGAGACCTGGGCAACCTTAACGTTTGACCATCCCGACTACTTAGTATACGATATTCCAGCAGAACCGGTCATCCGAGGACATGCTAAAGGAGGGACAGCAATTCTCCTGTCCGAAGAATATTTCTGGGATCAAGAAATCATCCCTATGAGCTCAAAGAACATCCAATGCATCAAGATCAAACTAGGGACGGAACGGAGGGAAAGCTCAAACAAGTTGCTCATTTTTAATGTCTATATTCCCCCGGGATCTAAAATGGATGCATTAGTGATAGAAATATTCGAGGGTATCGAAAAGGTGGTAGAAGACCAAGATTTTCCGTCTGTTCTCCTAGTAGGCGACTTCAATGGGCAAATATCTGACGATACATTGGAAAAATGGGAGTATGGAGAAAAAGAAGAAGCTCTGGCAATACCTATCCCACAATTTCCAATAGGAAGCAAAGCTGACAAAAGAGGGAACATTTTATTATCATCACTTCCTATCTTGAACGGAGTAATATTAAATGGTAATATAGAAGGAGATATTCCGGCCTCCTATACAAGAAAAGGCAACCACAATTCCTCGATTCTTGATTACATGATTTGTAGTCTAGACATGTTCGGATCCGCCTTACAGTTAAACACCAAGTTCGAGAAAGGAAGTGACCATGCAATACTACATTTAAAAACAGACTTAAGACTAAAACCAACATCTCCTGGGCATATCACAGACGTGGAACGTACAATACTGGTAAATCAGGCCCAAGGGCGGCTGCTGTGGAATCCTAGATCATTTAACAAAATTATACAAATAATAGAGATGGAACAACCTTTACAGACTACTCACTCAATACATCCAATAACAAACTTTGAGGCTGTAGTCATTTATCTGACTCAACTTATGCAGAAAATTTCACAACAACGAATGTTAAAACAACGGAAAAATAACAGACGGAGCCCAGATATACAGTCAATTGAATTAAACAAACTAATAAGGGCACAATTTCTTCAATTTTCTGAAATAAGAAAACATGAAATCAACAAACTAAAAACCGTCGAAGGAGAGATACAGAAAAAAAGAAAAAAAGATACAGGACAAAAAATGGGTGGACCTACAAACAGCAGCAAAACAAAATGATAAACGCCCCTATTGGAATATAATTGCTACTGAGATGGGTACAAAAAATTACTGCAAGCAAATCCAGTCCCGCCATCGGAATGGGAAATATATTTAACTAACTTATACAAAACAAATGAAAAGACAGAAAGCAAGACACTACTGCAAACCAAGAGTGGAAGGGAAGAAGGTACGGGTAAAGAGGCTCCATCGCCTCTCCAAATCGAAGGTTACATAAAAAGGCAAGATCATCGGCAGCAATGGGACCAGACCAAATTCCCATCAAGGTCCTTAAAAGTAACCCTAAAGAGTGGAGCAAGTTTTTAGCCAGCCTTTTTTCTACATATTCGAAACAGGGAAATCCCAAAGTCCTGGAAAGGGAGTATCATTATCCCAATACACAAGAAGGGATCAAGACTGTCGCCCTGTAATTATCGGCAGATCGCTCTTCTAGACGCAACTGGGAAGATATTTGCAGCAGCTGTTTTAGATCATCTTAAAGAGTGGGCTTTTTCATCTGGAGCAATTCCGGTAAATCAAGCCGGGTTCAGATCTAAACACTCGGTCACCGACAATATAGCAGTGCTACAAACGATAATGGACAAATATGTCATTAAAAATCCCAGGTAGTCTACGCAGTCTTTGTCGACTTTACGACTGCATTTGACAGGGTAGACAGAGACATGCTATGGAAAAAACTCCAAAGAATGGGAATTCCGGATAATCTCCTTCAATTAATAATATCATTGTACTCAGGGACATGGTGTCAAGTCCAAATGGGGAGGGAGAAGGGTCTTACCAGCCCAATACCTACCCCTAATGGTCTGCGGCAAGGGTGCCTCCTTGCTCCCTTACTGTTCTCTCTATACCTAAGTGATTTGCCGGAAAGACTTAATCAGGTCAATAATTTTCCACCTAAAATTGCATCTTATAAAATCCATACTCTGATGTACGCAGACGACGTAGTCATTCTAGATCTGACTCCTTTCGGTCTGCAAAGGAATCTGCAGGCACTCACTAAGTATACGGAAGAAAACTATTTAATACCTAATGTCACTAAAACAAAAATCGTCCCGTTTACAGGAAGGAAGCGATATGTTAATTAAAATTGGTCTCTAGGGGGAAAACCGCTGGAAATAGTAAAGGAGTATACATATTTAGGGAGAATTTTTTCACAATCGTTGCAAAACTTGCCCCACTTACAAAACCTGGGCCGTAAGGCTGATGTCCACCTAGGGGCCCTCCAACGACTTTACTCCTCCACTGGACAAAGACATTTTTCATCACTTCTACAAGTATATACCTCAAAGATTCCAGCGGTATTATCATACGCCATAGAATATATTCCAATAAGCCAATGGAAACAACTCGACCTGAGAGAAGGGAAAGCCCTCCGGAAACTGACCAAGACGTCACAAGCTGTGCCGGTACAAGCTCTTCGTCTCGAATTTTCATTAGTCAGCTCTTTTGCAAGAGGGATCGCTAATATAATAAGATGGGCATACAACCTTGTTCATGCGGATCAGGGAACTTTACGATTCCTACTAAAAATAGAAACATTTGAGCAAGACCTTTCGAATTATGTATTTTGTAAAAATGTCTCTACCGCTTTTAAACTATCTAAGGTTACCCTCGACATGTTAAAATCATGGTCACCAGCACATCTGAAACTTTTTTAAAACATTTAACGCCAAGGTTAAGTATGGATCTTGATATCCAACACTGCACCAAACTATCTTTGTATAAGCAATATGCGGAAACTATTGTATTCAAGAAAACGCAACAGTATATCTCTTTTAACTTAAAACACGGAGTCAGGCGAAGTATTTTATTACTCCGACTAGGGATGCTGCCTTTGAAATCATTCACATATAAGTGGTATCCAAATGAAAAGGCGTCTAGTCTTTGTGACCTATGTAAAGGCGGAGTGCAAGATTTAGAACATGTGTTATTAGCTTGCCCAAACGTGATTGTCGCAGAGGCTAGGAAAAGATTCTTAAAACCAATTAGAACAAAATGCAAAATTAACACTGTTCAGAATCTGATTCTTCTTTGTAAGGAACCGCCTAATGAACTCGTGTGTATTAATATGTTCAATTTTTTTAAATCATTTTTAACTTTGTATTAGAATGATAATTTTACTATTTAAATGTAAATTTTATATGTAAAAATGTTGTTGTTCTCAGTTGAGAACTAAATCAAATAAACGTAAACTTGTGCCTAAAGTCTAAATCAGGACCTAAGCAAAGTGACAGCCTCGTTGCACTAAATTCAGACGCCATGAATGCAAACTTTTGCTCACACCGAAAGTACCAATTCTGTAAACACAATACTGTATAGCACAACTGCAGAACTACATGCATATGCAGTACCCAAGCAGTGAAATCTTCATCATGTGTGTGGGTGAAACTAAATACTATAGAATAAGCCCTATAATAAAGGTCATTCATTTCATTTAGGTTCCATTAAGTATATATTATTATCTTACTTTTGTCTCACTCATTTTGTTTACTCACTCACTCATTCTCACTCACTCACTCACTCACTCATTCTGATACTTTATGACATCTGATATGGATGTAACATGATGCCACACTCACTGTACCGACAATAGTTAAAGCAGAAGGACTCACGCATGTGCAATTAAGCAGAGTGGGGGGCCTCTAACATATGTACATAGTGGAAGGAGCACTTGACACTCTATAGGCACCAACGTGCTTCACGCTTCCTTTCCTTTCCATCCTCTTTTGTGCTAACCTGTAGCTTGGATCTTTTTTTTTTTTTTTTGTCAGTGCAACACTACGAATGTTACGAACAATCTACGTTTTGGGGCAAAACCTGTTTGTTCCATTCCAAATAACACTAACAAGCACGACACAAAATGCATTTGCCCCATTTTGACTCCGGTACAAACCCCTGTTTGGCTCAAATGTTCCAGAACAGACAGCTTTGTCGCATCAGTAACTGAAAACAGTAACAAGGGAGATCGACGAATTGAAGGTACAGAAATCCCAAATACATCCCATCGCCATATATGGTTCAATGTTATAAACAAGATATTTTTATCATCAAGAAGGAACACATTTCTGCAACTGTTACAGACACGAGGTTGGTTCCTCTGCATGTAATTAGCCCTGATTTCATCTAATTTCTTATATAGCACTACATTACCTTGAAAGTCATTTTGGTGCTAAAAGCGCAACTAAATGCTGCACGGAATAAAAGCAGCTATATTAGAACCCAAGATGCTGCGTGAACGTCCTACTATGCCAGATCAGGGTATCCTTGGGTTCAGATGTGCAATGCAGAGAAAACCATTCCTGAAAACATAAAATGATTACGCCCACATCAGGATACCAATGTTTCGGATCTTTTGAAGCTTAGTTAGACCAGCCTCAGGGAGACCTAGTTAGAGGATATTACAGTAATCTACATAAGAGAGCATACTGGCCAACACTACTTTCACATGGAGCTCAGGAGGTAGGTACAGTTACATTTTACCCTGAAAATAGAAGTAGGAAGAGGAGACTGTATTCTAACACTATAGATTGAGTTTACACCTGGTTAGTCTACTGGCATCTGAGATAAATCAGGTGCTGCATATGTTCCCCCTATCAGATGCAGAGGTCTTCTGATCTTAGAAGTGAGAGGAATTTCGGGCCGGTCTCAACACAGGCATTCTACCGACAACTCTCCAGCAGATTCTATGCAATCATCCGGTGTATTCTGGCCTTGGAGAGCTTGGGTGACCAGCCCGCCAGTCTAGCTTTGAGCAATCAGGAGATTATGTCAGATACATCCAAAGAATTGAGTGAAACAAGAAGTCAATAGGTAAGCTCCTAGGAGGCTCAGTGTGGAATAGGCCCCACCACCAAGCCCCTGGCTGCCATTGGGTCACACATCCAAGCATGGTTTCCTTCTCTCTGCAGCAACCTGAAACGCACCTGAACAACTGTTGAAATATATGGTGGAGATGGAAGTAGAGAAGGAAGGGTTCTGTCTAGGCTGGTGGATGCTGTTCTGTATGAGTGGACCATACTCAGGATACCATTACCTTTAACAGACAGGTCCTTATATACTTATATGGAAATACATAGTGCAGTATTCAATTCTTCATAATCATACTGGTAGATCATATGTTATCTTCTCTTAAACCACTGCTTTACCCTTCTCAGTGAAGGCTTTTGTCATTTATTGATAAACAGCACAAAGTCCAATTGTTCTTAAAAGCCCTGTCTCTATGAACATCTCCTGTGCCCTTGAATCTGCTAGCCAGACGGCGAACCAACAAGAATTTCTGCATCTTAGCAACACTGCTAACACTGGTGAACACATGGAAACAGATTTCACTTCCATTTACTTTACCAGCTACATTTACCATGGAAACATCTATACAGTGTTTTGCTTTTCCTTATCTTCCTACCATTGTAAAATATGAACATTCCAGTATGATGTGCCCTATCTCTTTGCTTGCTGTCTCCAATTACCTCATGAAGCACCCATAGGCATGCCACCATATTCATAACAACAGGAAGACCAGCTGTGCCTCTGTAAATCTTCCCAAGCTATATATCTTTCAAATCTGGCATGTAGCTTGGGTGGAGATGTAAAATATTCAAAGAAATGGGCAATAGATCCGAGGCCGAATTATTAAAAGTGCCCCTGGGTGCAACAGGTGCGTGCATGTTTTTTACGACTTCTAGACACTTTTTGTGTTACAGAAGGAGGTCGCAGTTGCTTGTGTGGCAGCTTCTGTAATACAGATCACGCTGGCACCGTCACAAGGAGGCGTTCCTTCATTTGCATAGGGGCACAGCTCCATGCAAATAAAGAAACTCTTTGCCTCAGTGCCTGTGCCATATGACAGATGTGGGTGCAGAGGCAAAGAGTCCTTCAGGAGGCACACTGACAGTTCTCTATATAGAGGTATGTCTCCTGAGAGCACTCTTTCGAAGGGAGAAGGCATTCCCCCTGCAGAGGGGTGCTGTAACTCACTGCACCCACCGGTATCCTTCCCCCCTTTTCTAATGCAGGCGGGTTTGCCATTTGCACAGTGAATGGTGAAGCAGCAGATTCATAAATAGAAAAAAGGTACCCCCTAAAAGTACTTCCAGGTCTAAGAGTGAGGGGAAAAAAAACCACAAATAGATATAAGAATACTCTTGCTAGACCTACATAATTTTTACAACGACCACATAAGGCTCTTTACCTGGGCATGTTCATATAATAGAAACTTTCCAACACATGTAGTACAAAATGTACAGTTTTTTTATTTAAAAGGTTTTTTTCATGTATTTATAGCATTTTTTATAGATATAATAAACTACTTTTTATACATTTCATCTCTTTAAACATGCGAGGTTGATCTCAATTGTCCCATAATTTTGGAAGACATCAAAATACACAAACATAAAATGCTGTTAATTACAAAGAGAAAAATTTCTTAACATAAAGACATTACAGACCAACAAAATATATGTACACAATTGACAAAATAACCTCTTATATGTAACCCCACACGCAAACATCCATCAATCTCTCTCACCAATCTATTGACTCACACTCTCACAAACCATTCACACACATGACCGACCATATGGGGGAAATCTTCTGGGGACAACACATTAGTGGACATCTTTGTGATTAAGTCAATCCACGTACTTTCATGACAGTGTATGTCCATAAGAGGAAACAGAAGCTCCCCGAGGATTGTTTCTGTGTGTGAATGGTTTGTGAGAGTGTGAGTCAATAGATTGGTGAGAGAGATTGATGGATGTTTGCATGTTTAAAGAGATGAAATGTATAAAAAGTAATTTATTATATCTATAAATAAATGCTATAAATACATGAAAAAAACCTTTTAAATAAAAAAACTATAAATTTTGTACTATATGTATTGGAAAGTTTCTATTATATGAACATGCCCAGGTAAAGAGCCTTATGTGGTCGTTGTAAAAATTATGTAGGTCTAGCAAGAGTATTCTTATATCTATTTGAAGCAGCAGATTCAAACTTCTGATGCCCTCCATCAAAAGTGCCACAGGCGCCCTGCTTTTTGCACCCACGAGGCACTCTGGCATTACAGGAGGGGTGGAGGGCTCTTGCATGGCCCTTTCTGTAATACAAATTGTACCTGCACCCATATGGTGAAATCTTCAAAAGACGTTCCTTCATTTGCATGGGGGTCGGGGGCATCATATAAATGAGGAAACACTCTGCCTGTACCCTGCACTGCATTATGGATGTGGGCATAAGGCCAGGAAGCTGTCAAGATGCATACTGACTGCACCGCATTGACGTGATGTAGTCAGCGTGACCCCTGAGAGCAGAGCCTTGGAAGAGGGCAAAGTGAGTCCTATGGATCATCCCCCAGACATCCCCTTGCAGTCAGGTGCAGTTACAGCATTTACCTGCTGGGGATCTGTGCCCCCATTTCAAAATGCATGCATGGTTCCCACCTGCATGGTGAAAGGCAGACTGGTGGCTTCAAACAACCAGTCTGCCATTCACTTAAGCGTTGTCCCCAGAGCAGGCGTGAATTCACAGCTGAGCTGCGCTGGGGACAGCCCTTGGTGCCCATGTGACTTCTTAGTGGAAAGAATTGCACATAATGATGCACTAAAGAAGGAACAAGGTGTTTATATGTTGGTTGCTTTTTTGTAACACCACAGATCCCCCAGTATCTCACATAACTATACTCATATTTATGTTGGGTTGTAATGGGTTGAGAGTCTCTCCAGTGCTATTCTTACAATATGAGGGGCCCAAATTTGAATCTTTTTGGGGCCAACTTAGCCTTTTTTCCTTTCGAGTCTATTTAATGATTACCATTGAGCTGGGTAATATATGTGTCTATTTTTTCTGCATTGAGATGTAATGCGGTTTCTTGAGTACTTTGCCAGTATAATCAGTATTTTAGTGTTGTGTATATCTTTGATTGGAAACCATTATGTGGAAGACCTGATCCGAAACCCAATTATTCCCTAGTCCGGTAAGCATGAAAAACGAATTTCTGTTCCAACTGATTTTGTGGATGAGTTTGTTGGTGTGAATTGAATATTTGAGATGTTTCTTAGAAAACGACAGTCTGGACTTTAGCTTGGTTGATATTGCCTTGGAAAAGGGTGGTTTGCTGACCCAGTACCTGAATGCATTCCTAGTTCTCACTGTCTGGCGAAGTCGTCTAGTTGTTCTTTTCCCCAGCCTTGGGAATCCCGTTTCCAAAACGGGCTGTAGGGGTGCCAGATATCCCCAGTCAGGTCTGACTTAGGACCTGATTACGTTCTTGGCAGATGGGATACTCCGTCACAAATGTAACGGATATCCCATCTGCCAAATTACAATTTCCATAGGACATAATGGAATTGTAATTGGGTGGACGGGATATCCGTCACATTTATGACGGAGTAACCCTTCCGCCAAGATCGTAATCAGGCCCTTAGTGTTATTTTATAACACGAGAAGAGGACCTTGCCTTTGCTGCTATCTTTGTTGAACCAATATCTGATGAGTAATGTTTCCTTCAGTTGTGCATCTGGGCTTAGTAGAAATTCCCTATTGACGGTTTCTTTTTTTAATTTAGAGGTGAGCGGAAAGCAGGGTCTGCAAACTGGTTGAGGGTAAAACATATTTTTTTCATCAGTTAGTTTGGGGTTGGAGTATTTTTTAAGAAGGTTAAATATTCTGATTTATGGATCCTCATTTACGGCACATAGTTTTCTAGTTCAGTGTATTTTCTTGCTCCTTAACCTTGTTCCTTACATAAAGGTTGAAGTTCTTTGTAATTTTATGAAGGATTTTTGGTCTAGGATTTCATTCATTATGAGTAAGACCACTACTTTTTGTGAAAATACTACTGTCCCAGGACGGTTAATTCCAAAAGTGGAAACGCTTCAGCTGAAATGTAAGGCAGGGAGTCTCCTGTGCTGTGAAAACGAGGGAGGAGCAAACAGCTAAACATGCCTTCTTGCCCGGGTGCCTGCTTGCCTTAAGGAAATGTAACTGTGCGCAACTGGCCTATCTGTAAATGTAAAGGCTGCTTGAACGCTGGTATTGGCTTTAATTGATGGAACTACTTGAAGCTTCCTGATGACACAGATTTATTCTTTTTGAGTGGTACTGCAATGAAGTTACCAGTTGACCTGTGAAGTGTGTGTGTGTTTAAAGGACAGTTATAAAAGAAAAATAGCGCTATGTACAGTCTGGGTATTACTAAAATCTAGATTTTAGAAGTACTTTTTTGTCTGAAAAGTTTTTGTGAATTTTGTACCATCCTATCTTATACTGTGTACAATGCAAGTTTAAAATAAGGACTTACATATTTACAGTGCTTTCTGTTCAGACTGGGACCTCATTTTTTTTTTTTAAAGTATCTTTATTTGCATTTTTTCGAACATACAGGTAACAATAAACATATATGAGGTAGGGATCAGGTAACCACAGCAGGTGCGATGAATAGTGCCATGCATACTGTTGTACAGACTGGGACCTCATAGCACTAAACATACACAAGTCACTATTCTCCACTGCACCAACCAAGATTCACTTCTGTGGCTCTCTGGTTACAGACACAGATCTCTGCAACACATTAACTAATAGAGGTTTCATAATGTACGAAAGTGCATTTCCCATTAACTTAACCTGCATTTATTTTCATTTAAGCTATGCTTTATTTTATATGTAGTTACCTGAAGGTGAAAGGCCGAAAAAAGTTAAAGAATATATATTTTTTAGCCACGCCTTTGATCCTGCCCCAATGATCCCTAACCCCAGCCCTATTGTGCACAACATCAAAGTTCGCATACTTTTTTTCTTTTTTAATGCACTTCGACCACTGCCAGCATCACACGATTTTTGGGCCAAGTGTTCCAAACAGAATTGTGATCCAGATTCCAAGGTTCGCACCCTGGCCACTAGAGCACCCTAAAACCATTTGCGCACATCTGCTTTCTTGGACAAAGAGTACAAACAGAACAGGCATAGCTGCCAAGGTTTCAGATTGCTTATGTGTGACATTTTCATAATTTCACTGTAATTATGAGTGACATTCAACGACTATGAGTGACACTTTCTCGCGAATAAAAATCAAGCAATGAGGATGAGGGAACCAAATAAATATCAGGAATTAGATCAATTTGAGCAACCAGAAACACTAAAAAGGTCTTAATAAAGCTGCAAAGCACTAGAAATGAAAGGGCACTAAACCATCATGAAACATGGAGCGCTCTGGCCCCAAGCAGGCTACTTGTTACTAGTAGTAAGTCTCATCTTCCATGCTCACAACAATACCAGTGTGCACATTAGTGCTATTAAAAACGTTAACTAAAAGTACAGAGAAATGTCACGAAGAACAGGGCAGCTCTGCACCCAGCACTTGACTGAAACACACGTAATACTTCATAACGTTCCGAATGACATGACATTCCTGATGTAAAACAAAATAAAAAACAGACGATAACGTTCATTTTCTTCTATGTAGTATGGTGGCTGTGATAAAAACAACATTCCGTGCTCGAAAAGTAAAGACTTTATAATGTAAAAGAATGTCTTCCGTACTGATTATTTAAATTGTCTTTCATTTTAAAGTGAGTGCCCCCGTTATGTTATAGGCAGTAAGATGTACTCTGCCTGTACCTCACACCCGGACACTGCTCACACCCGGACACTGCCCACACCAATGCCGACCAGACATGGGGGCCCATGTTAAAAGTATAAGCAGCAATTTGTTAGATGAGATTGTCTTACACTGTTGGCCTGCTGTCTTTTAACACACAGTAAACGTGACAAGATAATGCTCGTTCACCTTAAGTCAAGAATGGTTATTTTGGGGTGCCGCAGCACCCCAATACTTCCTGCACCTATGTCTTCCAGTAAGCTAATTAGATGAAGACGTTAGCAATAATCTGTAGGTTAGGAGCAGCGCTTATAATCTCAGAGTGAGGTGGTCACGCTAGTTTTAAACCTAAACCTTGTAAGAACTGAAAGCACAAACACGGTCATGCATATCGACCAGCAATGACGAAATTAAAGTTCGACATTGCCTTCTGCGTGGGTTCTTGTCCCAGCCTCTCAAGGGAAGGCCACATTGGTCGACATTAGCTTTCCAGAAGTTCAGTCACTGCTGGGGCACCCAGTGGCGGCTCGTGCTGCTGCCCTGAATGGTCATAAAGGCTTCGTGGAATTGAAAGCAGCAAAGCCTTTCCAGCTTTTTCCCCTTCCTCCCTCAGGTCTGAACATGACTCACTGCCTACTCGGCCAGTACAGTAAGGCACTCTTCAAGAGATGGCATTAGAGAATATGTTACCCGCAGAGCTACGGGGACTGTCACAGTGAAGTAGTGAGTACAAGGGTTCCAGCCCATACTGCCATGGCGTAAACTTGCCCGCCCTTTCCTTTGAATCGAGTGCACAAATATGGGCGGTCGCACCTTTGGGATACTCAGTTCACTTTAATAATATTTTGAAAAACTTTAGTGACTGCTACCAAAATGTATTACTAACTGTCAGGTGAGCGGTCGGACCCTTCCAGGAGCACTTCCCAGCCCTGCGGTGGCGGGCACACACCACTGCGCAGCCTGCCTCCGGTCAGACAGAGAAATAAATATAGGGAAATAATTACCTAAGTCTTCTGAAAGTTTGGCAAGCCACGATCCTGGCCACCAGCGTGAGCGTCATGAGGCTGCGGGGACTGAATCGCCCCATCTAATGAGAAGCTGCAGGCAGTGACACAAAAATACCGGCTGCAGCGTAGATAGAAATGCAAGCAGCGGGGGGCTCCAGACAACTTGCTGTTCTCATAACTGCCTGCCCGCTCGAGCCGCAGGCACAAGGGCCGCCTATAACTCCTCTCCCAGCATTCTCATTGGTCAAATCATGGGACACTATTGTAGTCCGTGAGACATCATGTCACGTGAATAGAAGGCCGTGAATGGAGCCGTCCTGGGTCCCGGTAATTTTGATTGAAGGCAGCATATTTCAATTTGGGCACGCACGGGCTCCCATGTCAATTACTCTCTGTCTCCTGAAGTCTGCGGGGAGCGAAAGCAGTGCACTCAGCAGAGCGGCACCCCCCCCTCCAGCGCACACAGGTCAGAGGCACCACCACCAGCCAGGCAGCGCGCGCTGCGCGCTAGCACCCTGGTGTTAAGCAAGTTTTAGCACGTCAGCAGAGAGTGGGCAAAATGCGTGACAATGCATTTTAGTGCGGTGATGCGGAACACCACACTGAAATGCGTTAGCGTCACGCCTGATGTGTGACACTTGGCAGGACTGAACAGGAGTAGGTACCCCTGCAGTGTGCCCTGTGCTCAAAGCTCGCCACACTGAGTCTTATAGCAACAAACACTGGGCTTTAACTGTCATCCTTCATGCATCCAATCATATTAGTTTGCCTTTTTAGAACCAATCAACTGCATTATGATTTGCGTCTTCTTTTGATATGAAAATGTGCTTGTGATTTGAAAGAACCGTCTCACAAAGGTATTTCGTCTGCAACGCAGACAGGAATTAATTGAACAATATATTTCTTTCCTCCTTTGGAAGCGTTGCTTCCCGCTTAAATGTACCATACCACGTTTCACTAGCGCCCCTAAAAACAGCTGCCCATCGATAGGAAAACGAACTAATGTCTTTGAAATAAGGTTTGTAGTGCACCAGCATCTTGTCTGGGCACGAGCCGTATTCATCACCCACAATGACACGAGGCGGCGTCACGCACACGAGCCGGCGTCACGCACAATGACGTTCACACCCAGGGGTTCCAAGGACGCGTCGCCAGCCCCGCCTTGGTCAGGGTTCTTCTTTCATGAGGTCTGTCTCCTGCAGGCGCAGAGCGGGAGGCTTGCATCACAGTTCTGCTGTCAGCCGCGTGATGTGAGTGTGACCCTGATGGCGCTGTAATCCAGTGCTACTGATAATTAGACATCATTACCACTGCGATAAAGTGAAAGGGAGAAGGGGAGAGGACAGGCTGGGGCTAATTAAATACTTGCTTTTAATGACAGAAAGTCTCTTAGCGACTCAGAGGTTAGACGTTCAGTGTCGCCTTTGATGACCATATTCTAGCAGGTTGGCATAGCTTTCGATTAGCTTCTTATTTTTGATTGTCTTTTCATAGGTGTGGGCAAAATTATTTTCCTTGGAAAACCAATGATATCTATCAATCGTTTTTATATGTAAGATGCTACAAAATCTTAGTAATGTGTGATTCAGTGAATTACGAAGGTACCTATATAGGACGATCCTGTGGAGTTAGCCGTCTTAAGGCCGTGAGCGTCACAGCAGAAGCAAGCCTATACAACAAGCGTTGGCGTGAGAGCGCCCCCGAGGCTGGGAATATGTTGACAGACAGAGATTGCTTGTTTTAGAGTAGCACAGCCTGGGAGCTCAACCGAGGAAGTTCTGCCACCTTTGGTTGCTAGATGAAAACCAGGCATGGAAAGAAGTGAGATGAGTGTAAAGAACGCATCACGAGGGATTTGTGAAAAATACAAGACAGCGTGTTAGTCGAGTCAAGGTAAAAGCAGGTTATCTTGAACAGTGCCTGTCAGAGATGCGAGCATTTTGCCCAGTGGCACAGTGCTCGGTGAGTAGCGTCTTTTTGTGTGGCCGTCACGTGTGCGATCAGTGTCTCTAGCATGAAAGTTATTTCATTAGGCCAAGGTGTGAATTTATGAACACTCGCTTGGCGAAAGGACTAACGTTTTATTTTTGTTGTTTAGAAAAAAGGGCCTTTTTGAGCCAGTACATTTGATGAAAGCTCGACTGGGGAGATGCTTTGAGAAGACAAAACATGATACAGAAAAACCCCTAAATACATTGACTTATTCTGCAATGAGATATAGTCTTTTTATAGGTGTTGTGCTTTGGGAACTTGGGGATGTCCCTGGTAATTGTACCAGAGACTATCCTATTTCTTTTGGCCACACCACAGCCACCTTAGGCGTACAAACACTCTCACTGCTTTGAGAACTGACATCAATGTGCAACATCGAACCATGACACCCACCTGATGGGAGCACCCTGAAGTTTGTCCTTTCTGGGTAGAAATACTGATTATGGTTCAGAAAATATCCCAACTCAGTCTCCATTTCCTCCAGCAAGTGATACTGCTGGGTGACATCACCGAATCCAAGAGTTACACATGGGAGAGGCCAAAATATATGCTCGTCTTCAAGGCAGTAATGAAACGAGCACGTCTATAATGGGTTCTTACGTGATGACGTCTTATTTAAAATCTCGTCGCCAATTTATGTTGCAACGAACAAATAAAGTCTCCTCCACGAAGAAAGGTCAAGTTCTCCAGTTTAGTAATCTCATTAAAAGAAGTCCGCACTAGCATCTCTGTGTGACTGCTTCAGGCTCATCTCCAGTCAACTGCCTCACCTGGAACACCACTGAGAGACTCGAGTGAACAGATAACATTCCAAAGACAACAACAGGATTAAAGGCACACTTACATGTCTATATACATAATATAACAGTTGGTCAATCATAAATATCAAGTAACTACATTTTCTACTGTTCAATACTTGAAGTTTGCGTTCATACTAGTGTGCGCTTAATGGCACTAGTATGGAAAAAAACGTAAGATCTGTCCTCCATGGAAAAAGTAACAGACACTTTAAATAAAACATAGAACTGATCTCAGTCCTTGGTATCCCGTCATAGATTATGTTGATGGAAGGTGCGAGTTTGCACGTAGACCATCCATCTTGCATGACACTTACTAAATCTAAATGTAGACCTGGCTTGAATAAATGGCAGAATACTGAGTACAAAATTATTGTGCTACAAAAATATTTTAGCCATGATATCAGCTATCAAATATCATGAAGGTAAATATGTATATAAAAGCTATATACACACACACATACATATACACATGTATATTACACTGGGAGTCTGGCTATGTGAAACCGGGAACCAAAATCTGCACTTAAAATGAAAAGCAAAGCAAGAATGGTTACGTATTCTCTGTGCAAACTAAACGCCACGCTCAATAGTCCAACGATCACCGCCATCCGGAGGGTGGTGTCCGCCAAGCTGCTCCCTGCGCTCAAGTATGCAAAGCAATCATTCCCAGGCAAGTTGGCAACTGCCTTTGAAAAGATCCATGCACAGCCTACAAGAAATTATTTCACCTCCCGAAGCACCCAAGAAACGCCTTGATCAGGCTGGAATTCCGGCTAGTGCAACAAAATCTAGAAAACCTGGCAGCCCTAGCAAAGTATTACTTCCAGGCAAGAAGTCGACTATAAAAATTATCTTCACAAGTGCTAATAATCCCTGGTCAACTAATGTAGCACTAGCAATGGAGCTCTTGCAACTTGTGATGGAAAAGTGGGACACAAACGCAATCAGCTATTCATGCATATAAACTGCAAAAAGGAAACAACTGTACCGGCGGTCACGTGAACTGGACACGGATGCTCTCCTAGCCACAGTCCCACACGAGTTTTTGACAGCGCCACAATTGAATACCGCAGCCAAACTCCATCTCGACCAAGCTGTGGGTAAACATGCCCTAAAGCTAATTCTATAAGCAAGACTTGTTGCACTTCCCATTAGGGAATTAAATCCATCTTGGAGAGCGCTTGAGACTGTTACCCGCTGTCGATTGTGTAGCTATAGAAGAGAATCCTTAGCACACTTACTACTTTGCTGCCCTGCCTTGTTACATGCTTGTCGAACTTTACTCAGGCCTATATTTCTACAGCACGGGTCTTAGTTAAGGAGGCAGTTCCCCTTCTATATTCTTTGGAAAAAGTGATCAAAATGGCTACATTTGGGAAATATTTTTCGCTAGCCTGCAATCAGCTAAGGAACAGGACCAATCAACCGCCATATCAGCCAAGTCGTCTACCTTACATCAAGAGCAGAGTCTCACAGAGTGGCCCGTTTCACAATAATCATTCTTAATTAAATCTGTTGTCTTGGAGAATTTTATGGCTCTTCCAGGGGCACTATATGCCACCATAGTCATCCACTGCATCCCCATATGCCATCAGTACTTCATGCGCCACACTTTGCCGGTACTGCAGCTTGTACTCAAACTTCATGCCACCACGCGGTCAAGTACCACGTTATCACCTCTTGGCTTGGGCCCGCTCCATTCTAGTAGTTCCAGTGCAGCCCACATACTTTTCATACCCGGCACGTACCCTGAGCACTGTGCTCGGCACTCCACTTCTAGCATCCTTGCACTTTCCCAGAAATTGCACCTGGGTTCACACCCTTGGCGGTCAAGCGTCATGCTACCTTCTTCTGGCTTGGGCCTGCTCTTTACCCACATCACCAGATCACCCTGGACATCTCCCATAACCTGTGCGCACCTTAAGCACTGTTTTCCGCATTTTAATGCTATCCTCTCTGCACTTTCTCATTTCTCGGACTGCCCCATCATAAACCTATGATGCCTCCTGTTTTTATAGGCTGGAACAAACCTTTTTTAATAGTTTGTAAAATATTGAATACGTTTTTTATATTAATGTCATTTTTAAAGTGTCTCTTGTCACATTTTTATATGCCTTTGCAATGATTTTAAGTAATCACACAATAAACTCAATGTCATTGTTATTATATTACACAGTGGTGGTCACCACTATGTACTTAAAAGTTAAGTCAGAGTTTACATAGGAAGGCATTTTTTTGTTTTGCTAATAACTTTCCTCTGTTTGACGAATCTACACAAACAAATCAGCTACCTCTGCTCCTTCATGGAAAGCTTTTCACTGATTAATTAAGCGAGTCTGAAAAATTAAGCAATTAATTTGCTGTCTGAAAAAAACAGGCAAGCGGCATTACACCAAATTTGGCACAAAGTTAGAACTTTTCAGAGGAAGAATGCTTTTTGCCATTTGTTTATGATCCGTTCAGCCGTTTTTGAGAAATGAGTGCTTAAAGAGGGGCTTGGTTTGAGCATGAAGGGTTAAAAAGTTTGGCATATGTGGACTGTTGGTACCCAGATGTGCTCTGTTTGACCAATTTAAAGGGGACTAGTCAATCCTGATTGGCTGGCCACAACAAGAACAATATATTGTGGTAGCCATTACAAGACTCAGCGACGTGGTCCTTGCATCTTTAAAATGAATTGAACAAATATAAAATGGGGCAGGGTGAGCATGCTCGGACCCCTGCAGCATGTGGTGGGGGTCACATGGGACCCCCCCATTTAGTGGCTGACCACAACAAGGACAAAATGTTGCAGCAGCCATTACAGGACCCGGGATTATGGGCCCTAATTAAAATGCATTGTAGTGAAAAAAAGAACACGTGAAGGGTGATAACAGATTTTAGTCATAATAGGATTAATTTGTTTGTTGTGTTATACTTTATGGGAGCAAAACCGTACCCCAACATTTGGACACTCCAAAATGTAGTCACCGCAAAATTTTACTGCATCCAGTGGTCCCATAGATTAATTTGTGTGGTAATGCATTTTTAAACATCAATCAGCAGGGAATAACAGTTCAAATAAGTAATGGGACCCACTTAATAACTGAGTTCTATATCAATGAAAAGTTAAAGGGTTTTGTTACAAAATTCAAAGATAAGCGGTACAGGGTTAATGCCATAAAAGTTCTCAGGTGCAAAGTTATACAGAGTATGCAAAGTCAGAAATTATTTTAAGTCCCATATGAGCAGCAACATCAAAAGTAAGTTGGACATCATCCTTAGTAGAACAGAAAAGCCTTCTTCTGGCTCACCCCCAAAATCAAGGGGTTCTTATACACAATTCTTACTTAATAAACTAGGAAAACGGCAAAATCATCATGGTGTGAGCAAAAATATCAATTCTTTAGCAAATTAGAACACAAGAAAAAATACATGTCAGTACTTTAACAGATAAGCAGTATCTCTAAAAAAATTATTCAGTGCCCTCTATTATAATACCATCTGGAGATGTCCTACCTAATATGAAACATTGAAAACAATGAAACTTTCAGGCAACGAATGAACTTGTATTCACAAGGGAATTCAGCGCAAGGGACCTTGATGTGCAACAAGTCATAGGAAACAGAGAAAAGGTAATCAAAAGCATTGTAATCATAACAGTGGAAATAAACCCCTACACGTAGCTTGACTGTGCTCTTAGCAGTCTGTGGGGAGAAGATGTATGCAGGGGGGAAGCAGGTGCGAGTGATAGAGATGGCATCCATCTTGTCTATTATGTATATAACAGGAACATTTGGCATAACTAAAACACATTAATAAACACACTTTTACATATCATATGAAATTTGTTAAAACTGTAATTACATTAATTTTGCCTGTATATGCAGAATCAAATGTAAAAAGGCATATTAACTATCGTTATTAATGCACAAAATATAAACCCTGAAAAACAGTCTAACACCTTTACCCTCTGAAAAAAACTATCTACTGGAATTTGTGGAACCATGTTTGAGAAAAAACGGTTTTCTCATGATTTTCAATTAGGGGAAGTGGAATGTGCTCCAGAAGCTAAAATGAGAGCACATTTCCCATCAGGTCACACTATCTTCTTCAGCCATATGTGAATAAAGTCTGATATTCTGAGTAAAGCATGGACTCCCAACAACAGCAACAACCTGTCAGTTGATTCCCCAGTGCCATTATAATGTCATCTGCTAGATTGGTTGACCAGTTAGAATTCTTCCTGCACCAGTGCGATGCCTTATGTTTTAGACTCTCCCAATCTTCCAGAGATCCTTGGGCCTGTGGTGGAACGCCTTCAAGAATAACAACATGTGATGTGCATTCAGGTAGAAGATGCAAATGATTGATTATACCCAGGTCCCTACAAGGAGGATCCCTCATCTGGAAGTAGTTTCAGAGACAGGATTTGCAGTACTGGCCTGCACACCAGTTACACCAGAAGTCACAGAGTGTAAGTTTGTAGTAGACACTTTAGGGATCGACTCAGGCTCTACTCTTGAGTGTGCTGGTATTATAATCGCACGAAGAGTGGGTTGGCACATCGCACAAAGTCACACAAGGGCATTGCAGTTAATTTTAGGCATCCCAGTTTGGTGAGATCCCTCTTGCAAATGATGAACTCATCTGTACATGATAAGAACAGTATTTGAGCACTTCCCCTGGGATATTTTTATTGCCCACGCAAATTTTGGAGGGCTAATCCGCCTGGAAATGGCTATGCCACCTTCTCTGCCCACCTATAATCGCTTTTCCTCTTTTTCTGGAGTGGCAGATAATGATTGACCATCACTTGGGGTTGTCAATGGTGGCATTGAGGCTGAAAGCCTCGAGTCTCATGCGGTAGGTGCACATATTGTTGCTTGTGATGATATGACTAGGGGTGGGCGGAATTTGCGTAGTCGCGCTACGCAAAGCTCCGCGAAATGGTAAAAAATCTCCGCGAGCACTCAAAAGTTCCGCGAACACGCGGAATTGCTTGTTCCGCCCGTTCGCGATGCTTTTTTCCTGTTCGGGAACACTGTTTGCGTGCTCGGGGAGAAATATCTGCCGAACACGTATTTTGAAAGCGCGAACAAGCAAAAAATTCCGCGAAGCCGCGGAATTTTGGGTAATTCCGCGTTCTCCGCGGAACGCGAAATTACCCAAATTCCGCAAATTCTGCGAGCGGAACGGAATTTACCGCCCAGGCCTAGATATGACACATTCTCGAGGAAAGAGAAGAACCAAGAAATCTGCCGCAGATAACAGAAGTACGAGGGGGATTTTCTATGATCTCCTGTAATTTGGCTGGAATTCCTTATAAACATATTGACTCTGATTGGCTTACATTTATAGGGGTCTATGATGTTTGTGTATTTCAGGAGACATGGGCAGTAGAGAAATTATTTGTCGAGGGATATGTTTCTTACAATGTGGAGGCGGGGCCACCAAATAACTTTAGGTGGGAATAAGGGGGATTGCTGATTCTGGTAAAAAATTATATTGCATGTCTGCATATGGCAATGATAATTGATTCTCCTGACTTAATGGGGGTATTGTTTAAATTTTCATCTGGGCTGTATGTGGCGATATTTAATATTTACGCCAGATCAGTGACCCCCCACAATGAATCACCTGTCCGGGCTTTGCTCGATGAATGTTTGGAAAGTCATCAGCCGCAAGCGAAAATAGTGGTTGCAGGTGATTTGAATGTGACCTTTGAGCCATCTTCAGCCGTTAATATGTTAATTGAGCAAGAAGATGAGCTATGGGAGGTACTATATGTGTCCAGTAAACCTCTCCTTCATTTTTTGGCTATAGCACTTCAACTTGCTTCCATTGTGGTTGGGCGGGGCCTCAGATCATTAAACGGGTGAACACGCTCTGATATGAATAGATTTCCAACATTTAAAAGGGGCACCTGTACAAGTGTAATTGATTACGTCCATCTCGATGTACAACTTTGGGAACTTCTCGAGGATATGATAGTTATAAAACGCACTGATAGTGATCACAATCCTTTGGTTATGTTTTTGTCTGGGGATGCCCTTACAAGAAACCTGATTTTAGGAAGGTGTCTTGGTCCCAAGTAAAGGCGAACCCAAGGCTAGAAGCTGAAATTTATCATTGGTTTGTGTTTTATCTATCTGACTATGAAAACTGCAGCTGCAGTTCAAATCTTGGACATTCATGGGCATCTTTTCTATAAGCTGCGAATATCTTTTATAAGGAAATTGTCTATTCGCATGCACCCCGCCAGAGGGATCCTAAATCGTTTAATGCTGAGTGCAAGTTGACCAAAGTGAAGTTGAGAGAGGCTGTCAAAGAGCGCAGATGTATCGATATTAGAGAAGCACATTTACAGTATTAGGCAGCCTCGGCTACAGCTAAACGGGAATGGGAGGAAAACAGTTGGCAGGATCTGTTGCATGCTATTAGAACTAGAGACAATAGATTGTTTTGGCACATAATCGCACACGGAAGCCTTGATAATGAACATGCTCACCATTATCATATTGAGCCTGAAAGATTGGTTGAACATTTTACTATGTTGTATGGCCCTGAAAAGTTCAAATATTCCACTATTAGGTGAGGGAATGGGTGGCCCTATTGAGGCTGACTCTGACGTAGCCCATAGGGAGATTGCTGAGGTACCATTCTTCAGTTTGGATGATACTGTACCAGCAATTAAGACTTAAGCCAGCGAAAGCCCCCAGCCCGATCAGATACCCGGGGACTTACATAAATCCCATCCTGAGGTTTGGTCTACTTACATCCGCTAACTATCTAACGCAATAGTTGCGGGAGGCGAAATACCTGATACGTGGAGGGGGGCAGAAAACATACGGATGTTTTTTAAGGGGGATGCGAGTAACCCAGTTAATTATAGGCCTATAAGTTTAATAGACAACCTTCAGAAAGTTTTCTCTAGAAAGGTTTTAGACAAGTTGCAACACTGGATTGATGATAAATGTGCTTTCTCCACACTCCATGTGGGTTTCCAGGCTAAAACGAGCACCTCGGACCAAGTGTTCATGTTCATAATTCTATGCTGGAAATATGTGGTGTTTAGCAACCAGAGACTATATGTGGCTTTTGTAGATTTGAGGGCTGCTTTTGACCTGGTGCCCCATGAGAATCTTTGGCGGGTGCTTACAGAAATGGGAGTCCCTGGCAGTTTGGTTGGTCTTGCCGCTAAGCTTTATGACAAGAACTATGCTAAGGTTCATCGAGGGGAGGAGGTGAATTGACTGCCCGTCTCACCATTTCACGTGGGGTCCGCCAGGGGTGTGTCCTTGTACCTATTTTGTATACACTATATATTAATGATGTGGCTAAGGCACTGCTGGCCTGTATAAATGATTCTCCTGTTCTGAATGGAGAAAAAAAATCCCAATCCTCCTCTTCGCGGATGACTCGCTATTAATTTCAAAAACCCCTCATGGGCTTCAGAATTTAATTGACAAGTACCTTTAATTTTGTGTGGCATGGGGCCTTGAAATAAATGCTGCAAAAATGAAGTATCTGAAAGAGACACGTTAGTGACAGATTCCTTACCTTAGAATATCCCCAGGCGTCAGGCTGGATCCGGAAAGTTTTTGCGTAGCAGTACCCTTGCGCGTCGGTAGGCGGCGTCGTGCGGCTCCGCGTCCGTCGTCGGCGTCGTGATCGCCGGGATGACGTCGCGGGCAGTACTTAGACGCCGCCCCTGCGCGCTGACGTCAGTTCTTCTTTTTCCGCGCCAGTAAGCGCAGATCCGGGAAGAGCAGTGCCCTAGTCATTTTTTGACTACCTTTTTGGTGATTTTTTCACTGTATTTTCTTCGAGTCATCTAGGCTCCGAGGTGTCGGTAGGGATGCCCGGCTTCAAGCCATGCGACGCCTGTGGTCGAATGATGTCGATCACAGACCCGCACTTAGAGTGTCTCTACTGTCTCGGCCGCGACCACGACACGAAGTCGTGTTCCGACTGCCGGGCCTTACACCCGAAGGCTTTGTGAGAGCGGTCTCGAAAGCTACTCGAGGTCCGGCAGTCGGCTCCGCGCCGCACCAAGCCCCGGTCACGGGAGAGGTTGAGGGGCAGGTCGCGGAGTCCTCGCCCGTCATCGGAGTCCAAGTCTTCGCACTCTTCGGGTAAGTCGAAGCACAAAAAGTCTAAGAAGCACCATCGCTCTAAGACTTCGCCTCGCCGGTCTCGCGACTCGGCTGAGGCCCCTGTCGGCACCATCCCCGCGTCTCCGGAGGTGCCTGTGGAGCCGCCCCCGCATTACCCGTCCTTCCCGGGTTCGGGGGCGACTCCGGCCGAGATACAGAAATTCCTGTCGGCCATGGCCCGCCTCTTCGGGCCTCAAGGCCCCTCCGGTGCGCCTTCGGGCCCCGCGGGCCCGGATAGGGTTGCCCCGGCGCCGCCGACGACTCCGGTCCCGGCGCTGCCTGTCTCACCAGCCTCGCTCCCGGCCCCGGCTTCGGCCCCGGCCTCGATCCCGGCTCCGGTGGTACCGCAACCCCCATCGACGCCGGTTGACCTAACTACGCCTCCGCCTCCGCCGATGTCCCCGGTGCCGTTCCTGACGCCGCCCGGGGCTCCGGGCGGCGTCGTTCCCCCGTTCTCTCCAGATCCGGACGCGGCGTCGGACCGGCGTCGCCCGACGCCGGCTCCGGCGCCACTGAGACCTTGGGTCCCTGACGTCCCCCCTCCTCCTTATTTTCTATCGGAGGAGGACCAGGAGAGCTGGGAGGGGTCGGAAGACCCTCTCACACAGCAGTGTGAGTATGATCAGGACTGGGCAGAGGAACTTGGGGATGCCAGTGGTCTGGACACTTCTCCTGACACTGGCATGCTGTCTCCTACTTCCGTGGCTACGGAGGAGGGAGCAAATTTCGCAACGGTGTTGCGTAGAGCAGCTGGAGCCTTACACCTCCAATTGTCTACAGTGGCTGTCAGGACTAACCTCCTGACGGAAGTAGCTTCAGCCGGCAGCTACCTCCTCGGAGCCATTGCTGCCGTTCAATGATGCACTGTCTGACGTTCTTTGGGCACCTGGTCCAAGCCCGCCACAGGGGCTCCTGTGGATAGGAACGTGGCCCGATGCCATCGCCCTGCTCCGGGCGACCCCTTGTTTCTCTCTCAACATCCCACCCCCGAGAGCTTGGTTGTCCAAGCCTCTGCCTCCCAAACCGCCTTCCCTACCGCCCTCCGGATAGGGAATCCAAACGCCTGGACCAATTTGGGAAGAAGGCCTTTTCTTCCTCCAGTGCTGGCTTGCGGTCAGTCAACACCGCTTGCCTTTTGGGCCGATATTCCCACTCTCTGTGGGATTCGGTGGCGCTCGCTTTGCCCCAGTGTCCTGAGGAGGTCCAGACACTGCTTTCCCGCACCATTGCGGAAGGAAGGGATGCGGCAAAGTACACCATCCGTTGTGGCCTTGATACCGCCGACTCGCTGGGCAGATCGCTTGCAACGACGGTGGCACTGCGTAGGCACGCCTGGCTGAGAACAACTGGTTTCTCGGGTGATGTCCAGAATACACTCATGGACATGCCCTTTGATGGAGTCGGTCTTTTTGGTTCCAAAGCAGACCATGCGCTGGAGCGCTTTAAGGACTCACAGGCTACTGCCAAGTCCCTGGGCCTTTCTGCTGTGCGCCCTCCGCTAACCTCTGCTTTTCGCCCCTTTCGTGGCCACGGAAGGGGCGCCCAGTCACGTCCGCTGCCCAGCCACCGGCCCGCGCAGCAGGCGTCTTCGCGTGGCCGAGGACGTGGCTTCCGCCGCGGCGGATCGGGCAACCAGCGTGCGGGTCAGGCCACCCATCCCGCCCCGTCCGCGGCCTCCAAGCCCTCCTAGTCCTTCTTTTCAGGTGCACAGCACGCCAGTAGGGGGCAGGGTCCGCCATCACCTTCACCACTGGCGTGCCATCACCTCGGACAGGTGGGTCTTGGACATTGTCCGAAGGGGCTACTCCCTCCCCTTCGAGACCACCCCCCCAGCCATGCCACCTCAATTCCACCGCATGTCAGGGGATCACTTGGTGCTTCTGCAGAAGGAAGTCACGGCCCTCTTGGCCAAGAGGGCCATCGAGCATGTTCCGACCCCAGAAGTAGGGTGTGGTTGCTACTCCCACTACTTTCTGTTGCCCAAAAAGGACAAGGAGGACATGCGTCCTATCTTGGACCTCCGGAATGTCAATCGCTTCAAGATGCTCACCTTAGCTCAGGTCTTGACTGCCCTCGACCCTGGAGACTGGATGGTAGCGTTGGACTTGCAGGACGCTTATTTCCACATCCCCATCCTGCCGGCCCACCGGCGTTACCTGCGGTTCATGGTGGGCCTCAAGCATTTTCAATTCACAGTGCTCCCCTTTGGCCTCACAAGTGCCCCTCGGGTGTTCACGAAAGTGTTGGCGGTGGTCGCAGCTCATCTGCGCCGGGCAGGGGTTCCAGTCTTCCCCTACCTCGATGACTGGCTGCTGAAGGCGGCCTCGTCCCAGGCAGTCGTCTCCCACCTCCAGACTACGGCCGAACTCCTGCACTCGCTGGGGTTCTCCATCAATGTGCCGAAGTCCACAGCTCCTTTTCATCGGAGCAGTTCTGGACACGACGCAGTTTCGGGCCTATCCTCCCGAACGGCGAGTCCGGGATATTCAGGCTATGATTCCGATCTTTCAGCCTCTATCCTGGGTTTCGGGTACGGATGACTCTGAGGCTGCTGGGCCTCATGGCCTCCTGCATCCTGCTGGTCAATCATGCCAGATGGCATATGCGGGCTCTGCAGTGGGACCTGAAGTTCCAGTGGGCGCAGCACCAGGGCAACCTGTCTGATCACGTCCAGATCTCGGAGGAAACAGTTGCAGTGGTGGCTCTCGAACCGGCAATGGGTCATGGGCAGATCCCTCTCCCTTCCCCAGCCAGAGCACACAGTCGTGACGGACGCGTCCCTTCTGGGATGGGGCGGTCACATGGGAGAGGCGGAGATCAGAGGCCTCTGGTCTCCGGCGGAGTCCCGGCTCCATATCAACCTTCTGGAGCTCCGGGCGATCCGACTTGCACTCAAGGCATTCCTTCCCTCTGTCAAAGGGAAGGTAGTGCAAGTGTTCACAGACAACACCACCGCCATGTGGTACTGCAACAAACAAGGCGGGTGGGGTCGTGGACCCTATGTCAGGAGGCTCTGCGCCTCTGGACATGGCTGGAACATCAGGGCATATTCCTGATGGTTCAACACCTGGCAGGTTCCCTGAACGCCAGGGCGGACGAACTCCAGCCGCAGGTGCATGATGGATCACGAATGGCGTCTTCACTCGGAAGTGGCGCAAGGACTCTTTCTACAGTGGGGAGAGCCTTGGTTAGATCTATTCGCCACCGAAGAGAACGCGCAATGTCATCAGTTCTGCGCGTTGGAATTTCCAAGGCGGACTCGCTCGGCGACGCTTTCGTCGCGAGTGGAGTTGCGGTCTGTTGTACACTTTTCCGCCTATACCACTTCTACCCAGAGTGTTGAAGAAGATTCGGCGCGACCGGGCCCAAGTCATCCTTGTGGCTCCGGACTGGGCTCGAAGAGTTTGGTATCCCGAGCTACTCAGTATGAGCGTCGATCCCCGATCCGTCTGCCTCTTCGGGAGGATCTTCTGTCGCAGCAGCAGGGGACGGTCCTCCACCCGAACCTGTCCAGTCTCCACCTGCTTGCGTGGAGATTGAGCGGCGGCAGTTGATTCCTTTCGACTTGCCTCCCGAAGTTTGTGATGTGATTCTGGCAGCCAGGCGTCCCTCCACTAAGGTGGTATACGCCTGCAGGTGGAACAAGTTTGTGGCATGGTGCACAGCAAAGGCTGTGATTCCCCTCTCTGCCCCTCTTTCTGAGGTTCTTCTGTTCCTTCTTTCTCTGGCCCAACAGGGTTCTGCCCTGGGTACCATCAAGGGCTATCTTTGTGCAATCTCGGCCTTCCTCAGGCTCCCTGATCAGCCCTCTCTTTTTAAGTCCCCTGTTGTTAACAGGTTTCTAAAAGGCATTACACACCTCTTCCCTCCTGTTCCGTTTGTCATGCCTCAGTGGGACTTAAACTTGGTTCTTACCTTTTAATGTGCGCTCCCTTTGAGCCTCTACATAACTGTCCTCTTCGTCTTCTTACTTTGAAGACAGCCTTTCTGGTGGCCATCACCTCTGCTCGGCGGGTGAGTGAGCTCCAGGCTCTATCATGCAAACCTCCCTTTCTGTCTGTCCATCCAGACAAGGTTGTTCTTAGGACGCGTCCGTCCTTCTTGCCAAAGGTGGTTACTGCTTTCCACATTGGGCAGACCATCACTTTGCCCACCTTCTTTCCGCCTCCGCATCCTTCCAGAGAGGAAGAGAGGCTCCACCGTCTGGACCCAAAACATGCGCTTTCCTTTTATATCAACCGCACACAACACTTCCGGGTGGATGACCAGCTCTTTGTTGGCTACGTGGGCGCCAAAAAGGTCGGGCGGTGCACAAGAGAACCATCTCCCGCTGGGTCACCTTGTGTATCAAAGCCTGCTATTCTTTGGCTAAGAAGGAGCCTCCTGTTGGGCTGCGTGCCCATTCCACCAGGGCAACGGCTGCTACCACGGCTTTAGGCCGCGGTGTTCCGCTGCAGGATATATGTCAGGCAGCTACGTGGGCCTCGCTGCACACGTTTACCAAGCATTACTGCCTTGACAGCCAGGTCCGGAGGGACGGCTTTTTTGGCCGTTCTGTCCTCCGGGACTTCCTTGTCTGATCTTTGTTCGCAGACCCACCACCGGGGTTGGTATTGCTGGGGTATCTATTCTAAGGTAAGGAATCTGTCACTAACGTGTCTCTTTCAGATGCACAAGTTACTAACTTGTGTAACGATATATCTGTAAGAGACAGTAGTTAGTGACAGATGCCTTACCGCCCCACCCATCCTCCCCGTTCTGCAAACTGATTTCTAGGGTTAAGGACATCCCTTTCAGGGCCCTAGTATTTTTCAGACACCTATGTCAGCTTCTTGCATGGCTCTGCGTTCCTGGCGCGGAAAATTGTGTACAGAACTGACGTCAGCGCGCAGGGGCGGCGTCTAAGTACTGCCCGCGACGTCATCCCGGCGATCACGACGCCGACGACGGACGCGGAGCCGCACGACGCCGCCTACCGACGCGCAAGGGTACTGCTACGCAAAAACTTTCCGGATCCAGCCTGACGCCTGGGGATATTCTAAGGTAAGGAATCTGTCACTAACTACTGTCTCTTACAGATATATCGTTACACAAGTTAGTAACTTGTGCATATGGTTTCAGTCAAACGTTTAGCTATAAGCAGCTTAGTAAAGGTAGCCAAAGAGCCCCTTGAGAGTCTTTTGCTTCTTTTTCTTCAATTACTTAGGGGTTAAATTGTCAGATAAATTTAATTGGGAACAGCAAATCACTAAAAGTTTCCTTCTGATTGCCCACAGAGCTAGTGCTATCCTTTGATTATAAAAGAGGACCTCTTCTTGTTTAATCTCTCTTGCCCTTGAGGCGTATCGGGCTAAGGCCCAAAGTGCAGCACTCTTTAGAGCCGAGATGTGGGGGTACACTGATCCTGAGAAATTGGCAGTAGCCAGAAATAATTTTGTTAGATCACTGACCATGGTACCAACCAGTACTCCCCTCCATCCTCTTTAAAATGACTTAGGAGCTAGTCGTATTTCTAATTTGGCGCAGCTGAGCCATTATTATGCTGGGCTCGCATTTGTTCAACCCCTGAACTCTTGGTATATAAGGAAGCCTTGCAGGAGTTGTTGAGAATGGGTGGAGCCATGATGGTACCGTGGCTGCATTTTATTTACAAATGGTTCAACAAGTTGGGTTTATCCATTTTGTGGGAGAACCCTAAGAATATTGGTAAGCTGGTAATTGCTCTTGTGAAGTCGACCTACTAGGTCTTTGTATATAATCAGCACAGTACTAGGGGGACACTTGGGCAGCTAATGGAGCAGTTCCTTGACTTTAAACCTACCTCTCAATTTGAAATATATCTGGACACCATCACATCACCCTTAGCTAAAAGCCTTTATGTAAAGTTCTGCCAAGGTTGTTTACCTCTGAAGGCATTTGGTAGCAGATGGGGCAAAGAGTATGTTTCTAGCGTGTGCCTTGCTTGCAACCTGGTTGCCGAAACAGTGGACCACATTCCGGTTTTTTTGCCCGGGGTATAAAGCCTTGCGTCGCAGGTGGAAACACCCGATATGTCTGAATATTGGGATTCTGTGTTTCCAGGATGCCCAACGAATCCTAAAACTGACACCTCTGGTCCAATTGTCTTCTCAATCAGCTGCTTTTTGATGTGTTTGGTATAAGCTGGAAGCGCTTATTGGTGAAAATATTTAATGACTTTTTAAAGATCTGATATAGACAATGATACATTATAAACAAATTAACTTTTTTTTAAAACTGTATTCGTGTTGTTTTATATTGTTTGTCTGAAATTTTTATAGATGATTTTAACTTATGTTTTGTTTTTATATGTACTTTGATTATTTTAAACCGAATAACGTAATTTGAACTTTGATTTCCCAGTGTTCTACTGTAGCTTCACCACAGTGTTCTAATGACCAACTAGAGCTGTAACATTCTGTTTTTATGACAAAAGTATGGCATTCCTGTATGCTGTCTTTTTTATATTGATCATTTTTATTATTTTTCGCCATAACGTTCAAGTGCCTACATTAGCAAAACAGTATTATTGCAATTACCATAGGTATATAGACATAAAGAAAGCCGTAAGGAAATCACCCACCCATGTGAATGCCAACACAGAAGCGTTACAAGTATCTGAATTAGTAAATCTAAGACCATATCAATTAATCCACTGTCAAAAGTGAGAGGTATAGCCGTCAGGATAAACAGAGCGAAAAACAGTTAAACATTCAGTATATCACGGTACATGAAACTTCCTCTCCTTGTACCCCTCCATCCCTTCTCCACCCACTTCCTTGCCCCTCCCCAACTCTCCCGGTACGTTGGAGAGAAACAAACTTATATAATACAAGATGAAGGAGTTAGAAAAGAAAGAAAAGAAAAGTTGAGTGTCCGATCGTTCTGCCTCGAGATCCATTGCCGTGTGAGCAGTGGTGGTGACTATTCTCAGGGGGGCGCTCGTCCCCACCCACCAAACCACACCCCGCCCCGCAGACCAGATCTGGAAAACCAAAAAAGCTACTGTATTCAGCATCTAGGTCGGAGGAAGTTACCTGAGATTTTGTCCCAGAGGGGGAGGCTCTAATTTATATGTAACCCGTTCGTAAGAGGCAATAAGGAACATCTCCCCAAGCCATGTGTCCGTCGTCGAGAGTGTAAATGTCTTCTAATGTCGGAGGAGGCATTGTTTAGCGACTACTAGTGCCATTTCACACCATCAGCCCAGTTGTGGAACCTATTCCTGAGAAGGAGAGAAATTGTGAACTGAATGCCATCTCGATGTAAATAAAATTGTAAAACTGAAAGCAAACAACATGAGAGGGTTTATTTTGTTGTAGAAATTATGATTAGTGCGCGAGAAAGGTAAAATAAGGATCTGTTTTCTGAGTTCTCTTTAATATCTACCTCATCGATTTCAGTAAAAACAGCCTGGCATTCAGAATGAACATGTTCCAACAGCAGCAGCAGTCTGTCAGTTAACTCCCTAGTAATCAACTGCAGTGTCACCATAGAATGAACAACAAGAGCACTAAAATGTTGTATTCAAGACAAAAGTGAGGCACTTCTGAACCCCTATCTATTGGAAAATGAGCTGTTGAATTTAAACCCTTTCAGGAGGTGCAGGCTGAAATAAATGAGCACCTAGATGTTAATGCAGTCATTAAATCAGCTGGTAACAAATGCAAGTGAGGTATGAGCAATATGTTTATGAGCAATATGTTTACCTTTCCCATTGTGTGTGTGTTCATATGTGATTTTTGGGACTTTGCCCTTTTTGCAGGGTCATCACCAAACTTTTTGTCTTCACCCTGCTGTTTTATGAACCCATTTTGTTGGCTTTTAGGACTGCACACTTTACCACTGCTAATCAGTGCTAAAGTGCTTATGTTCTTTCCTTTAAACATGGGGAAATTGGCTTACACTCAATTGCCACATTTAATTTACTTGTATATACACACACACACATATATAGATAAATAAATAGAAAGAGAGAGAGATGTGTATATTACTTAGGTTATTGAATGTTTGCTAGTGGTTTCAAAGCTGTATTTCACATAAATGAGGTCTAATTGGAATTATTTCCAGTAATTCACAGGGCTAGATTCATTTGCAGGAAATGTAACTTTTCTAAACAAATTAAAAAAGGTAAATACAGCGGGGCTTTCCAACCGACATGGTAAGTTTAAAGTCCGACCGCCGTATTATGATGACGGCGACTGGAGTTTAAACCAGCCAGGGAAACCGATGCGGTTCCGATGGTCTCAAGGAGCTCGTCGGCCTGTCGGAATGCCCTCATAATCCATTAAGGATGGCGTTTCACCGTCAGGTTTATGATGTTGGTTTCCTTTGGGGGGTCCTAGCAGGGCTCCCTTCCCCCCTAGCCGGATTGAGACGGGCACAACCTAGGCGCAACACGGGCGGCAGACTTTGGAGTACGTGTGACTATAAGTCACCGCCCCCTTCCAGGACCCATGAAGTAATACTTCGCCACAACGAATATTCGTAAAACGCGTTCACTAATCCTGAAGGTATAATACTTTGAACCGTGAGTAATCCGGTTCTTTCTGAGGCCATAGGTTAGGGTGCACTTTAGCGCGTGCATACCGCCATGGTCCCTGGTCCTGACGAAAGCCTTGCAATTAGCACTGAGTGGCTGAAACATGTAGACCCAACATTTTAACTTTGGATGTGACTGATCAATCTATTCAGCCATAACATCCACCACATATTTTTAACCTGGCCTTACTATCCACCTAATAAAAATTTCTTTAGGAATAGTAAGTACTATTTTATCTTCACTTTATGCACCAGCACTTGCACTTGTCACCGAAAAAATCCCGCTCCGCTGTAATCAGGCGTTGTAGCACACCGGAGAGGCACTCGGCCTCTGGTGGGGGCCCAATGATGAAGCATGTCACCAACTAGGTTGCTGAGTGAGGGCTCTTTTTGAAACATGAGTGACTCCTGTTGAAAGCCCTTGACTTTCTAGCTTCACTCTTTTGTTGTTTATTAGATATTTCCCCGGGGAATAAGAGTGGATGCTGCAACTTCCCTCTCTCTCTTTTTGTTTATATATAAATAATGCTTTCACAATGAAAATGCTGATCTTAAACCATTATTCAGCACACCTGACAAGCTTACCTTTGCAGGCCCGCCCTTGACAAAAGCATCAACCACTCAATCTACCCCAGTGTGTAAAAATAAAACACTGCAAACACGGAAACCTCTCAGCAAAAAGTTACACTGTCTACCATTGTGCAAAAGAAAAGCACACAGAATTCATGTTTTTAATTTCCATACAATTGACTTTGCATTTAAAATTTGATTTATAATAATACATGTTGTTGCATAAAACACATTTTACATTTTAGCACATTATCCCCCAAAAAGCATGCATTCCTCAAAACCTAGACAGATATGTCTGCAGACACAGGCAAACAAGAAACACTAAGGGGACAAGCCCTCCAGTCCTGCAATGGCAGCCACAACATTTTTCTCCATTGTGGCCAGCCAATCAGATTGCTTTTTTGCTCATGTGGACCTACAGGAATCCCAGGGGTGTACCTCTGGAGTACCCCGTTTCTAGATATCTATACATTTTTAACCATAACTTATCAAAAGCTACTGAATGGATTTACACCAAACCACAAGAACACGCTATCTGGTTAAAGATCTAGCTTTCTGCCAAATTTGGTGTAATTCAATTCAGCAGTTTTGGCTGCAGCTGAGTCTAGAGTTCATACTGTAAATTTGCATGGGGAAAGTGCCTTTTGGGACTCCCCTTTTTCTCGCCCCTGGTTTTCATGCTGCAGTTTCACCATGGAGGTGGATCTGCAGATGTACGAGCTCAAGCACACGTTGTCATTGGCTGGCCACAACCAGAAGAAAAAGTTGTGGCAGCCATCTTAAGATTTGGGTACTCGGTTCCTGAGTCTTACAAAATGAAATAAAATAAAATATAGGGGGGCAGCGTAGGGGTAGCCTGACACCCGGGACCAAATATTTAAAAAAGAAATTTTAGGGCTTCTGTGGTTCGTGGGTCTACTATGAGCTCCAGTGCAGCCCTCTGGAGAATCATGGCAGATTGCAAGGTGCAAATTATAGTTCCTTTTAGGGCATGAGTTATAGTAAGTTGAGATAACTATAACTGGTGAATTTCAGTCATTTTATTAGTTTAAAATGTTAAGTTTTAGCTGACATTTTCTCTTAACTATATCACCCCTTTAGCATTTGTTTTTTTCAGTGAATATATATATATATATATATATATAGATAGACATATGAGGTGAGCAGATTTAGGGTCTTATTACGAGTTTGGCGGTCCCATGGACCTCGGTGATGGTCCGAGCTCGGGGGTCCGACCGTCGTATTACGAGTTGGGCGGATCAGCTTTGCGAAGACCGCCGCTGGACCGCCAAGACCGCCAGCAGACCACCGCCCCCCCCAGGTGCGTGGTTGGAGAAAGACAGTCTCCATAGGGCGGTACAGGGGAGCTGCACCACCATCCGTATTACAAGTTGCCTGTTCCTCAAGCAGACCGCGGTGGTCCGACCACCTGCTTCAGGGTGGCGGTGACAAAGGATTTGGGGTATGCACTCACCCCTTTCTTCTTCTTCAAGGCAGATTCCAACTTGGATTCCTTCCTCCAGGTCCCCCCTTCTCTTTTTGCACTTTTGTAGCACAGTATTTAAAACTCGATATTCTGGTAGTGTAAGACACGGCCCTCTGTCAGTAGACTATTGCTTATATTTCAAAATGGTTCTGAAAAATCTAATAAAGTCATAGCACTAAAATGTTCTGAGTGTTATTGGCAGTGTCAGCATTCAAAATCATGTTAATGGCCAATATTGTAAAAATTATAACATCGGTCTGTAGCAACAACTTTAAGGAGTTACCATCACATGCATATGGGAGGATATTTTTCTAATTTTGCTGTTGCCGAATACTACTTCCGTTATCCAATTATACACTTTGATGCCATCAGAAACAGAATACAAAATACAGTATTTACATTTTATAGCATGCCTTTAGAAGCTAGAAAATTACACGTGCTGGTTCTGCATTATCATGCCTAAGCCGAAAATGTTTTGGGCGTTGTGTTCTTTCTTTTTTGCCTGTCATGGAAGTGAGACTAGGCAACGCACCGAGCAGCTTGTCGATTATTGACAACTGCAACACAGAGAGTTAGGCCTGGTGCAGAAGGTTCGATTTATTTAAACTATGCTTTTAACTGAGGTGCATTTGTGTGCACCACTTTGATGGTTGTGCTTAAAGTGCAGTTAGCAGGATGCTGTGTTTCATTTAAGATATGTCCGCTTTTTTTGAAAAGCAAGACATTAGGCTAGGTGCCTTATATCGTGTTTCACAACAATAACAGGCTACAAAGACTTAGCTTAAGGCACTCTTCTAACCTAGAACTTGCCCGACCTTCATAGGTAATGGTCAAGTTACATTTAGCACAGACCACTCACTGGCACAGTAGCTCACTTACACATGGACACCAATGCTGCCATACACTTCATATGATGAGCACCCTACGGCCATCCATGAACTGCAAACTTAGAACGAATTATTTATTTATATTTCTTTATATTTATTTTAAATTACCTCCTTATCTGTTTACTTCCTTGGCACTCTACATTAACAAAGGCAAATGATATATAGCATTATATATACACAACAGAGTAAAGTCAAAGTGAATTCAGATATGATTCTACCCATTAGTCTAAATGATGTAAATTTCCCTGGGTATTTACATGTGGAACCGTGCTTTACATGTAGTCTGAATACTAAAGAGCAAAAGGCAAGATCACTCAAAGAGAAACCAGGAAAAAACAAACTAGCATTAACAAAAAACAATATAACAAAAAAATGTGCAATGGCCACTTTGCAGAAAAAACAAGATTTTTGAGAGAACAACTATCTAGGCTAGTTAGACGATCAAGGGCTATTTCACACAAATTTTTCCAAAGCAGAGGCATTGTGGTTAATCAAGAAATTGCACACTCAGACCCTCACCGACTCACTCATAGGAGCTAAAAGAGTGTATTTGGGCTGGACAGTATTAAAAAAAAAGCCTGAAATTTGTTGAAGTTAGAAAGGTACACATTTACATAAATGAAACAAACTATAATATGACAGAGCTTATTTCAAAGAGGACCACATTTCACTCTGAGCCCTATTACGACCCAAACACCCAGAAGATGTTTTAATAAATTCACAGGAAAACAGGTATTGCATTCGTTTTGCACTGTGGACATAGAGAAAGTGATTTACAGAACCCAGAATGGTGGTTTCTGATATGCATCTTGGAATGTACTCTCAGTAGAAAACGGTGTTTGGACAAAAATTGATGTAAAAATATAATGATACAAAAATATTGTGTCAAGAATAGCGGAATGTCAAAAATATTGTTGACAGGAATATCATAGGCAAGAAAATCGTTTTAAGTGTTGTTTTTAATATCATTGTAAAAACTACTGATTTAGAAAATATCATTGTATGTAATATAGTTTGTAAGCGTCATTTTGTATGTAATTTATTGTAGTGTTTTTGGTAATATATGTTTAATTATTTTTGTGAATTTGCATTTTAAAGAAAATTATTAATCATGAAATTAGTGTTTTTAGTTGTTTTATTATCTAAAAATAATGTCATTTGTTTTGCAGCAGTATATTGGGTTTTATGGGGATATGGGTGAGGAGATTATTAAAATGTGGATAATTTAATTTAAATGTAATGTTCATTATTTTAATGAAATGCAAATTAGCGTAGTGACATTTTTAAATTTCTTTTGGTTTAGTAATGATTTTAATAAATAATAGTATATAATAATTTTGAATATATATTATATTACATTAAAAAATATTTAATTGTACATTTTAAAATAAACAATAAAACTATAAGACATTTATGAAAAATACAAATAGATAAAACATTAATTTAATGTGAAAGAATCTTGAGAACAAAATTCTAAATGTTATCAAAAATAAAATATTTACATATTTTATGTAGAAAGTTATAATTTAAATGTAAACCATTTCTTGGACAAATGTTATTTTTATATTTACATTTATCTGAAACATTTTGAAATGTTGTTTAATTATAATATGAAAATAATGTAAATATGTATTAGTTATGATGCATACATTTATATTTTCAACAACATGTTAACATAAGTTTTTTAGTATATATTAAATATTTGTATATATTTATACTATTATTTAATGTATGCAGTACAAAATTTGTACTTTTTGTGACATGTTTAATAATTTTTTTTACATTTTTTAATAATTTATTCAACATTTTTAGATTATTTTCCATTCATTTCTATGGGAAGATAGTCTTTTTTTAGCTTTATTTAGCAGCCATTTTTTACTGCGACCTTCTATTTTGTAGTCTGTTTGTGTAATTTTTAGTCTATTTTCTGGGATCTAGGTCTCAGTACTGTGCTGCTGTTCGCCCGAACAGGTAAGTCCTTTTTAAAGGTTTTTTAAGAGTTTTGAGGGCAGGGGGATTTAGGGGAGAGATAAAGACATTAGTTATAGTGTTGTTAGTGGTTTTTTTGTACATCAGGGGCCCTTTTCCGATGTCGGACATCGGTTTGGCCCAGGAAGTAGGATGCGACCGAACTCTGTTGGGTCGCATGCCTATTCTTTACAATAGGAGCATGCTCTCATTGTAAAGTGCAGAGGTGCAGTTCATCCCTGCAACCGGTGGCAGGCACCTCAAGGTGCCTGTCACCGGGTGCTGGTAACAACTGGGGGGCACCATTCGGCGACCTTGCACCCATGCGGGCCCTGCTGGGGGCCCCCAAAGACAGATTCCCAATGCCTTTCTGTGTTGGAAAGGCCTGCACAGAAAGGCAGTGGGAAGCTGCCATCGTAATTCCTCGGCCGGAAAGAGCCGGCCGAGGGATTACTGCAGACTTTCTGAATGGGGGACGGGCTCTCCAAGCCCGTCGGAGGCCATTCGGAAAACCAATTCAGCTTTCCTTCCGACTTACCCCATCGAAATGGGTCGGTCGGAAAGGAATCCGAACGGGCAATTCCGATGCAGTCGAAACCGCTCCGACCGACGGTCAGAGCCGTTTCCAACCGCATCGGACTCGGGCCCTTAGTTGTCTTAATAGTAGTGTTTTTCACTAGTGTGTAGTTTGGGGTTTTCGTACACGGTTTTAGTAATGCATCATTATATTATATGGGGTTACGTTACTTATTTTATGATGATTAAGTGTAATGTATATGTATTTTAGGGAATGTAATGTATTTTGTGGTTGGGTTTTCTTGTTTACTTTATAGGTTTTTGTCCACGAATGTGTCCTATGGGCATTGGGAGATACCATTATTTTTAAGGAAGTCACTTTTGATTTATAATAATCCAGTATTTTTTACTTTGATTTCCTTTTTCTCCGGTTTCCATGAGCGTTTATTTTTTTAAGCACTTTTTCAAATTTTTTATGGTTCCTAGATACTTTGGATTGCCTTGAGGGATCTCCATTGGATTTTTTTTATTTTCACATTTTTGGGGGGTTTTTTGGAAAATCTTTTTCCAAAAAGTTTGTTGGATTATTATTTTTGACTACATAGATACAGAGGAAAATCTACAGCTACAGAACAGTAAGCCATATTTTATTTGTTTTACGTGGAAAATGTTATATTTTATTGTTTGTGTAAATATTACGTGAGTGGCATTTGAAAATGTGTGATTTATATGTTGTATTTATTTTTTATGTGACGGGTTGAGTTTGTTCTTTGAGCTTTTTGGTTGGTGAGATTTAGATTTGTCATGTAAATAATTCATATGTTATTTTATTATATCAGTTTTATTTAAAAAAAACAAATTTCATGGTTATACTGATGTGATAAAATCGGTTTATTATTTATATAAAAAATGATTTATCATGTTGATTTAGATTTTGTGATAGTTTTTTTGGGATTTTTGTAGGTTATTATTTATTTTATAATATACTTTTTACTATTGTTTCTAAGTAATCTAGTACTTTGTTGTTTATCAAGATTTTGAGTTTACATTGTAGCTTGTCGTACAATCTTTTGGTTTGGCTGCTAAGTTTAGGTGCAATTTGGGTAACAGATTTCTCCATTCGTAATTGTTGTTAGCTTTGCTCTTTTTGGAATGCTTCTATAAATTTACAGAGCGTAAATTGGGTTCTGCCTAGTGTGCAATGGAAGGCATTGTGCCATCCTTCCACTGTGTTGTTTGTATTGGCTTCCTGTGGCAAGGTGCTGTCTTAGACATTCCACCAGGGTATTTGGAAATTGGGTTGGTGTCTGTGTCCAGAGCAATGCACTCTGCCAACCAAAATGTCTTCGAAATAATCCATTAGGGGGCTTAGTTTGTCGTCATTTTGCTGGTAGAAAAGGCTTTCTATTAGTAAGCTGTAGTGGTTAGCTACATCTGTGACAGGGGCAAAGATAGTGCTATCATTTTTTTTATTTCAAAGGCAAATTGGCTGTTTGTAGCATGTTTTACTCTTAGTGCACATTGTTGGGGAGTGTTTCCATATGCTTTGATTGAAATTGTAGCAACAGCCTTGTAGGGCTGTGTGTGGGTTAAGTTTTAAAATAGTTTGAATCATGGCTTGTCCAAAGTCTATGATTATTTTTTGTGGGTAGTAATTGTATGTTTCATTTTTAATGTGGTTTGCAAGTTCCTAGTAAGTGCTGCTTTGCTTATTTGATAGTAAGGCATATATAAAAGGGATGCTTTGATATTCACCGTGTATGGTGTGTATCTCATTGAATGGCTTCAGGCACATTTTGAAAGATCCATCCATCATCCAGATTAGACAATGGCTCAATTTTAGTAGGTTATCTGCTGAGAAAATATTAAGATTCATTTTTCATTGTTTATGTTGTCATTTAACAGGAAAGGTTCCTCATTATGTGTCATTTTTAAATGTTCAGGTATTTCCATGTCTTGGTATCTTCTAGGGGCAGTAGGAGTATCGCTGGTGGCTTTTTTAGTTTGTGCAAATAAACATTTTAAAGTGGGTGTAAGTGATAGTTAGCCTTTGATGTGTTCTGGGTCTTTAGGGAGTATATCTTTCAGGATTTTTGTTGTGGGTTCCTGGGAGCTGGTGCGTGACTCTCTTATATCCTGAAATGCCTCTCTTCTATTTCTGTCAGATTTGGAGGGGTGGTTGTGTACCCTTACATTAATTACAACAGCACCTTTTGTAGTGGCCATTCCATTGCATGCACTAGAATAATATTTGTGTACAATCTAATTCACATTTTCTGTTCTTGGCTATAGGTGTAGCCCATGTGACTTAGGGCCTGATTACGAGTTTGGCGGTCCTGGAGCAGGCCGCCATGCCAGCACCCCGCTCCAGGATCACCAAACCCATAGTCAGACCGCCCACCAGATTAGCAGTTTTCTCCTGGTCTGGCAGGGCGGTCCTTTGCCGTTCCCACAGCGGTGCCTATGAAAAAGGCACTACAATGGGAACACCAAAGCCTGTTCCTGCACAGCACAGACTGTAAAGTCCATGCCGTGCAGGAAAGGGGGTGCATGCAGACAGGGGGGCCCACCATGTGCCCCCCGCATGCATCCCAATGCCCTGAGGCAACAGGGGGCCTCTAGGGCTGCAGCAGCCCCGCCAAGCATATTCGAGCATTTGACGCTGCGCCACCGCCTCGAGATCCATGATCCCTGGCGGTAGCTGCGGTCCTGTGGCGGTCCCACCTCCGTATTCGTAATACAGCGGGCGGACCATCATTCTGGCAGTTTAGGGACTGCCACCAAAGGTTCGGTGGTCCGATTGACCGCCAAACTCGTAATCAGGCCCTTAGTAGCTGCTTTCCTTTCTGGGATGTTATGTATTTAGCTCTGCCTGTCATTGTTTCTGATAGTAGTGTAATAGTGTAAATAAATCATTGTAAAAAAAAGTTTATATATTTGTTATTTACATATAATATTCAACGACTTCTATTATTTATACTTACATGTATGTTCTTTATAGATGTTTCACACTGTTTTGCAGCTTTTCTGTTGAGGGAGATGTAATGTGGTTGCTTTTCTTTTGGAAGGCAAAAAAGCATCAGTTTCATTTTAAATTTACATTTGTTGGTAGTTTATGGGGTTGAGGTCATTAGGTTTATTTTTACTCGCTTTTTGGGGTGAGTATATATTTTTTTATAATTTATGTATACTCACTGTGTTACATCTTTTTACTGTTTTCTGATAGGTGGTTTTTTTGCCAGCTGATTACTTTTCAAAGTTGTAGTGTTTTCTTTTAGGAAGTACATGTAAAGAAATAGAAGTTGGAGGGTGTTTTGTTAATTATTTGCTATTTTACACTTTTAATGTTATTTACAAGTGAGTTTTAGTTTAGATACAGTTTTTACTTTCTTGATTAGGTAGTTGTCAATATGTATATATTTCTTCTTTAAGGGTCTGATCAGAAAATCTGTGAGAGTTTCCTTCTCTTGCAGCGTTTGTCGTTTTTGAAGTAATTAGTTGATAAAATTAGTGTGCCTTTTATATTATTGTTTTAATTGTTTGTATGATTTTATTCGTTAAGGTTGTTTATAGTTTGATTTTATTGGTTAGTTTAATTCATAGTTGTGTTTTTCAATTCTTCTATCGAGAACGCTAATTTATGTTTTATTTATAATGTTTAATATATAGTTTGATAGATTTGAATATAATTGTATATATATGTATAAATGTTTGTAGTTAATGCAATTTTGGGGGAATTATTTTGTTATGATTTAGTCATATATTTCATTGGGGTGAATTATAAATATTTTGGTAATGTAATATATTTATTTTTAATTCAAATATGTAAATAATGTTTTATGTTTATTTTAAATAATTGTTTTACATAAAAAGTGTTATTTTATATTTATTCATGTTAATGTATTTATTTTGATGATATTCTTGTAGTCCATATTGTGGGAATTGATATTTTTGACATATTATATGTTTATTTAAAGGGAACAGTATTTTTGTTTTCAATATTTGTGTTTTCAATATAAGTAAAAATCTATATTCTTAACAAAAATATTTGTTTACTCAATATTTGTAGTTTTATTAGGTATGTATAGGAAGGCGATATTTTTGTTAATGATATTTTTTTAACAATATTTTTGTGTTTCGATTTTGTATGCATTAATATTATGTCAGTGATCCGTAGAAAAACTTATGTATACACTGAAAAAAGAAAGCCAGCTCAGCCTGCTTGCTTACCACCTGAGAGGCACCTTTTGAGCAGCAGGCCAGTCACTAGAAACAAACCTGAAACCCATAATTTCATATCCCACCAGAACTTCAACTACGTCTTCTTCACAGAAATAAGGTTCAAGGATGTCCCCAACATTCCTGAGTGTCACAGAACTGCTCTATTCTAACAGAGAACAGACTCCATGCACAGATGAGATGACCTGGAAATCATGTTCAAGTCAGAGGTAAACCTCACTAAACTAAAAGTACAAATCAAACTAAGTTTCATAGGATCTTTCAGGTCTACACAAAACAGTCCACTAACTCCCGTTATACAGACCAACAGCCAGCAAATTCCATAGTGAAAACAAACAGACTTTTACTGCTCCTAAATGTCAGTGCCTGGACCAAATCTCACCTAAGAATAATCACCTAATGCTGATGTGATGAACTGAACGACCATGGACCAGACCTATTAACCTCACTCACAATGTTGGCCATCTATCTTTTGACAATATAATTATCTACACTTAAAATGTCATAGGTCTTTCTTGTGAAATTCATTAAACAACACCGTTTAACTATGTGATGGACCAGATCCCCCAAAGACCTCAACTTAACACTTTTTCCTGACAACTTTCATAAACCTCAGCACTTCGGCATGGCTCCTCCCAAGTAGTCAGGCTGCACTCCTTCAAAAATATTATCCTCCAAATATCAAACATGGTCGCTCCCTTCAGAAGACCCAGCAGTACATCTTCTTTGATAAATTCTTTAGAGCCATCAACCAGAAATCCAGAAGTGTTAAATCCATCTGGCAACATACTGAGCACATGTGGCCTTGTACTATAAAATAATTCCTCCCCAAAATACGAAAAGGATTTTTTTCCTTCAAACAAAGATTTCACCACCAAAATCTCCAAGGTCATAAACTAGCCACAAAAGCTTTTCAAAATTTTCTACCTGACTCGAAATCCATTCGGTGTGAATGTAAGATGCTATTGACCCTAACAATTTGTCAACAAACTGACAACCGTTTTTTATCAACAGAATATGCAAGTCTGCAATGACAGCCCCAACAACAAAATTGACCCGAAGTAAAAATAGTAACTGCTACTAAACCTTTCTTTAAAACCAATCCTTAAAATCAACGGAGAGGACATGCACACAGTTCTTTGGATCAGCTCTTCACACAATGACATCTGATCCAATGAAGTAATTAGCAGGTTTGTGTACATCTCATCCCCACTCAAGTATAACTCCACTAACAAAGCAGCTCTCTTCCAGTCACAGTCAAACAAGCCTACATCCACCCTCTCCACTGTCTCCAGGATCTTTGGGAAAACATTGTTTCCTAACTCCAGGCTCACCTTCGTAATCACAGCCTCCTCTGCTTGTGTAGTTTGACATCTTTCAAGGACAAGTACCAAAGTACCAATCAGCCATCCTCAGGAAGGCGTATGACAATTTTCAATCAGCCTTCAAAGGCAAGACATGTCAGCTAATATTTCTGAACTGTACACGGCCTTCAGTACCATAGACCATGATATCACACTTTCTTTTTTCTCGGGGTAGCAGGATTCTCAGCCTCTTCCTTCCTCAGGTTTGCATCATTCTCTATTGCCAATCTCTCTGACTTACACAAGACCCCTTCCTTTCCAACTCTCCAAAAAGTTTTCATCACAATTCCTGTAAGGATCTCCAGTTCAACATTGCTGTTCAGTATCAGCCTCTATTCTCTTCTGAAAACCCAAGGCAAACTTGTCTTCCTCTTCTACTCCAGTGTTCACCACATTCAATTCTAAGCATCATCAAAAAGCAAAACCAGTGCCAATCCATAGCAACCTGCGATTAAGTAATGTATGGCAAGGATATTCCTGAAACTTAATTTGCCAGTTACCGAACTACTACTCTTCATTGCTGGACATACAATCCATAGCCCTCCATTTGGCTTGAGTCAGCCAGTCAGCCCTAGCACTAACATCAAACGTGTGCTATTCACTCCAGAATTAAAAAAAAGACTCAACCCCAAATTGGATTTCTGACCAGACTTCCTCCCCACTACTTCTTGCTTCTCTAATAGACCTCCATTTCAGCTCCTGGGGATTAGCAGGTAGTAATAGAAACCTCCATCAATATCTGACCTCACTACACTATGTCATTCTACCTTTCAATGACAAAATATCAATTCTTTCACCTGCAAGTGATACAGAATTCCAAGACAAGGCTGATGTTACGTTAGTTTTATTTAGCATATCTCCAACAATTACTTGGTGCTAGAAAGAAGTTTCATGATAACATCTTTGTGACCTTGAAGTCACTACAATGGTTTACTGTAATTAATTTAACAACAAATGCATCCTCTTGAATGCCCCTAAATCCCTCTGCATCAGTTTACGATTCTTCCCTCCTGGGCCACGTTTCATTTACCTAAACCTCCACTCCAGATTCTGTGAATACGTATTAAATTAGTCTTGTACTTAGCTGTTTGTTAAACCTTCTTGGCCGTATTAATGTGTTTTGTTGGCAACCAAACATTTTGGGCCCGATTCACAAAGGTAACCTGAGAGGAAAGTCTAACTTTATGACTTTCGGTATTCACAAAAGGCATTTACGAATAGTAAAGTTAGACTTTTGTCTCAGTTTTGGTCTCAGTCAAACTTAAGACCAAAACTTAAGTTTAACTGAGACAAAAGTCTAACTTTACTACTCGTAAATGCCCTTTGTGAATACCAAAGGTCGTAAAAAAGCTGACAGAAAACAAGGAAAGGGGTGCCCCAACCAATGTCCATACGGACGAGTTGCCTGTGTGTTCCCTGCACTGATTTTGTCACCTTTGAGGCCATGGGTCGCAAAGGCAGTGCCAGGGGTCGCAAGGGGCAAGCCAGGGGTCACAGCTGCGACCCCTGACAACCCTAAATGATGTCCATGTTGCTTTCCTCTTCATGTTTTTATCCCTCCCCTGAGCATAGCCTCTTTACCATCCTTTTATTTGGATTATTTTCATCCTTCTACAACTCCGCACCAGGGCACCACTTTTTTCTTTTATTTTCAGTACACCATAGGAGTGCATGTGTTTTTCCGCTTTCTCCTCCATGTGCAGTTTTCCCCTCACATTCCCAACCCTCCCCTCCAGACCTCCTCAGTTGCTCATACCCAATCCCTTCTCCTTCCCTATTCCACTGCTTCTGTTGGGTGACTGAACCCCAAGCCTGACACAGTTCTAGTCAGTAAACATGTAAATAATTGTATTTGATAATTGGTCAACGGCAGCAGATTTGGTTTGGGTACAGCAAGAAGATAGGTGTTCTGTCTCACAGCGATGTGCGTGGAACAATTTGTTTTCTTCAGAAAACTGAGGGCAAATATAACGTGAGTTGAGCTGTGAATGCACCCTCCTGCGTTTAGGTCTGCGCCAAAGCTCCCTCCCCTGAAACAACTCACTCAGAGCCACAAAATAAACATAGAATGTATAAACTATTTCCTGTATTGTGATAATCTGTTGCATTTTGCTGGCTTTGGAAGGGTGAATGGCGACAGCCTGCGGATTCTACTGTACCAGACTCACTGATCAGTAACAGGTAAATTATTCTGCTGTCCTAATAATCTGAGAAATCATCAAGAGTCGAGTGGAGAGTTGGGCAATTAACAAAAACAATAGGTAAATAACCTAGGGGCTCATTACGATGGCGGGCGGACATCAGTCGTTGCTGGGACCGCCAGCCGGTAAGGCGGCGTTCCCGCTGAGTGAATTAGGATGTGCCTGCCACTATGGCGGGCGCATCCAGGGCCCTGATCATTGCGGACGGTGCTGCTGGCTGCAGCACCGTTCACAATGCCAAAATGCCACATAGTGCATTTCCATGCACAACGTGGCAGGCACCACGCGGTGCCTGCCACCTTGTGCATGGAAATTAGGGGGGTACCATGGGTACCCCCCCAGTGCACATACACCCTCCTCCCACTCAGAGGGGGCCCGCAACGGGCCCCCGAACCCAGCCTCCGCCAGCCGTTCCAGGAACCGCCATGGAAAGGCTGGCTGACGCCAGCATTGTAATCTGGCAGGCAGTGCCTGCTAGGCACCGCCGCCATTTTACCCATGCTGACTGCTCCGCCAGGCAATCGTGACGATTGCCTGTGGCTGAAGCGTGGAGGGCGGTCTTTGCGACCGCAGCGGTCACAAAGCGATTCCCCCCGTCATCCTAATGTGGCGGGGGGAAATGTGAGTCAGATGGCGGAGGGACCGCCGGCGGTGGCGGTCTCTCCGCCATCATAATGAGCCCCTTAGGCAGGCACAGGGAGAGGCTGTCATCACAGGAACTAACAAACAAGGTGCAACGAATATTGTTTAACAATTAATACAACTAGGGTGGCCCGTGTGCTGTCCAAAGGGGCAGTGGCAGTATAGGCACCGTCCTGGATAGGCGTCCTTTGACCTTCTTGTCACGTGATAGAATCAGAGGCTCAGTCATCGCCCTGTGTGCAAACAGAAGCATGACAAAAGAAAAACACATTCTACCTAGTCCGTGAACTTTCACGTATTACAAAGTCTTGTGAGCGCTTTTACACTTCGAAAAAATTAGTTCTGCGAAAATAAAAACATCTAATAACTTTTTTAACATCTCTAAAATAGTCGCAGGTAATACAAAACTAAACAAAAACATTATTTTAGATGCAAGCTAGCCTCGGCAGTCGCACTTCCGCAGTCAGATGCTGGGCACCGTAACAACATCCTCTGTGCCCAGACTGCAGTGACAGGGTATGTCCAACGTCACCAAAAGGTCATCGATCCAACAGCAGCAAAAGGACGTGAAAATCTGTAATTAGGGGCAGCTGCGTGGTCAATAACCCCACGTCAATTCCAACGCTCCAATAACAGCGCCTAATGACGCTTCTTAGGGGAGGCTGCAATCGTGTGGGGAGGTTTTTCAAAGACCTGCATTTTCACCCAAGCATTCCGAAGAATTGCGAATCACCCTAGATGAAAATGCTCATTTTCTCGCCCTGAGTGAAATGTGACAGAACTTCTTTCAACCAAGAATGAGATGATAAATGCTCACAGTCAGTGTAGGTCAGCTGCTGCTATGCCGCTTTATCTGGAAATAATTTGTAAGGCACTCTCTGCTCTCCACTAAACAACTAAACACCACGGCTTTTCTTGCGTGCATTCACTTCAAACCATTTTGTAAGGCCTGCTTTCTGCAGTCAGTGCTTAGACTGAAAGAGAATTTTGTGTTTTCGCTATTTACCGATATTTTGAAAAAGTTTCACAGGTCACTTAAGAGCAGTATTCATATTTTCACAACTATCCCCGTGCCAGGCTGCTCTTTGTTAACTGTAGCTCTGTAAGATGCCTTTGTCTTGTTTTCTTTATTAGTATTATTTTTTCTTTCTTGGAGTTTGGAGGGCTTGGCAGCTACAATTTGCCGCCGATTGCTCCTTTTGAATTTTCCACTCCAGGATGGATATGCGTCCACCAACTTGGAACAGTACATTAAAACAAAAACAAAATATTGCTGCCACATCATGACTTACGCACGTGCTGACGTCATCACACTAGAGCTCCCATAAGGATACATACACATGCGTAAGGACACAAGCTCTTGTACACATCAATGCAATTTTTTGCCGTTGATCTGTATTAGCAGACAAGTATTTTGTTTTTGCCGATGCAGAACAGTATCAGCAAAAAGCACTGGCAAAGCTAAAAAGGTGGGCAAACACCATTGAAAGGCGCAACCTATTGGCTTTGCCAATACTTGTTAGTTTTTCTTGTGCCACAGGATAGCCACATTTATGCCCGAGGAAAGGCTGTCATTTTCAAAACGAGTTAAATGGTTGGCAAGTGCTAAATAACCTTCGATACATTGACAGTATGCAGGGCACAAGTCCTATAAAAAGAAGTGGGGGAACTGACCAAGTTAGACACTATGCAAGTGACATCATGACACGTGCCATCACAGCACATGACGTCATGACGTAGCGCTATAAAAGAAATAAAATAGTGCTATTTAAATTATTTGTGTAAATACTGGGACAGACCACCCCATCTGAGTCTTACAGTGTCTGCACTTATATACAGGGACAGAACAAAGGCAAAAGCATTCATCTTTTAAGTACCTGCGAAGAGATAGCAAGCTGTGTGCCTTTGTTTCCCTCTGTGGCATTTACATTTGTGTGAGGTTCCAGGCCGCCTCCAGTCAAGATATTCAAACAAAGGGAGGCCTGATGGTCCCTTAACTTCGGCCTGGCAAGGAGGTTAAAAAAAAAAAAAAAAACACCCCTCGCTGCCTGCACATTGGTGCTGGAAATGGAAAGCAGACAAGGTGCAGGCGCTGCTGAACGTGTCCCGGTGTCTTACACCAGGACAAGTTCAGCATATTTCTGTGGGCCCAACTTCTTGGCAGGGGGGACGGCGTACACCCTGTGAAAATAGTGGGTGGACGCCGTGTACCTGCGTGTACCCCCGACTCGTGCCCTGACAGTATGATTTTAAGTAATCTGCGCCACCACTCGCATCACATGCTTTTTAGCTATTACTAATTAGAGCTCAGCTGCAGTATGTTATACACTACAAACCCTTCAGGGCACAAGTCCTAAAAAAAAAAGTGGGGGGACTAACCAAGCTAGGCAGTATGTAAGTGACATCATGATGCATGACATCAGAACGTGTGACATCATGGTGCGTTACACTGCAGGATGTGACATCACAGCCCGTGACCTTACAGGAAGTGAGATCACAAAAAGTGACTTCAGATCTTGAGACCTCACACAAATAATTAGCAGGTCTATCATGAGTGCATTTGAGCGCATTCATTGACACCATTTGGGAGTAGTCAGGGGTCACAGCTGTGACCTCTAGCTTGCTTCCTGCTACTCCTGGCACTTCCTTTGCGACCCCTGTCCTCAGAGGGGGCAAAACATTTGCCTCCTCTGAGGCCAGGGGTCGGAAAGGATGTGCCAGGAGTAGCAGGGAGCAAGGCAGAGGTCACAGCTGCGACCCCTGGCTACTCTCAAATGACGTCCATGACCGCATTATGAGATTTAACAAATTAGATTTTGCATGGGGGTTTATGCCAAATAAGTAATGTAGCCTCAACGGACCTCAACTTATACATTTATTTTTTTAAAGCCTGCCAAGAAGAAATTGGCAACAAGAAAAAATGTGGCATTAAATCTATTCTGCTCAATTGTTTGCGAAGTCTGCATTTTAAAATATCTTATGGGGTTAAGGCACTTGCTGTAGAGATCTTTGTGTGCCCAGAAAGTGTCAGGGAATAATAATAATGTAAAGAGAACTCTGGAGGTTAACGTATTAGCTGGAGAGATCGGTGTTTTATCTAGTCCTAGTTTTTAATCAAAGTAGCATAGATGGTTAATATGTCTCCTGCAAAGCACATCATGTAATATGCAAATGATTAGATTTTTATTTATTGTAGCTAGGTAAGTGGGTTACTGCTTTTAACACCGAGATCCTTTTGTAACCTGCAGTTCAAAAATTGTGCTCCTTCTGATTAGCACAGTGAGCTATGAAGGACATGTGACTCCTATACCTTGCAACCCTCACTGTCTTATGTAACGCATCCTGGACATTGTTTTACCACATATGATTTATTGTCCATATATAATGTGTACAAATGAATTATTTGTGTATATACTGTAACAGACATACACATCTGACATTGATACAGTGCATGCATATCTCTTACATACAGGGACTGAACAAAGTCAAAAGCATGCCTCTCAAGTACTTTTTGAATTAAGAAGCTGTGTTCCTTTGCTTCCCCGCGAGTCAGTTGCGGCCGGTATGACTCGCGGGTGGGGGGTTTGCGTGGGGGGTGGGGTTTGCATGGGTGGTTTGCATTGGTTTAAATAAAATAAAAAAAGAAACTTACCTTCCCAGGTCCCACAATCACAGATCCGGCGCCGAGGGTTGTATCCTGACCAGCAGGCGGTCTGTGTACTCCGGTACACTCCCTGTGGTATGTGGCCTCAGTCTGTGCAGCGCGCTCCCACTCTCGGGCGTCCCGTTTTCCTGCTCTCCTGCTGAACAGGAAACAGGCAGCCTCCCTCCCCTCCCCTAAGCCAACCACAATGCTTCAATGGCAGCGTTGTGATTGGTGGGGACGGTGCCCAGCCGGGCGCCTATGGGGAGGCCATTTTCTAGAAAAGGGAGAGTGCGCATGACTGGTTTGGTCAGCCCCAGAGGGCTGACCAAACAGTCAGGGCCCACAGCATTGGGCAAGCCACTCCTCTCCGACCCGTCCACCCGCCCGCCCCCAACCATGCATACCCTTCTGCCTTCTCGCAGTGCGAGGAGCAGAAACATAAAATGGTATTTAAAATACAATTTTATGTTTCTGCTTCTCGCATTGCGAGAAAGCAGTGGGGCGACGCTCCTCCGCCCTAATGGAGGAGCCGCCCCTGCCTCCATTGTGTTTGCATTTAGATGTGAGGCTCCAGAGAGCTCTCAGCCAGGATACACCAACAAAAGGAGGCCTGATGGTCCCTTAACTTTGGCCTTTGTTTTGGGCCCAGCTGGAATTTATAATAAAAAAGCTCCCTCCTCGCCTGCACCTTGCTTTTCCGAACGAAAGCAGACAACGTGCAAGTGCTGCAGAACGTGTCCACGTGTCTGAAAATGACACCAGGACGAGTTTAGCATATTTCTGTCGGGGCAAACTTCTTGGCAGTGCGCCTGTACCCTCGGCTCCTGCCCCGCTACACTTAGACTTAGAGGATAAACGTGAAGCTAACAATTAAAACATCTCAGAGCTGTAGTACCTTCAGCACGTTGTTTAAAAACATTGGGCCTCAGTGTCATAGCTATGTAAACATTATATGAGTAGCTCACGTGGGGAGATGTTCTTAAAGATAAGACGTATACATTTGCAACCGAAATGTAAAAAAGCGTTTAACATTCATGTTTAATCCTCACTTTAGGTAGTGTTTGTTGGCAGTCTACCAGTTCTTGCCACAGTATTCAATAGTACGCCATCAGTTCGTTCTATTTTACAATTCCACCTACAATCCTTTCTAGAATATTCTATAGGCAGGTGTACGTTATTCTCCTTAATTCATGTTGTGCTCTCCTCATATAACTATATTTACCCGCCAGTTTCTCACACGCTCCTAAATCGAGGCTGCGACTGCTTTGCTGGTGCGCCTGACTCGCGGAGCTGTCCAGGTGCTGAGAGTGATTTACGGCATCACTGCATGGCGGGTGCTGTGCAAGTCCTGAAGCTGCTTTGTGCTCTCGCGATACCTTCCCACGTGCAGGGCTGGCGAACAGGATGTGCAGGAAGCCGCGGTGTTGTGTGTTAGCACTCGATTTCGAACAATCGTCTTGCAGCTGGCAGTAACTTTATAAGGAAAGCGGTAGATGTGAAAACTAAGCACGTCTGACTGGGAAAACACTTAGCAAACATACCGCGCGATCATGTACTCTCAGACATACAACCACAGCTTTAAACAACCATTAACAATCCCACTTGGACAATACAGTTTAAAGTGCATGGAACTTGTACGCAGCTAGCACTCTGCGTCGCTCTTAAGAGGAGACGTGCCTAATACTTAGTAATCGACACTCCTGACCTCGGATGCCCTCCTACACATGTCTTTTAATTTTTTCACACTAGGTTAGCCTTTAGAGGCTGATGGCTGTAATTGGAAGCCTACGTGGGTCTTTAAACAACCCCTAAGGTCCTGTTTGTTCTCGCAGTATGAAAACAAGTTTTCCCCACAATATTGTTATTATGGATCACGACATAAGTTCCATATATAATATAGCCAACAAAAACGTAGTATAAAGTAAACACGAGTCACTGTTTAGAGAACCTTTCATATATAGTAGTTACAAATAACGAAAATTGAACCATTGATGCTTCAGTCATCTAATCTTCACTAACCTGGATTAAGTGTAGCACCCAGGAACGGTGCGATGATTGGCTGTTTCACAGGCAAAAATGTACCTTTTGTACGTCCTCATTTCCCTCTAAAGAAAAGCACGTGGACTTTGACATACTCTGCAACTCTGCTCTTGTGGCGCTATGTGGCCTTACTTTGTCTTGTAGATGCACTGGCCCTGGTAGTAAGCATCTCCGGCGAAGTTCTCACTGGTCTGACACATGCACGAAGCTCGAGCCAGGCTCAAGCCTGAAGCCTGGCTCTGGCTCAGCTCGAGGTCCTGTTGGAACCTTGAGCCCACAACGAGCCGTGCTTTGAAGTGACTTCTGCCTGACACCCTCACTGTACCCAGGATGTGGCGTTACAGCCAAAGCTGCCGACTTTGGAACTGGGGAACTAGGTTGAGGCATCGGCTCATCATCCTGTGATTCTGGACAAATCACTAAATCTTCCCGTGCCTATAGAAAATGACTGTGACTTTGAGTAATGTAACTGGTGCTCACTAAAGCGCTCTCGCTATTTCAGGTCGAGTCGCACTATATGAAAACTGCAGAAAAATGCAAAGAGGTAAAGACACAGCGTTAACATAAAAAAGGAAAGACAAATAGATACCCATTTAATGGCTGATTTGTACAAAGTGAAACCAGAGAACCTGGATAAATCGCGGCTTACCCGCTTAAATTGTGTGATCTTAGGCAAATATTTTAGTTCACCAAAACTCCTTTTTCTTCATTATCGCTTAAGAAAGAATTTTCAGATATGTGAGTTCAGAATACTAGTTGTACAAAACCTTTTGTGTGTGATTTAATAGTTGCTCTATAAAAATCTGGGCCATGTACAGTGTGTATATGACAACTGTCTTGCCTCTTAGTTCACTAGAGGTTCATGTTCAAAAAGCTCTCACTTTTAATAAGTACTTCTCAGTGCAGTGCTATAATGTGACATTAATGTAAAAGAGTCCACGTCAATACACTTTTTTCAGTTTTGAAGAGACTTTGTCATATTTTACATGATGTTTGTTGCATGGTTTACATAGCAAAAATGTTTAGGGCTCGGCTCGTACACGGGCTCCAAGAGCCAAGCCAGACCATTGGCTCGGCTCTGTCTTGGCTCTTCCTGTTGATTTGTTGGCTCTACCCACCTAGCTGTTCTGCATCAACAGTCAAAGAACGTGGGCTGGTGTAGGGGGTATACAATGAGAGATGCTTTGAATGAAGTGTTAATCTCGCTTATTGCCCCTAACATCATATTTCCTTCACGTATGTGCCCCTGCATTGATTTAAAGTGCCATTTGCTGCTAGACACACAGCATTGCTAGACCCAGCCACGTTGCCCATATCTCAGTACAATCGCAACACTGCAGATCCAGTGTTTCCCACTTCACTGGTGGTCGCCGGTGATCAAAATCCTTTATTGGTAAACGCTGAAAAGAGCTCTATTCATTTTTGAGCTGGTGAGTAGATGTGGTTTTCGTAAGATTTTTGGCCACAGTGGAAGAGATTCAGATAGCAAGGCATACAATTGTTATACCTCCAAAAACTAAATTATCAAATTTTTCTTTCCATCATTCTCCTTTTCTTCCTTTGCATGAAGCCTGAGGATTGGAAGTGATAAGAGCTCTACAAGTTTCAATTTGATTATCTTCTCCTTTGAGACACAAATTAATTATGTTCAGGTAGTTTTGAACTGGTGTGGTGCTGTTTGTGAGTGCTAGTTATGCCTTCACCTGAATGGGTAGAGATTACCAACTGGGAAGAGACCACCAAACTCATTTTACATTGGCAGAGCAATCACTAGCTGAGGTGGGAATGGAAACTGTATTGTTAGACATGATTATGAGTAGTCCTGTAAATCCGATAGGGCTGGTAATGGAAGTAACTGGCCCTATCAGAATTATAAGATATGCTGAAACAGTGCCGATCCAGAAGCCAAAAATTTGCTGTGAAACTGTGGGGTAAATAAGGAATTACTGAATAAACTGGGTGTGGTATTCCTGATTCCTAGTAATTGCCCATTTCTCAAGGTTCCCTCAGAGATCGACTCTTGATTCTGTGATTCCTCCCGCTCTGCAGTTACAGATGCCCTTAGTATCAGGAAGTCCAGTGGGAGGAATGAGGATTTATGACCATCTTGTAGATTTAAAGCCAACTTTTAATGACACATTCCTCTTCCCTTTTGTTTTGCATTACTCCAACTTTACAGTGCCAGGGGATTTGAATACCTGGCTAGATGATCCTACAAACTCAGAGTGTTCTCTTTTGCGTGACTCCTTACCTGTATTTGACCTAAAGAACTCGCTTTTTCCCTGGCCCATTCTGCTGGTCATCTTCTTGACTGCATAGTTTTTTACTTTAAGGAACTCATGGTTTCATGCTGGTTCCTTGTACACAAATCCACCACTGTGATGTTTCATTTACATTTAAATGGACCACCTTCCAAACAAATGTTGAACTCTTCCACTCAAATTTCTTCAAGGTCCTGACTAAAGTTACTCCCACAAATTTCAGGACACTTTATCTAATTTTCGTCTGTCTATAATATGGGACCTTGACATCACCTCTAAAACCCAGTTCTATCATTGGCTTGAGACCTCTCTTGACAAAATTGGACAGGAAAAACAAGTTAATCCTCATCAAGCCACTTCCTCAGCCCTATAGCACACTAAAGAACTGGTCTCCCAAAAACACCACTGCAAACGTTTGGGAAAACAATTGGAGATTGGATTTTAGTGACCATACTAAATACAAGTATAAATCAGCACTAAAAGGATATAGACTTCTCATTAGGATATCTTCCTCCTTTTACAATGTGTGAGAAATTGGGTTGTTGGTTGAAGGGGGTGTGAGCCCTTCTCAAGCAGCAGCTACAATCCTTGTCAGGGTGAATCACAACCAGTTACTGAATTAACCTGTGCTTAACTCTCTGGTAGCTTGGCTTAAAAGCAGTCAGGCTTAACTTAGAGGCAATGTGTAAAGTATTTATGCAGCCCACAAACAGTAATAAAGTGAAAAGACAACTCAAGAAAAATCCCACTCAAATTTAGAAAAATAGATTAAAATGTAATAAATGTTTTGACTTCAAACGGCAAAATTCCAATCAGTAGAATGGGAGTTATGCAATTCTAAAGCTTTAAGGAAAGAATAGCACCTAAAAGCACAAAGCACCTCTCTCTGTTATCTGGTTGTGAGAGACCGGGTGAAAGTCACAAGTTCAGGCAGACCACGATGGAGCTTGGGCCGGATACAGGGACTAGGCTAGTCCCACTGAAAAAGTTGCATTCTAAAGTCCAGCGCGAAGGAGGAGGCTGCGAGGACAGGGAGAGCATTGCTGGTGGTCATCGCTGTAACGCGAAGGGCAGGCTGGGGGCTTTGGGCAGTCGTCGCTGTAGCGTGAAGGTCCTGTCAGGCATCGTGGTCAGTCATTGCTGGAGATTCACTTTGGTGTACGCTGCAGGCTGTCGATGCTGGAGCTCAAAGTACAGATCTTGCGTTGCTGGTCATCGCTGGCTGTCACTGTAGCGCAAAGAGTTGGGTTCACTGGAGTTGTGCGCTGGTGGCCGCCAGGCGTGGCAAGATCTTGCTGTGAATGAACTCGTTTGTGGTCACGAAAAGCCCCAAAACTTCAAGATTTCTCCTTCTCTTTAAGGGGGAGCTCAACTGGTGCCACACTAAGGGTCCAAGACCTGGGAGGTACCTCTCGGGCATCAGGAACTCACTCCAGCAGAGGCCAGCAGGTTTCAGGCAGTTACGGTTGCAGGTCCAGGCAGCAGGTCATCTGTGCAGATGCAGGAAGGCCTTTGGAGCTTGTTATGCCCCTATAGCTCAGAAGAGGAGGCCAGTAAGCTGACCCTTGAAGTCACTTCAGCCTGAGACGAAGGGTGCAGGCCCAGGGATCCTTCTCAGAAAGCAGGACATGCCTCATGCAGCAGGACAGCAGGGCATCCTTCTTCTGTAGTATCCACAGGTCCAGTAGTGTACAGAAGAGTGGGTCTGAGTGTCTCCCTTTTATACTTGGTGCCCACTTTGATGTGGGAGAAACTTCTAGAGTTTTCTTCCTACAGAGGTGTCTGCAATTTCCTGCCCCTGCCCTGGTCCTAGCCTATCTGGGTGCACAATAGGCTAGTGTGAAGTCCTTTGAGTTTGATCTGGGCCAGTGCCTTTGAAGTGCAAGTGTGGTAGATGACTGCGCCGCCCTCCATTCCGCCAAAGATGGCCCATCCTGCCTACACCCAGATCCTCTATTGCAATTCTGTCTGCGAGGAATACACAAAGGACAACTGCCAGCTACACCTAGTCATGTGACCCAGGAACAGACTGCAAGCATCAAATGGTCAGGACAAGAAAATGCCAACTTTCTCAAAGTGCCATTTTCAGAATTGTGGCTTAAAATTCGACTTTACCTTTAAAGAGGGGTTGAAATTACAATTCATCAGACACTAAGGTGTCCATTACGATACCGGGCGGTAAAAAATCCGCCATCCACCATAGCGCTAAAAATCCGCCCGCCTACAACGTCTGAATACCGACCGAGCAATTACGAACCCGCGAAGCGAACACCGCCCGCGGCGGAAAAAAACCCAAAAATACCGCCCGATCATGTCCGATTCTAAGTCCGCCACGGACGCAAATACGCACGACAACCAAAAACCGCCCGCCCTGACGATCGAGACACCGCCCGTGAAATTAGGATCGCTCCGACATGAGCGCGGTAAATACACAAATACACCGCCCGCCATCGTAAACAACAGAGATGGAAATGTACACGGCGGAAGCCCTGGCGGCCACGTCCCTGCACAGAAACCATCCGCGTACCCAAACAAACACACACAACATGGCCAACAAGTTCACACAGCAAGCCACGCACAAATACACAAACACAGTACACATCCCGAAACCCCCCCCCCCCTGGACAAACAAATAAACTACTAATCCCAGAACTCCAGCCACAACACACCTGAAAACAACAGACCATCATGACACACCCACATAGGTACATAGGTAAGCACAAAAGCAGCCCCTTCACAGACCACAATCCCTTGCAACACTACAAAGCCAAGAAGAGAGGAGAGAACACAGCGACACAGCAAGGACAGCAGCACACCACAGATACGCATCCATCACACCCACCACCACCAGCACCACCAAACACCAGCACCACAAACGACCTGCACATCACACACCACACACACACACCGCACCAGCACCACAAACACCAAACCACACACCATTGCAGCACACCGAATGCCAAAGTTCACTTCAACTGAGCTGACGGTCATGGTCGACGAGATCATCAAGGTGCACCCACAAATCTTTGGCAACCAGGTCCAACAGACAACAGTAGCCACCAGAAATCAGATGTGGAGCAGGATCGTAGACCAGGTCAATGCAGTAGGGAACGTGCCACGCAACCGAGGCGAAATCACCAAGAGGTGGCACGATATGAAAAGGGAGGTCAAGAAGAAGGAGGCCAAGAATCGGCAGCTGGCTGACAGGACTGGCGGAGGTAATCCCGCGCTTTTCAAGAGCTTCAAGGCGTGGGAGGAGAAGGTGCGAGGCATCATACATCCGGAGAGTCTCACCGGAATACCAGGGGGAGTGGAGGCTGGTAAGTACAAACAAATGTATACCAGCACACCGCTATGTACTCACATGCACAACCACTATGCCATAGCTCCGAGGGACAAACACCCCCATGTCCAGTACACAATACACAAGACATCACTCACACATGCAACAGACACTACCACACACTCAGCCCAAACCGACCAACTAACAAAACCATGGAGGCATGTGTACAGTCAGCCAGCACCGCAACTCCCACCAGGTCCCCTTGTACCCCAAAAGTGCCAGAAGGAGCACTCACCACACCCACACCCATGTGTCAGCCATAGCTGCAGTAACCGACAAGTAACAGGTAAGTAGCCGGAACACAAAGTCAGTGGGTGGGAGGGGGGACAGCTGAAGTACAACACACACCAGGCCCCTAGTCCTACAGCGCAGCAAGGTGGAGCACACCCCACACCCATGTGTCAGTCACTGCAGTGCACACCTTCAGCCGACAGGTAGATATCTCACCCTACATGGAGGGGTTTCTGTGGGTGGTAAGCCAGCACTACAACTCACAACACCGCCCCCACTCCCACAGACCAGCAACATGGAGCACCCCTCCCTCCCATAACCATGTGGCATCCGTTGCATTGCGCACTCAAAAACAACCTGTAGGTGGAAAACTGTACAGGGCGGGGTGTCTGTAGGCATGAGGACTGTATTACGACTAACACATGGGACATGTCACGTAGCAGAGGAACACGCAGCACTGCTCCCTGTCACAATCATGTGACCAATGTGCACACGGACATGTATTACAGAGTCATACCCCACATGACCCATCACAAACACAGCAACACCTAAGGAGCCACGTCTGCATGCACAAGTCCCACTGGAGCACAGACCCACACGGCGGGCACCGTGCCACTCATCACACACATCAGCAACACCATCGAAGTCCTGTCCATGTAGTCCTTACTGCCTGTTACCCACACATCGTACAACAACGCCCATGTAAGTCCAACCTGCCTAGAAGTAACAGCGTGGGACCACAATAATGCACATACACACCACTGGACCCATGAAACACACAGGCACATAATGCACATTCAACATATCATCCATCTCATCTGTCAGCCCCTGTGTCATGAAAGGTATGTCATCCGAACAGCTGGCCCTCATACAGTAGTTATGCAAAGATACCTGCCCATGACAAATAATGTGCCTGCAGTGACTGAAGCGCACGTCACACTGTGATTAACAACATACATAATATAGTCAACACCCCAAGAGCACTGCATTGATGCATATGGCCGAGGGTAGCACGCACACCATGGAATTGGCCCATCTGCAATACGTCGTGTGGCACACAACCATCACACACTCACTACAATGCTTGCAGTGTAATGTCCATAAATGATAACAGTGAGCAGATATGCTGGGGATGTCAGACATACACACACCTTTGTCTCTGCACTGTCATGTTGCCAAAACACATGTCCCGTTCTGCACCCATATGTCACAGTATGTACCCCAAAACCATATTTCACCTCAAAAGCGTTGAGGGGCTGTACCCCTTTTCCCATCTGCGTTTCTAAGCATTCCATTTGAACCCCTAAACCATATTTCACCTCAAAAGCGTTGAGGGGGCTGTACCCCTTTTCCCATCTGCGTTACTAAGCGTTCCATTTGAACCCCTAAACCATATTTCACCTCAAAAGCGTTGAGGGGGCTGTACCCCTTTTCCCATCTGCGTTACTAAGCGTTCAATTTGAACCCCTAAACCATATTTCACCTCAAAAGCGTTGAGGGGTCTGTACCCCCTTTTCCCATCTGCGTTTCTAAGCGTTCCATTTGAACCCCTAAACCATATTTCACCTCAATATCGTCGATGGATCTGGAGCCCGCATACACCCGAGCCACAAAATGTAGGAGTATAGCAACACACACCCATCGGCATTGCTAATCCGTCCCATGCCACATGTTCACATCACACAGTTCCATTGCCTTGCCGACGCATACACACATCGTACATCCACACACACGCCTCTGGGAAACCTGTGCACGACAGTGCACGAACTGTGAATGTCAGACAACCAATACATACTTTGCTAGGTGCAACACATTAACCCATCTCATTCTCCCCACAGGTGCCGAACTGCTGGACGCTGGAGAGGGAGACAGCAGCCAGCACAGCCAGTCCGCAAGCCCCCGACCCGGACTCACGGATGTAGAGGAGCTGGACACCTCCTCGGACGTGGACCACCCAGCAGGCCCATCTGGTGTGGCAGGGCACAACCGCTCCCCAGGGCCCCTCCTACCCACCAACCCATCACCCAGGGCTGCTGACCAGTCACAGACCCCTGCTGCCACGGTCGATGCGGCCACCACCGCAACCACCACCACCGCCGCAACCACCACCACCGCCGCAACCACCACCACCACGTCATCCCTGGCCACAGCCCCAGCGCAAGGGGTGGCCCGGCCGTCGGGGTCCACCCTGGGAGCCAGAACGAGGACCGTGGTGAGCAATGTGGCTAGTGGGCAGGTCGGTGGCAGCAGTACTGGTAGGAGGAGCAGGGTCAGGCCAACGCCATCTGTGCCTGGGAGCCAAGCCCAGCCGCAAATCGACAGAGTCCTTGGGGCCTATGAAGAGGCCCAAGGAGAATGGGCCAGGTCGGCTAGCGACACGCGGGAGGTCCTTGGGGTGTTGAGGGCCATGAACGCCCATATGGGCCAATTCGTGGCCCTCATGGGCCAGCTGGTGGTGGTGGTGGTGAGGGCACATGCAAGGCCAGCAACACCACCTCCGCCACCACCTGGGTCGTGCAGCATCGCGTTCCCCTGCGTCCACAGCGAGTGAGCACTCCTCAGCCACCACCAGCAGCCCACCAACACACCCCCCCCTTCCAAACGTGGAAGGGGCCGTCCGAAGAGGAAACAGGTGTCCAGAGAGGACTTCGCACGCACCCAACGCCAGTGAGTCAGCCAGCCACCTTGACCACCTACTGCATTGACTTGTAATACGATCCTACCCCACACTGCCATGTGAATGGCATGTGTCTGTTGGACTGTGGACATAGGACTAAATGGGTACACCTTGAGCATCACGCAGCCATGACCGTCAACTCATAGTCACTGCACGCACAACTTTTGTCAACACCTTGCACACAATAACATGTCACCGCTGTAAATAAATACACCTTGATCACAATCTGCTGTCTGTGCCCTGTGTTTATTCAACGATGTGCAACCGCCACCATGAGCAGAAATGCATCTGCTGTGTGGTATGTCGATGGGACAGGAGAGGCTGTAGGGACCTAGGGGTGAAAAACAGAACAAGAGTACATTCAATGAGAGTGTCACACACTCATCACACAGTACTTGTCACCAACTACAAGCAATGTACACACATCTCACAGAGCAACAGGGCACAATGCTACAGCCACTGTCAGTGGCATACTAACCTGGACATGGACCATTGACACACAGCACTCAGTGGACAAAAGGCCTCCGTGACAGAGCACACATACACCTGCACAACTACAGCTACTTCAGCCGTCGTAAATGGACACTCACCGTCAAATCAAGTAGCGGGCGATGAGCTGCTGACGCACATTCACAGCTTCCTCCTCTCCACTGTCCTCGTCACTGGACCCGTCCTGGTCTGCAGACTGGGGCCCTGGATGATCACCGTCATCCACTATTAGGGGGATCTGCTTGCGAATAGCCAGATTGTGCAGCATGCAGCAAGCCACTACTATCTGGCACACCTTCTGTGGGGAGTACGCCAGGGCGCCCCCGGTGCGGTCCAGGCATCTGAACCTGGACTTGAGGAGGCCAAAGGTCCGCTCCACCACACGTCTGGTCCTCCCATGTGCCTCATTGTAGCGGTCATCAGCTGGGGTCCGAGGATTACGTAATGGGCTGAGCAGCCAAGGCCCATTCGGATAAGCAGAGTCCCCTGGGTGTGAGGAATACCGAGATTAGTTGCAATTCCAACTGTCCCCAAGACAGCATCGCACACCAGGCACGCTACACGAGTACACATACTCACCAACAATCCAAGCACGGCCCGGTTGCAGATTGGTCATCAGACGTGGTAGGATGCTGTTGCGCATGATGTGCGAGTCATGGGCCGATCCTGGAAACTTCGCACACACGTGGGTAATGACCATGTCCGCAAGGCACACCACTTGCACATTCAGGGAGTGGGTGTGCTTCCTATTCCGATAAATGTGCTCCATGGCCTGTGGTGCTACAAGGCCAATATGGGTGCAATCGATTGCACCAACAACGTGGGGGATCCGTCCAAGGGCATAGAAATCACCCTTCACTGCCGCCAATTCACGAGCCCTGGGGAATCTGATGTACCTGTTCCTGTACAGCATCATAGCTGACAGTACATCACGTAGCACCATGCTGAACATGGGCTGGGACATCCCACTTCCACTGCCCACTGTGTGTTGGAATGACCCAGTGGCGAAGAAATGCAGTGCAGCCATCACCTTAGCCGTGGGGGTAAATGCAGTTGGATACACCCTGCGAGGACGGAGGTGGGGTTCCAACAAGGCACATAGGCGATGCAGGGTGGGTCGGTCCAGACGGAATTTCCGGATTACCTCCACATCCTCCATGTCTTACAGCAATTGGTAGGGGCGATGTATGTTTGGTCTCCTCCTAGGAAAGATGGAAGTGGACACATGTCAAAGCAACACGCCACAGGGCATTTCCACATACACAAAACACAAATGACTGACCAAGCAATTGAATCACAGAACAGCTGACAAGTAGGGACAGCACAGCCACAATACACTTACACAGGTCCCCTGCCAATTGCAATGGGCAGTGACACACACCATTGCTATGAGCATGCACATGGGGATTTAGGCCTTAATAACTTGTAAGGCATGCTGATGGTATCAGACTGCATATTTGGCAAGCGGCAATACCAAGGCAACATAACTAGCTGCTGTGCATGACACTGCTTCCGAGGCTGGGTGAGTATGGCACACACCAACAACGCTATGGACACAGGCTGAGCGGCCAATACAAGTGGGACCTGTAGCACGAGGGGATATGAGACAGTCATTGATGTCCCTACTGCACCCTATGTACAGCACAGTACGGATCACACCTCCAGAAACATTGACAGGTGTACACATTGACAGCTCCATGCCAACACGGCTGTGTGATTGCCAATACACATCACAAGTGACACGTAACGTTGCACGTGCCAGGTGGCAAATGTACATAGTGAAAGATGGCATGTGTGTGCATATGCATATCCCATGCTCCCATGCCAATGTGTACATGATGATATGCTAACAGACATGTGGAGGCTGGGCACTGGCCGTCACTGCCTATGCACACAGCATGTTGTGGCCCTGTCCATTGTGGACCTGGTCCCACACACAAATCATGGCCACACCTGCAGATGCATTGCGCACATCATACTGTGTGGTGCACATGGCATCAGCGGACTGTACCCGCCATGGGCCAGGCCCTTGCGGCCAACTCCAATTACCCTCGCGGTTGCACCCTGCGTGATCCACTATGGAGGTAAGCGTCCCGGGCCAGCTGGGAGCAGGCCATCGTCTGCAATTGAAGCTGGCAGACATGGTACACAAATTGCAGCAGCTTGGACCCACTGAACCTGCCCCAGGGGGCTATATGAGTGTGGGAGTGAGACCGGCATTACCACAGCTACCTGGGGCTGCAGCCTGGCATCCCTCAACAACACCTGCTGCTGCCACCTGTCCACCTTCACGTCGATGACGCTGAGGATATGTCCAGGTCCACTCACCAGCGAGGAGCTGGAGATCCTGGATTCCGAGCTCCACGCACACTGCACATGGCTATTCCTTGCGACAGTTGTGTGTGAGAGACAACTGCAGTGTGTGTGTGAGTGCATGTGGGGGACACACATGTCGTTGATCCGCAGCACTATGAGTCAGAGCCTGTGGGGTTCAAACATGCACTGCTCACCATGCTGACTGCAGGGGGCAGGGGTATGTGAGCTCTCGGGCGCTTTGACATGTCTGTCCCTCCCGAGTGGTGGTACATGGCAACTTCATGTCAGACATCCAGTGACACAGACAATTGGCAATGCAGGTCTCAGTGCACTTTTTGCTCGTGTGAATGTCAGGCTGGGGCCATGCTGCCCTTCTCAGTCCCAGCAGGCCTGGCCTGCACATTGACTGCACAATGCCAGTAGGTGACAACACAGACTGCCTAGTGGGTTACATGTGTCTCCTGTTCAGGACCCTCCGGATAAGCGCAAACTCAGCCCTGTCGATTGGACACACCATGCCTCGTGATAGGGATGTGTGTGAGTTAGTGGCACTGAATGTGACCTCCGTTGCGGGGTGGGCCATGCACAGGGCGAGTACGTTGATTGTTGCGCAGTGTTGGTCACAGTGGGTACACCCACACAGATGTGTTGTCTTGTGATCTTTTGCTAGGTCCGCCTGACGATGGACAGTAGATGTGGGCAGACTACACATTGCTCGATGTGCTGTCTATATGCATGTGCCTTCACACCAGGCACAGCTGCCCCTGCACATGTGACCCCTGCTGCCCTCAGTGCTGGGTCTGTTGAGCTGATGCGCCATCTGTGCGTGGGGCAGACAGCTCTCCTCACTTCCGTCATTACCCATGACATCACTTTGCCGCAGGTGACATGGATCATGGAGGGCCCACATGTACGCGTGGGTGGACTACACAAGACTGTCCGATGGTTGTCACACCCAGTCAGTGCTTCGAATGGGAAGGATGTGGTGCTGGTACTCATTTTTATGTGTCGAGTGGGCGGGTCTATGTGCGGGGCTACATGCAAGACATGGGAAGTTCATCGGCTTATCTACTAGTTGCAATACACACGAGACACGTCTTTTTATGACCACATCAGGGTCATTCCTTAAACTAACTGGAAGTCAGACAGTCATATTTTACCCTGTCCTCATGGCCTCCCCTCGCTCACCCAAATATGCGTTTGCACCTGAGAAGCCAGCGCATGCACAAGCAGCTCCAAGCTCGCCCCAGAGAGTCCAAGGAGTGTATGTGTGGGTCTAGTTGAACAAGTGGTCTGTCTCGCGGTATAATAAGTGGCGGGACGCCGTACACCTGCGTGGTGCCCCGACTCGAGACCCGGGCAACATTGACAATGCATGACAGGCTCCGCAGTCCGGATACACCACCTGCAACACACAGAGGCTGTAGCTGCCCTAGCGGCCCAGGCCGCGTCCAACTGGAGCTCATGGACCCACACATTCACTCTTTGGCCTCTCTGGGGTGAGCTTGGAGCTGCTTGTGCACGCGCTGGCTTCTCTGTTGCAATGGCATGTAACGTGTGTGGGAAAATAGGCAATGAGTGAGATGGTGCGAGCCACCTTCCGTGACGTCACTCCTGCTCGTGATGTGTGCGTCACCCCACTACTTCCATTTGACTTGTGCCATACTACATATTGAGGATGTGTTGCCTGCGTGATGTGACCAGGAGGAGCGCGCCTTTACAAATTCCCAGGAGAGCGGTGATGTACTGCTCCGGAATCCTCCCAACACAGCGTGTTTCAACATTGCATGTGCGCACCTACCCGTCACACCCACCCACCTGAGCCAAGCGTAACTCCCGCTTCACATGACACATGTGTGTCTTCCACAGTTGTGCTACTCATTTGCGTTGACATCCAATGACAGTGGACTACATGGTCATCTCACGACTGCCGTGTACTTCACACACTCTCATCCTCTCTCATTCGTACTCGTGGAATGAATGAGCAGAGACACATATTTACTTCAAGCCATGTATTAGGACTTATGTCCTCTGTGATGCAGTATAGTGGACACTACTGGCAGCGAAATGCATGTGGAGGATATACTCAGCATGATTACACATAGCATAGGGTGTAGGGGTACATGTGATTAGTTGTTGACTGTGGGATGTGGGCTTCAGAGTTACAACTGCTTAGCCGTTGCTGTGCTAATGTGCATTTGCTAATTACTGTGGAGCTGCTGACTTTGACACAGACAGTATACATTTTGCCTACCAGACCGCTTGACATCATGGGCACAGTACATCTCAGTTCCATGTTACAGGTTTGCTGCTATAGTTACTCATACACACGTGCGTGAGGGGTGTCATCAGGGCATGGGCCTACGTGCATGCAACGGCGACCCACTTGTTGTTGCAATGTGGTGGCTACTGGACATGACACAGTCACTGGGGTCATGTTGTAGGGGGATGCACTTGTTGTCCATGCTAAAGTCCTGGCACGGAAGTTCAGAGGGAGGTGAGGTGACAGCTCTCACATACTACAGCCGACCGATTACTGTCCACTGACCGGTGCATATGTTCATGGGCGCAGGATACATATTATGGCATAGTTGTACGTGCAGTGTTGTCCATGTGGTTGCCATTCACAAATCCCATGCCTCTGCCTCCCCCTGTTCATGCAGAGTTACTGGATGTGATGAGGAACAGAGTGCATGTCCCGAAAATATCCGATTTCATGGCAGTGTAGTTAATGGTGTGGTGTTAGTTGCAGGTTGTATGGTATAGTTGTTGTACTGGTAACTGCTCAGTCCGTGCGGAGCCAAGCATGGGTACGGTGTAGGAGATCATTGTTCAATTGGGGGTATTGCGTCGGGGTCCGACGAATTGACAGGTTGTCAGGTATGCGATACCTTCCAGCAGGGCTTCCATGGCATTGGTGGTATACATGGATGCCATCCAATGTAGCGGATGGTGGCTGTCAAGGTGTTGGTCGTAAGTTGTCCCTTGTAGGAGCCTGATGGGACATGTTGGATGACATTCAATGAAACTGTGATCCAGAATACGTCGTGTGGAGGCACAGTGGTCCCATTGCAGTGTGGGTCCGATTGCAGCCACATACGCCGTGCCCCCATAGGCTGAACAGATCCTGTCGTGGACGTCCAGGGGGTTGAACAGTTGTACCAGGTCCGCCATTGGACATGCCGGGTTGGAGAGACATAAATCCACAGGACAGTGGAAGGGACACCTCCGACAGTAGAAGACGGGGATGACGCAGCTGAACAATGCAATGCGGTAAGTTAGTCAGTAACTTACGTTCAGCAGAGCCAGATTTTCACATCCCAATATCTGTATCAGGTTATGTTTGTACACCTTCATCTGTCCGGCGTAGTTGGGTAGGTGTGGTGCAAGTGCCATTTTGCTGCAGGGCGATGTGATGGCGTGCTCCGGCTGTCTGTGCAGTCTGCAGAGTGCAACCTCCGACGTTGCTGGGAATTCTGTAATGGTCGTAGGGAGGCAGGACTTGGGTTATAGTAGCTTGTGCGGAGGACACGGGCCCTCATCCCACATGCTTCTATGAATGGTCAAGGTCAGTGGTGTCTGACTCCTTCCAGATAACTTGCATGTGAACCACATGGGGGAGTGGTATTATTTCTTTTTTCCGTTCGAAATGTTCTTTCGTGTTATGCGCTATCTGCCCAGTGGACGGTTCCCTCTGCATGCCTGTGTTGGGCTTTTTGGGGGATAATGACTGTATTGTCCTGCTTGAATGGTTGAGCTGTGGTTTCGGTGTGGGTATGGAAGGCCATTCAGTGCTATCTCCTCTCCCGTGTGTGGGCGGCACGCTGCGTTTCCGCTATGCGTTGGGCCTTGTGTGTGGGTGTTATAATTGGAGCCACCTGTTGTCGGTCCCCGGGATCTTTGATGTTACGTATTGCATGTCTTGGTATTGGGTGCAGGGTGGTATGGGTGTTTCTGTGTGGTACTGGCGTACCTTTTGCCGACGGGGTCCATATTCTGCTGGGTGATATTGCCGCCGCTGTGTGCTTCGCCATGTTTTGCACACAGGGGTGTGTCCTAATTTGGCGTGACATCACTGACATGTTCGGGTCAGTTGTGTGACGTCAGGTTGGCAACAGTGAATTGCCGGTTGGGGACATGACTGTGGCAGGTCTGTCACGTGACATGTGCGTTCAGGGTGGGGCTGGTGTGTGGTGTTTGTTGTGTCCTGTGTTGTTTGTGTGCGGCGCATACATGGCGCTGTCGTTGGGCTCTGCGTTGTGCGCATGTGTGGCTGCGTCTTCGCCGCTGCGCTGCGGGGCCGTGACGGGACGTTAGTTCCTGGTCCCAGGTAGTGTGTACCCGGTTGTTACGAGTTGTTTCAATTTGCCCGGTGTGACATTTGTGGGTGCAGTGGTGGATGTGTCGTGTACACGCAGGGGTGTCTGGGGGAGGGCCATGTACAGTTCTTCCGCCCTTGCACTGTGTGCGGTGTTTGCGTGCCCTTGTTGTGTGTCTGCCTACCTGCGTCTCCGCGGTGCGTTGACTCCTAGGTTCTGCATCAAGTAGAGCATGGGGAGGGCCTGCAGTGCTGGATTCATGCTCGGGGGTCCGCCTCTTTGGTGTCCGTACTCAGCGTTCGAGTTTCCGCCTTGGTTTCTCGTGCGGTGTCTCTTAGCCGTGGGAGATGTTTGTTTGCGGCATCGTAATTTGTACGCCGGGCGGTACGTGATTTCGTCGGACGGTGTGTGTCCATTGGGCCGCGCCGCTACGTGAACGGGCGCACTTTGATGGCGGACGGCGTCGCTGGCTTACGGGCGGTGTTTGGCTGACTTTTCACATCCTAATTGGGCGGGCGTGTGGGCCGCGGCGGGCCGACGGTAACTGCTGGTTTTTACATCCGACAGCACGGCGGTGGTGCTACCGCCCGACATCCTAATGGGCCCCTAAATATGGTATTCCTACCTGCTTCTATCCAAAAGTTATCACTTATTATATGTAATAAGGTAACCCCATTTTATCCTATGAGAGAGGTAGGCCTTGCAGTAATGAAAAACAAATTTAGGAGTTTTTCGCTACCAGGACATGTAATATTTAAAAGTACACCCCAAACTTTTTAAATATAATGCTTCCTGCTCTCTAGGATGTTTAGGGTATACTCTAGGGGTGCGTATATGTATTTGTAATAAAAAGGAATATCTAGGCCTGGCAAAAAATTTAAATTGCTAGGTCAAAATGGCAGTTAAAAACTGCACACACAGGCTGCAATGGCGCCCCTGGGACATATTTGAAAAGGCTACTTAAGTGGGTGGCACAATTAGTGCTGCAGACCCACTAGTAGCATTTAATTTACAGGCCCTGGGTACCTGTAGCACCACTTTACTAGAGATTTACTAGTAAATTAAATGTGATAGTTGGGTGTAAGACAATTTTATCGTGTTTAAATGAGACAGCACAAGCACTTTAGTACTGGTTAAAAGTCCTAAGGCCAACAAAACAAATTCAGTAAAACAGCAGGCACAAAGGCAAAAAGTTTTTAAAAAGACCACCCTAAGGCTGACAGGTCTAACACTATGCATCTGAAATTAAATCAGCACATAATGTCTTGTGTGAATTGTTTAAACTTGTTAAAGACACAGTCTCTCACAAGATCTGGACCTATTGCCAGGCACAGGATGGCAATCGAGACCCAGCACTTGCAGGCTTCAGTTGCTTTGCTCTTACAGAGAAAGCTGTTCACTTACCATCCTTTCACTCTGGGGTCGCAAAAGGCTACCATGCATTTTCCACTCTGTTTGAACTTAATATTACTGTCTTGCTCTTCTTATTAAGTCTTATTTGATTTCTGTCTTTTTCAGACAATGCCAAAGTAATTGTGGAGGTCCAATCTAGATTTTAAGTTTACTTAGCTTCAGTGGTGGTGATAGAAAAGAGGTTCTGATTTTTAAAGGCCTTCCTCAAGAACTAGATGCTCTTCCTATTCTGGTCTCATCTGCTTGCAACCTTGGTGTGGTTTTTGATGTTTCCCTTTACTTCTCTGGGAAATTTAAGAAAGTCTCAGCTTCATTCTACGTCTAATGAATATTTTTCACAAAGTATACCTTTTCTCTGAAAGACTACTGTAAAACGGTGGTCCAAGCTGTAATCAGTTCAAGGATCAATTATTGAAACTCATTGTATCTTGCTTGTCTGCTGTGCAGATTGCAGATAGTGCAAACCTTTTCATGCCCTCTGTTTTTGGCCTTCCTATTCTAGCCATCATCTCTTACGATCTTGTTTTGCTTCACTAGTTGCTGGTGGCTTAAAGATCAGTCTTTGGTCCCTATGGCTGTGCCACAAGTCTTTGCATAACTCTGGCCCTTTGTATCTTGAATCTCTTTTAATGGTGTCTGTTCCTTGTTTGACATCTTCTGCCTCTTCTAGCTATTGCACTGGGAAACTCTCTGTTGGTTACGTTTCAGTCATTCATTTATTGGAAGGTGGCATTAAAAATACAAATTTGTGGTCAGCTAACCCGTATTGACTGTAGCAATATAGGGTAAATTAAAAAAAAACATGACTTGATCCTGCAAACTTCACAAGGCATCATTTATGCTTTGACACCTTTTGGGCATTCATAATGTACATAAATATATGTATAATATTTTGGATACACTTCTGGCTCATCCCTACTAGCCTTACATGCACACAGTTTATGCACAGCATCATCTGCACGATTTATGGTGAAAATATGTGGGGTTTACCTTATATCTTACAGTAGTCTTTTCCTAGTAAACTTGTTTTTTTATCTCTCAGGGCTCCCTTTAAAAACTCGACTGATAAGTGCCCTTCCCCACATTTTATGCACTTCTTATGCCAGATCCTTTTGATTGTATGCGAAGGACCCAGGTGAGTGTGAAAAGTGCATTCCTAGATTTGTGACTACCCAGAGGCATACCATTATGAATAGTAGCCCACTTTCCATTGCAAGTTCTTCTATCACTACATGGACAAGTGGTGGCCGGTGAACTTTTAAAGTGATAGGGTATGATCCCTGATCTGCATTGCTCTGACCAATGGTGCAATGCGATCAAGAAGGAACATTAGGGGTATTATCCCTAAAGAACAATTTAAAATCATGGATCTACAAAGTTCTAAAATTACTCTCATGGAATAATCCACAGTTCATGGTCTGCTGGTGAGTCCAACCCTCTCTAGGTGTGTCTTGATGTGTAATCACCACCTCTCTGCAGATCATTTTGAACAAAGTTCACACCAGTAGCCCCATTAAAAAATGTCTACAAAGTAATCGATATTAGGAACAATTTAAATAATCTGAGTATGCAGTATATTATACAGCCACTAGTAATATTCCCAAATATTAGAATTATTGTCCTTCACGTCTTCCTTCCACTTTGTTTCATTTTATCATCCTGGCTCTTTCGAGTGCTTCATTCTTCACACAATATTACTGAGAATCATATGATATTACAGACAATGTCCTTGTAATGGCAGGATGGAAACATGAAAAGTTACTCAAGTTTCCAAATCACAGGCTTTAGGCAGCAGAGCTATTTCTCAGGTTAGACATATTGCACAGGCTCAGAAGGCAGAACTGTCACTCAGGTGACAAAAACCTTAAAGGTGCAGACTGTATGTGTACATCCTAGAGCAAATCTGTATTACAGTCTTAGGTCTCAGACATCAGTTTCATATGTTCATTTAGTAATTTATTTACTTCTCAGTTTTATACAGCACCACATCTCGCCTCAAGTGTCCTTCAGATTTATTTGCCTTTCTCATTGATGTCAAAAATTGTGGTGTAATAGTAGTCCAACTAGAAGCAAGACATGGTCATTGTCGGTTGTTTCCCATTCACTCGCACAAAATCTATGATTTAATCGTAGACCACATTGAATACCTCCACTTTTTTTTGTACAAATCTCTTTATTGGTTTTTTGAAAAAAAAGGAGGAAAGCATACATACTGGAAATTGCCGAGGAGAATAAAAAAACTTACAGAAGAGTGCGGCAGGAGGCTGTAAACTCACAGTTAGAAAGTTCGTGTGGCGGTGCCAGCTCGGCGTCAGCATTGCTGCCGCAAAGAGTATAAACAATCTTAACAGTAATAATGAAAGAAGGAAAGAGATAAGGATGGAGGAGGAGTTGAGAGGAGAAGAGGGAGGAGTAGGGGGAAAGGTGCCTTTATGTAACCGGTGTGGCCAGATATCTCCACTTTCAAGAGTTTTCTGAAGAACAGGAAGATGAAGTCTGCCTATAAAGTCAAGTTCAATCCGTTACAGAGCTTACTGGAGATTCCCGGTTGGGGTGGAATTGGGCAAGATTTTATGTACCTCGGACCATTCTTCCAGTATGCTTTGTGAACTTAGCAGAAAAAGAGGATGGGCTTACAGGATCTAAGAGCAACATTTCTGTTTTTTACCATTATGGCACTTTCAGTTTTAGTGAATCCAGACGTGGATGTGGGAAGGACAACGGGAAAACTTCAGAAACATTGTTAAAGTTCACAAACCCTCCCTATTGCATTTGTCAGATGGTTCACAATGATAGGTCACTCTCTATAGTGTTTTGCAAGGGTTTCACAATGTAAAACCCTTTGTACTGCATTTGTCAGAGAGTTCACACCATAGAGCCACTTCGTACAGTTTTCGGCAGTCAGCTCAATATAAAATCCCTTCCAATTATACATGTCAGAGAGTTAACAGTATGAAATCCCTGCCTCCTGTATTGATCACTGTGTTACACAATGCAAAGCCCTTCCTACTGTTTTTGACCTGGGGTCTGCTTTAACTATCTATCAGTTAAGCACAATGGAACTACTTCTTAGGTGGACTAACACAAATACTTTTCAATCAAATGCTTGTAGAGAAGAAGATTAACATGTAGGCATATACATATGGCGGAGACATAAACCTTCTTTATTAGAACATTGCAATTTTGGGAGCTCCATTGTAGACAATGGAGTGCTCCATGCTTCTACGGGCCGGTAAAGGCCCGCAGAGCAACATTCCAATGTTTTACAAAGGCCTCTTGGAGCTCGAGGGGATTTAAATCCCCTCGAGCTTCGAGAGGCCTTTGTTTTATTTGTTAGAACATTCTGCCCTCTAGTGGCAGAATGTTCTAATATCCTTATAGCCCTTCGTAGCAGGGCTATACCGACTATTAAAGTCCCGGTCCCTTGTTAAAGTCCCTCGCCTGCTGCTCGGGCCTTTAACGCGGGAGCGGGCCTTTAATAGCCGGTATAGCCCGCTACGGCGGGCTATAAGGCTATAGTATAGATCTTTTCAGGCTCGCAAATAAGTCTGTCTGCTCTGTGAAGCCAAGCTTAAAAAAAGAATCAAATTCCAATAGAACAGGGTTTATTAGAAGGGGTAACCAGAACCCACACCTTCCAAGGTTAACTCTGGAAATCCTTGTTAGAAAATTCTTGTCTCCGGCCTTTAACACAGTGTAACAATCCACTCATAAGGCCTATTGACTTTTTTTTTTAGATATATTTTTATTGGCATTTTATACAAATCGTCAAACAGGATACACATCAGAAAAAAAGGGAGGAGGACCTAATATCAAAAGAGTCCAAGTTATGCAGTATAAGAAAAGGCCTGTTGACTTTAACATGTGTTTCACAATAAATAGTTCAGGACTACTGCCTTTGTCATAACTTTTCATAATGTACAAATCAGACCTATAGCATCTGATGTATCTTTTCCCAGTGAACCAATCAGGTCTACAGCTTTGATCACTGTCTTGTCACAATAACCAAATCAGTCATACCCTACTAAGCATAATCTCTGCAAAACAAGCACTCTTTTTCACCAAAAACACACAACTTCTGCTTAATCTCAAAACAGATGGGAAGAATATTGTGGACTGAGCCAAAGCCCCTCTCTCAGCTGTGCTTCATAAAGCTTTTTGTTTATGACATTAAGTCAGACAATACCTGCATTGTCAAGCCAGTCCTGAAAATCTCCCCAAGATACATTTTAGGACAGACAAGTTACTCTCCATCCAAAGGGGTAGCTGACTAGACAAGCTCAAATTGTCTGCATTAAGAAAGGCTTATTTATTTCTGCACTGAAAAGCCTTCTGGATGGAAAGCCTAGACTCTAACAAATGTTAAGAAGGTGATTTCATCAGAAAAACCGATCTACTTTTGCCCTTTTCCTCGTACCTCGCAGTTGTTAGTGCTTAGATTTTAGTTGAAACATTTATTTTGATGGCCTGGGGCTGTATTATTCAAAGTGCCCTGTGGGTGCAACGGATGTTAGCGCCCGCTTTGTGTGCCCCTAGGGCACTTTGGTATTACAGAAGGGGCCGCAGATGCTTGTGCGGCCCCTTTTGTATACAGATAGCGCTGGTGCACATATAGTGCCAGCACTATCATCAGAGAGCATTCCCTCACTTGCATGTGGGCGTGGCCCCATGCAAATGAGGGAATCTCTTTATAGACGAGGGAATCTCGACGGGCGCAAAGGTAAAGAAGCTGTCAGGAGGCGCGCTGAGGTGGCGCACTGTCAGTGCTTCCCCTGATGGCAGCCCTCTGGAGGGGGTGAAGGGAGTCCTATAGACCCCCTAGACATCCCCTTGCAGGCGGGTGCAGTCGCCCGCAAGCGGATCTCTCACCCCTTTTAAAAATGAAGGCATGTTGCCGCCTGCACAGTGAAACACGGAGCGGCTGCTTCAAAGCCGCTCCGTATTTCACCTGAATGCGTTGCTCTCAGGGCAGCATGAGTTTGTGGCTGCCCTGGGGGCAGCACATTCAATCAAATACGGCGCACTCTCCTTGTTAGCGCCGAGTGCACCGTTTGAAAGGTGCACCCGGTACTAACAAGGAAAATGCGCTGCATTGTATAATAAGGGCCCTGGTCTGTCTCCTTGGGCCACATCCAGAGGATTCAAAATGTAGCAGCATGATTCTTGGCCATAACACAGTGTTATCACATCACTCCCCCCCCCTTCAATTCTTTTCAGGGGCTGCATTGGGAGCAGAGGGTTCAATTCAATGTGCCCCAAATTGTGCATTATTGCTACACTACCTAGCACTCACTATTTCTCATTTAGAAATATCCATTCAGCCTTTACTGTTCTGCCCACTGGATACACTCTCGCCTGGATGCCCTCGCAGGTGATTAGTGCGCTATACAAATCAATATAACATAACAGCGCTGAGCTGCTGAATACTGCTGGCCCCTCTAAGATTACAGGGATTGATGAACGTGGGTGATTAATTCCCACAAGGACTTGTCCATAGCCATTCTTGCATGCCTGGTTTAGCGGCAGCGGCTACTTTGCTGGCATGTGGTATGCTATAAGTTACTCAAGATAACATTACAAAAATGTGAAAATACCTGATTGATACCATACGGTGATACCTACTGGAGTGAAGTTGTGAATAAAATGTCTTAAATGTGGAAACACTAAAATACTGAAATAGGAAACATGATATAGTACTGAACAATCATTGGGATAAGAGGAAATCTGTCCTCAATTTACACATATTTATTCTATATTTGGTTCACAGAGGGGCTGCCCAAGACTTTGTCTATTTTATGAGTGTGGTCATACGCAGCGTTTGTACAATTTATAAACATTTAATTTCATGCCATGGAGTCACAGACCCACCACATTTGACACAGTAAGTAAGGTGATGATCCGACTGAGTTGAGGCCATCAGCTTGGTTACTGCACCTGCATCATGCATATTGGGTATGTGTAGGTGAAATGTGTAGGAAAGCTTCAGCCGTCATTCCGCAAGCACAGCGTGCATGTATATGTAGGAAAATGGTTTTACCTATGCAGAGCGATGCTGAAGGTACCCTGAGGAGAGGCAAAGCTTTCTCAGGACCCTATCACCTCCTCCCATTGGATGGCTGATCCTGAGAGACAGCAGCAGCCCCCCAAAGAGATAATGTGGGGCTGGGAAGGATAAAGTAGAACACTTCAACCCTTTTGTCCCTGCTGCAATTCCCCACACTCTTTGGCATCAATCTCTGACCTCCCTGCACTGATGGTGCTGGATTTGCTTGACACTCTAGCTTTCTGTCTCTTGGAGCTCACACACAGTCCCAGCACTGGGCCTGTTATCTGAACTCCACCCACACCCGGGCCCAGAGCAGTGGTATAGATGAGGTACAGACTTGTGAAGGGAGTCTTGGAATGCAAGCAGGGGAGTGCATGTTATTTATATGCACTTGCAAGGATATGTATGCATTTATGAATTTGTTATTGATTGTGTGTGTGTTAGTGTGTTTTAACCTGTGTGTTCTGCGTGTGTGTGTCTGCTTATGCATGTGTGGGTAAGCATGTGCCAGGCATGAAGGGAGACATTCTTGGCATATTGTGGCTATCTCTGGCTTGATGTATGCCATACCTTTATTTATTGTGGCAAACATTCTTCCATTATAGGAGCCATCCATAGAATGTTGGGCAACTCCCTGGCATGACTAACATTACAGCAGTCATCTTTGGCATACCGCGGCCTTCCTTTGCAAGATAATGATCACTGTGGCCGTCACCCTCATGAGAGCAAACATCCCTGCCATCATGGTAACAATTACTGCTTGATGGCGGCCGTCCATGGCATATTGTTGCTATTCCTTGCATGATGGTGGCCTTTAATGCCATTCTGTGGCCATTACCTTCATTATGGTAGGCATCTATGGCAGGATGCTGGTCACCCCTTGCATGTTATCGCTGTCCCTGGCATGATGGGAACCATCCCTGAGATTTTGGTGGCCATTCCTGGCATAGGATGAGCTCATGAGGCACGGTGTTGATATAAGCAACTCAGTGGCTATTTCTAGCATGTGGAGAACTTGTCTTTGCTCCCTTCAAATGGCCTCAGAATCTGGGAATCCTACCTCATAAACCAACGTAGACTGGGAACTTGGAAGTTTATTTTGATGTCAGTGTTGTAATGGCAATGTCACCCTCAAGGTAAAGGATGTGTACTCCTGGCCTAAGAGACTCAAAGGCAAGTGATTCTGGGATCCTGAATTTATTTTGGCCTGTGCACACACAAACTCCTGCATGCACACTGCAGACGTATGTCCGAAACTGACATTTACACACAGAGCCTGGGTCGGAAGGGCACCAAAAGCATACCCTTTTCTGGGCATAAGATTAGCATCTGTGTCCTTGACCACGTACAGTGAGTGGTGGTGGCAGTGTACTGTGTTTTTAGTGATCAGTAGTATGATAGGTGGTATGGATACAGGCCTGTTCAAGTAAAGTTCCTCGTATGTTTTCATGACCAGACCCTGTGCTGAAATCCCTGTGTGAATGGCAAGTACATGTGCATGTATGCTGTAGACCAGCAGGACTCCCTATTGTATATGAGTGCGTATTAATGCTGTTACCAGTGGGATCCATTTTGGATTGCCCCGGTCACACCTGGCGAAAGAGGGAGGTTGTGAAGCAGCTCCCAGGCAGTGGAAGTGTATTTCCTGCATTCCTGAAGAGGAGGGAGCTACTCTAGACAAAAAAGTGTGGAGGAATGAAGACATGGCTGACTTTAGAAATGCTGTGTAACCTTCCAAGCAATGGATTGCTGATCAGCCCTTCCTGGGTGCTGCCAATTGGTTACTGGTGGAAGAGAAGCGGTGGGTAAGCAGAGACAGTTGCTAGTTAAATAGAAGTTTCTGGGGAGAGCCTCGTCCTTTGTTTTCCTTTAAGTGGGGCATCGTGGAAGACTGATGACATGGAAGTAATGCGCCTAAGGCCGGATGACTCTTTGCACCAGGGTTATGTACGTCTGCATACCTGATGCCATGACATTGGCGTTAACTCTCTAGTGGGACTATTATACTACATCTTAGTATATGGATTGGATGAGACCCATTTCTATACATTCACTCACACACTTGCATCCACATGAGTGCTCAGAGACCACCAAATAGGGTGGTTAATAAAAACCCTAAATACATAATATAATAAATAAAATGCTGTATGAATAGGTTTTACATTGTGAACTCTCAAACACAAAAGAAAGCGGCTTTGCATTTTGAACTATGTGACAAGTACAGTAGGAATGGGTTTTACTATGTCGTTTTCTGACAAATGCAATAGGAAGGCCTTTAGTTTTTACATTGTTTTAGGTCTGCATGGTGTCTCCAGAAGTCTCATATCACTTCCCTCCACTCTTTCCCTCGCTTATCTATCATTGGTTCATATTTCGTTAGTTGTAAGACTAGTTACTGTTTCTAGTTACTGTTACTGTATAAAGCACATCGTATCTCTTTCAGTGCCCATGAGCTATATAATACCGTTAAATAAATATTAAATAAGTAAATAATGTTCAGTCAGCCTGAATTGTATGATGGTTTTCTCTAGGCGGGTAGTAAATGGGCATGTTTATATTCAATTTACAGCCAATATGCTTGCTTTATTGAATGTTAAATGTGTTGACAAAAGCAGCAGGCCTCTCATTTTACATAATGAACAGCTTGACATAGTGTGTAGACTTAACATTCTTGACTGCGATTGTGAGCACCTCACAGATAATGAGAGCAGACTATACTGACAGGGTTAGTTACTCCATGTCATATTTCTTAGTGTACGTGATTTGTACTCTCGTTAATCTGAAAGACCCTCGTAGGAGCGTTTCCAATTTGAGATTCCATTGTAAATCTTGCAAATATTTGTCATTTTGATTGTGATATTCAGTTATTTGTGTATTGAGGTACTTCATCTTTTTAAAGAAAAACCTCTGGATTGATTCATAGAGTAGACCTTGAATTATAGAGTGTTAGTGTCACGGCCGGACTGGGAACCGACACCGGCCCTGGCAAAAGCTCGGCCGGCCCTGGATGGGGGGGGGGGGCGGAGGAGAATGGGGGTGCTAGTGGAAAGCACCACTCCCGTTTCATCGCTGCTGCTTTTGTTACAGGGGCCGGTATCGGCCCCCACCGTGGCCGCACACCGGGGATACGCACGGTGCCTGCTACGGCCAGTCCGGCCCTGGTTAGTGTTGTGCGTTGCTGTGTTCTGATTTTCCCACTCACAGCGCCTCCCAGAATCAACCCTAGGCCGCTCGTCCTAATTGCCCTTACAGATACATGCCAAAGGGGGCACTTGGTACCCTTTTAGGAGGTCTGGTGTATGGATGTCCCAGGATGCCAGGGTAAAGACCCTCGTTGACGCTGTTGAGGCAAGTAACCTCTGACTGCCTCTGAACACAATAGGAATGGGTTTCACATTCTGAACTCTCTGACAAATACAATACAAAGGAGTTTATTACTGTGAACATATTGAAGGATCTGTACATTGTGAAACCTCTGACAAAAGCAATAGAAAGTGGTTTAACAATGGGGCCAACCATGTCAAACACCAAGGGGAGGGGCTTTACATGTTGGATTATTTACCAAATACAATATGAGTGGGTTTTAAATTGTGATCTCTGACAAATTCAGTGGGAAGGGGTTTAGAATAGAAGTCCTTTTAAGGCCTGACCACAGAAAATGCTTGGTGTCTTGTGAGCAAGAGGTAATATTTAAGTTAATTTATACTTTGGGTCTGCCTAAAATATATGAGGGTCCCTCTAGGCAGAGACTGCATGGTTACGTTTAGTTCTTTTCATGTTGAAGCCAAAAGGCTTGCTTCATTGAGTATTTAGGGCATCAAGTACTATTATTCCACTTGCAAAAAGTGATCACAATTAGGCACAAACTTTTTGAGAATGAAATAGTATGCACTAATAGGTCGGTTGACAAAGTAGCAAATAGCATGGGGTCACAGAACAACCTGCCTAATTAGTAATCATTAGGCAGCTCGAATGGATAGTAGCCACCAGGGGTCATCAGACCACCATGTCTGTGATTTTGATTAATTAAAAAAAAACTTTTGTTTTAAATGCAGCCCATTTTCCTCAAAGGAAACAGAACTGCATTTAAAAAAAAAAAATCCCAAAAAGTTTCACTGTGTGAAAGTTGTCCTATTTGTACTACTACCAACTCTCCCTGAAATGTTTTTTCGAGATTCACAAAAGGGAAGGGGTCTAAAAGGGACCTCTTCCCCTTTGCAAATCAGTTACCACCACCCAACTTGGGAGTCAGTAACTTTTCAATTTTTAGTGACCAAATTATGGTTGGAAAATCTTGATATGTCCAGAGTCAAAATCACTATTTGGAAGGGACGTCCAAAACACGCCCCTTCCAAAGAGGGATTCTGAAATCATTTCTAAACTCATTTAACAATTTGGAAAACCTTTTACATTTAAAAAAAGGAGTTTTAGCATTTGCAAGATCTCTGATTTACTGAATCGGAGGGCTTGCCAATGCTAAAACCCTTTTTATAAGAGGCCCTAAATGTGGAGACAACGTATGCTGCCCTCTCACTTTACATTTTTAACTACTTGACAAAGCCCATAGGTTCAACCTTTTTGATTGAGAACAGCTTCATGTTTTCCAGTAGGCTTATAGAGGAGCATTGCTGTTTTTTAGGATTAAAGCTTGCTAGGGTGCAAATTGCCATATTATACCTCAAAGATAACAGGAACAGATTATATTTACAGGGTTAGTTGTTATCTGTGTTTTTTCTTCATTGTGCCTGATTTTACCCCGGATAATCGATGAGGCCCCATAAAAGGCCTTCGATTTTGTAATTCTTTTCCTGAAGTCTTGTGAATATTTGTCATTTTGAGTACAGTATTTAAAGTTAAATACGTTCACTGTTTACAGAAAAGGCATTGGTTAAACATTGATTTATTGCTTGCTATTTGTGTGTATTGCTCATGTTGGAGTTTCTAGCCCACAACACTTCAGTGAGTCAGCTTTGGACTACTTTACCTCAATACCCTGAAATTACATTGTAAATTCTTTGACAAATGTTCCAGAGAGGGGGGTTATATTTTGAACTCTCTGACTAATGCATGAAGAAAGGCCTTTACATTGACAGCTCAGCAGCAAATACAATGGGAAGAAATTTCTGTTATAAACTTCATGACAAACAACATGGGGGAGTGACTATAGATTGTTTAATTCTGAGAGATCTGACATAGATCTCTAGTACAGGTGGTGCTAAAGAGATCTCAATTTCATTGTGTTTATATGTAATTGTATGTTTAATAGTTAGCTGTGTGTGAATTAGCATACCCTTTCTTCTAGTAAACACAGTGGACATTGATTAATTAAGAATTATTTGCACTTTGTGGATTTTTTAACCTTTACTTTACTCCTTTAGTTGCTTTAATTCATTCATTTGGCTTTACCTTTTTTATAACTAAGCTGTTGATATTCAGTTCATGATACAACAATGTGGTAGTCTCATGATACAACAGTGTGGTAGTCTTGCTATAATTACATGTGTGATGACCAATGAGCTTTGAAGCTGAGTTTCAATAAAATGGAGGTGTTGGTTCTAGGACATTATCCTTAGACCTGGACCTCCCATTGGTAGTCACAGACTCTGATCCCACTCCCAGCCTCTGCTATTATGAGCAAAAATGTTAGTGTTACTATCAGTGTTCAAGTGTCTTTCTGCCTATGTGTCAACACGATCGCTGTTATGTGTTAACCCACTTTAAAGAGCTAAAGGACAATTTTTTCTTGCTTGTGAGTTGAAGGAAGAAGGCTGCTGATTCAGGCATCTATCTCATCCCATTTGGATCTCAAGAAGGCACTCTTGCTTGGCTTGCGTAAATATCGTATCAGTTGCCTTTAGATATTGCAAACTGCAGCTGATATGTTTCTTACTTAATGTACCTAAGAGCACTTCTGTTAAATCCCATTTGCACGTCCTCCACAGTGAATAAACCGCTCATGTTTAAGACACTTTGCATGGTGCGCTAGGCACTTGCTGGCACTTGTCCTGCGTATCTCAGCACTAAGTACCCTCTCACATGCTTCATTCTCTTCTCATGCACTGTTAGTTATGCCCATGATCCATCGCACCACAGCCAGCTGAACTTTCTTTCCTGGTTTTCACTCCTCTTTCCAGTACACCAGAGGTAAGAAAAATCTACCCATGTGAGTGAGTGGGAGCGGTATGCCTGTGAGAGCGCACGGTGCAGCACATTAAAGCTAGGCAAAATTGGCCCTGGCAATGCTTGTTCTCAATGCTGTCAATGTTTGATTTGTTGAAACACTTGTTCCCTCCTATGCCAGAGGTGCATTTTACTATGCTCAAATCAAAACACTCGAGAATACCAGTTGCTGCAACTGAAGATTGTTTTTATAGTGTATGATTATGGGCCTAATTTGGATCTTGGTGGATGGGAGACTCTGTCACAAACGTGACGGATATTCCGTCTGCCGTATTACAAGTTCCATAGGAAATAATGGAATTGTAATTTGGCGGACAGGATATCCGTCACGTTTTTGACAGAGTAACCTTGTCCCCCAAACTCATAATCAGGCCATATGTTTTCTAATCCTATTGTCTAATTTGATTATAATCTCCCTTGTCTTCCATGGACCTTGGATTATGCTTAAACTAATAGAAAGACACTGCACATTACTGTTCAGCCAATGAACGGTATTTGAGCATTTTGAACTAGGGGACAATGCAGATCTCCGTTTTTCTTCTTGAAAGAAATAACTTTTTATTTCAACAGAGCTGAATTTCCAGATATTTACTTCAAGCTCATACATACATCATTTACCAGACTATAATGTCTTGCTGTCTACCTTTATTTAATCATCAGATAAAATTAGGAGGGACCCCCGGGAGGTGGCAATTAAGTCTGGGCAGTGAACTCCGCTCCGCTCGCGGAGTTTTCCGCACTCCACGTTACGCGGAGATCGCGGAGTCCCAAAAAACACTGCTTCGCATTGCGGAGCTGAGTTTTTTCCCTCGCTCGCGTTCGTCAACGTCATGTTGGCGAGCGCGAGCAAGGAAAATCCACCTCCCGGCGAGATTTTTCCCCGTTCGCGATCGTCAACATCAAGTTGGCGAGCGTGGAAAATCAACCTCTCGACGAGATTTCTCAACGCGGGAGGTCAGATTTCTCATTGCGAGTGGTCGCGTATGCTCGCGACCACTCGCGTTGAGAAACCGCCCTTTCGCGTTGAGAAAGCTGCCGCTCAAGTAAAAATCTACTCGAGCGGCAGAAAGGAAGCAGCGCCCACTTGCGCTGTGCATGGTGCCGTTCGCGATGATTGCTCAGTGCGGACAAGCACCTGGCACTGAAAATCACCACGAACGGCATTTATTTACGCACTTCGCTGCTTGCGGGGCTCCGCATAGCGCGGCGGCGATTTTTTTGCACTTCGCGGAGTTCCGCTGCGCGGAACTCCGTGAACTCCTCCCAGGCTTAGTGGCAATCCCTTCTGGATTTAAGCTGGTGTAATACAAAGGTTTGCACAGTTTATAGTACACATGAATGGATTTGCAACAATTTAGCAAACTAGTCAACAATCTGAGCTTGAGAGTGTGTAAAATTGACTGGCACATCCATGCACGCCTTATGGAGATGCCCTGAGTTCCAGATGGGTAGAAGTTAAAAACTGCCTGGAAAGGGTCACTGATATCTACATACCCCTAGATTGCAGAGTAATGATACTAGGGACTTGGGGTGACGATTTCCGTAAGATGCCCTAAACTCATGTGGAATATGGGACTGGAAGAGGCATGAAGAGTAATAGCTAGAGTGTTGGGAAGTCAAGAGATACTTGGGATAATGTTAGGGGCCCATATCACAGAAAAGGTGCACTGCCCTGCTCTGTGCTGTGGTGCACCTTTAACTGGGTACGCCAAGCGCAGACTAAGTCATTGTGCCCTGTCACTATGAATGCATTTCCCGCAGCGCAGCCACGGAGTTACACTTTCTTTGGGGTTAGCGCATTACTGAGAGGTTGACCTGCTATTTGAAACTGTTGCTGTGGCTTTCACTGCGCAGGCAGCGACCCAGCCTGCATTTGACAGGGGAGCAGATATCTCCCTGCAGGCGGGTGTAGTGAGTTATTTCACCCGCCGGCAGGGAGGTGCCTTGGAGGTTCCTGGGGCTCCCTTTTCATCTTACCTTTGGATGTCCGAGGGGCAACATTGTTGGGTGCACTGACTGTGCACCACCTGTATGTGGCACACAACGGGTGCACTTCCTGTCAGCCTCTTTACATCTGTACCAGTGTCTACAATAAAGCTTGAGCACAAAGGCTAATGATTCCCTCATTTGCATAGGACCAATCTCCCATACAAATGAGGGTATGCCTCCTTAAGATCGCACTGGCACACATATATCGCAGTAATATCAACAAGAGAGAGAGGGAGAGGGTCACTCTTATTCCCCCTAACGTATGAATTCAATAACAACAAAAGAGTGAGTAGAAAAGGGACGATGGGAACGTAGCACGAGGAAAAACCTCTTATTTAAAAGAACCCTCACTCACCAACCTAGTTGGTGACATGCTTCATCATTGGGTTCCCACCAGAGAGGCCGAGTGCCTCCCTGGTGTGCTACAGCCTGAATTACAGCGGAGCAGGTATTTTGTTGGGGTAGTGTCAGTGCAACAGTGAAGGTAGTGCAAGTTAAAAGATATCTGGTTTAATCCCAAATCAATTTTATTGGTGGAAAACCAGGTAACATTAAAAACAAGTGAAATGGACACTAGGTGCCTAGCTAAATTGACCAGACGCATCCAAATTGGTTTAAAAGTGATCAATGGTCAACATGTTTCTGCTTATAATGTGTAATTTACAAAGCTTTCATCAGGACCAGGCCTCCACGGCGGTGTACACTCGCTAAGGTGTACCCTAACCAGTGGAGGTATGGATGGTAAAACTCACGGTTTTACCATAGGGCCTTCTGGGATTCCAAAAGCCAAAGAACTGTGAAGAAACTACTAACTTCACGTCATGGGTCCGGGAGGGGTTAGAGATGCTGGTGGAATTTCCAAAACAGCACTCTCCGCACACAACCTATCGGTGCCAAACCTCGGACCCGAGGTTTGGCACCGATAGGTTGTGTGCGGGAGAGTGCTGTTTTGGAATCCCAGAAGGCCCTATGGTAAAACCGTGAGTTTTACCATCCATATACCTCCACTGGTTAGGAGTACACCTTAGCGAGTGTACACCGCCTTGGAGGCCTGGTCCTGATGAAAGCTTTGTAAATTACACATTATAAGCAGAAACATGTTGACCATTGATCACTTTTAAACCAATTTGGATGCGCCTGGTCAATTTAGCTAGGCACCTAGTGTCCATTTCACTTGTTTTTAATGTTACCTGGTTTTCCACCAATAAAATTGATTTGGGATTAAACCAGATATCTTTAACTTGCACTACCTTCACTGTTGCACTGACACTACCCTCAACAAAATACCGCTCCGCTGTAATTCAGGCGTCGTAGCACACCAGGAGGCACTCGGCCTCTCTGGTGGGAACCCAATGATGAAGCATGTCACCAACTAGGCTGGTGAGTGAGGGTTCTTTTAAATAAGAGGTTTTTTCCTCGTGCTACGTTCCCCATCGTCCCTTTTCTACTCACTCTTTTGTTGTTATTTGTTAGACCTGGCATCCTTGGCGTGGGTCTCCCTTCCATTTTTTCGTAATGCCTCCCCTGTTGCCGATATGTTTTTGCTGGACTAGATGCTCATGGGCACTTTGCCGCTGCTAATCAGTGCCAAAGTGCAAGTGCTCCCTATCGTTAATTGATATATGTATTAGTGACTCCATGATTGGATGACTGGTTTACTTGTCAGTCCCTAGTACAGTGCACTCAGTGTGCCCAGGGCTTGTAAATCCAATGCCGCTGGTGGGCTTGCAGCACTGGTTGTGCCACCCACAGAAGCGGCCGGTAAAATGTGTCTCAGGCCTGCCATCGCAGAGCCTGTGTGCAGCCTAGGGCTGCCATGTCGACTTGGTGAGTACACCCACTTACCAGTCCCTAAAACCTTCCCTTTACTGCATGTTGGTCACCCCTAAAGTAGGCCCTAGGGCAGGGTGCATTGTAAGTATAAGGTAGGACATGCCCTGGTGTGTGTGGCATGTCCTAATAGTGAATTACAGCCATTTTCGTTTTTCACTATTGCAAGGCTACCTGCTCCCCATAGGCCAGAATGGGCAGACTGACTATTACACCTTATAGTCAGAACTGACCCAGGGAACATGGTAGAAAAACGAATTTAGTATGCCTGAACTCAGGATGATAAAATACATCTTTTAGTGAAGTTGGTTTTAACATTCTGTGTTCGAAAATACCACTTTTAGAAAGTGGGTATTTTCTTGCCTAACTATCCAAGCCTGCCTCTGCTAGGTTGTGTATTCCTTGTCTGGAGATTGAGTGACAGGGGCTGGGGGTGGCTACCGGAGACAGGGTGAGTCAGCGCAGGGCTGAATAGAAAGATCTGCATCCAGAGTGGAGGGAGGAGTTGCACCTGGGTCTGAATAGGGCTGTGCCTGCCTTCCACAATGCTGGCTCCACCTCCTGCCGGGCGGCTGAGCACTCTGCCCCACATTCTGAAAGGAAAGAAGGAGTCAGAAAAACAAAGTGCTCCAGGACTGACCAGAACTGGTTTTGGACTAGGCAGAGGCCTCTCTGCCTCCAGAGAACAAAGAGAATCAGGGTATAAGAGGGGCACCCGGACCCCAGGAAAATTAGATCACTTTTGGGAACAAGAAGAAACCTTTGCTGAGGAGCGGAACCAAGAAGAAACTGAGGAGAGACTATCCCCAAGCTGAAGTGCTGCTTGGGGGATTGGCCTGCAGTGGTTTGCCTGACTGCCAAAGAGAGGAGAAAGGAACTTTTGCTTTGCTGTGACTTTCATCAACTTGTGAAGGATCTCCAAGGGCTTGGAAGAGAGCTTGCCCCTGACCGAAGTCCCAGGACCATTGGACTTCACCCCTTTGTGAATTGCTGCTGGAAACTCTGTTTCAGTGGCTACAGAGGTAGGGAGCTGTGACCGACTCTCACGACCGACTCGGTGTCCTGTAAGCACCGCCTCGAAGCGCCGTCTCGCCCTGCAACGCACGGCCCTGGTCTCACCGACTCCGTCAACGAGCCGCTGCCTGCACCGCATCGAGGGACAACGCGTCCTGCAACGCTCGCTACGCCGAATCGAACTGGTCCGACCGACACGGTCACTGCTGCTGAGTTCGAGTCCTGTGACCGCACCGGAGTTGGGCACCGCTCGCACGCTTTGCGACGCACCGCCCGACTCGCACCGCTGTCCGGACTGATCGACGCCAGCTCCTGAATCCGGCTCCGTCGCCGCACCGCAACCTGCCAGCACCGCATCGAAGCACCGTCTCGCCCTGCAACGCACGGCCCTGGTCTCACCCGACTCCGTCTCGACGACGTCAACGAGCCGCTGCCTGCACCGCATCGAGGGACAACGCGTCCTGCAACGCTTCCATTTTTGCATCGCGACCGCGACGAACAGCCATCCGGCTCGCACGCCCGTGCCTGCCGCTTCAAGTAAAAGGTACTGTGACCGAGTCTGTCTACGCTGTGTTGGCCCGTCTCGCCGCGGTCAGCTGGATTTGTTAGACTCTGTTTGTTCTCGACATCGCCGTAGCCGGAGGAGGCTACCGACTCGCACAGAACCTTGAATTAAGCCTTTTTGATCAGAACTAAGTATTCTTAACAGTATTGTGGATTATTTTTGTCGTTTATGGTCTTGTGATAAATCTATATAAAGTATACCTATTTTTATAAATATATAACCTGTGTGGTGTCCATTTGTAGTGTTGTCACTTGATTACTGTATGTGTTCACAAATGCTTTACACACTGCCTCTGAACTAAGCCTGTCTGCTCGTGCCAAGCTACCAAGAGGGTGAGCAGGGGTTATTTCGGGAGTGTACCTACTTTCCCTGACTAGACTCAAGGGTCCCTATTTGGACAAAGGTACATACCTCTGCCAACTAGAGACCCCCAAATCTAACATTGGTGGTCAGCGGTGGGATTCTGGACTTGCATTTGTGACTCATGTACAGTGATTGGTGAACACTACTTAGTGAGTGCAGACCAAAACGCAACCACATACTTTAATAGCATTTTTTCTGGGATTTCCTATTTTTGCAAATGCCAAGTTCAGTCACTATGGAGAAACCAGCATCAGTAGCCTCTGTTGAATGTGATTGGGAAGAAGAGAGGCTAGAATGCTACACCCTTAAGCAGCTCAAGCAATTCTGCAAAAAGTTTAAAGTGTCCATGACCGGGATCTCCAGGAAGGAGGACCTCCAAAAGGCGCTGAGGGCCTGGGTCGAATCAAGGAGTGCCCCTGTGGAGGGGCTGAGAATGCAGAAGGGCAGCTGGAGGGGCTATTGGGTCTAGGGGCTAGAAGACCACCTTCCCCAGTAGGTAGCAGTGTTTCTGCCAGAGGACTGTCTCCAGAGGAGTTGGAGGACAGGAAAGAGAGTAGGATGCACGAAATGGAGCTGACCAAACTCAAGCTGAATAAGCAGTTAGAATTCGAAATGCAAACAAGGAAATTAGCCCTAGAGGAAAAGAAAATGCAGTTTGAACATGAGAAAGTTTTGAGGGAGTTGGAATTGAAGGCCAAGAGCTTAGAGATTACTCCCTCTGGTGGCAGTGTACCGCCTGTGCCTGTTGAAGCTAGGGTGTATATTCCCAAAGATGTGGTGAAGGAGTTTTTAAAAATGACGACATAGGGCAGTGGTTCAAAGCCTATGAGGTAGCCATGTCTTCCCACCGGGTCCCTGAGAAGGATTGGGGAGCGGGGTTGTGGGGACGGTTCCTCAGTGAAGGGCGGGATACCTTGTTGGATTTGCCCTCTGAAGTCTATAATTCGTACAGCCACATGAAGGATGCCTTAATGACTAGATATGGTTTGACCCCTGAGCTTTATAGGCAAAGGTTCAGGAACTGTAGTAAGATTGAAAGCAGTACCTGGGTTGAATATGTGACCTTCTTTTGCAGAGCCTTGGATGGTTGGGTAAAGGGTAGCAAAGCGACTGATTTTCAGGCGCTCTTTGATTTAATTGCCTGGGAGCACTTGTCCGGTAATTGTTTTCCTGAGCTACGCCAGCACCTGATTGATAGTAAGCTGACTAACCCTAGGCAGCTTGCTGAGGAGGCGGACCGCTGGGTGAGTACCCGGGTCCACAAGGGTCACGTGGGAGACTCCGCCAAGAGTGGGCAGGGTCCCCAGCAGAAGAGTGGGGGGACAAGGGTAAACAGAAGGAGTTCCATAAAGGGCCCCAAAGTAGACCCCAAGGGAACCAAGGGAAAGGTTCCCAGCCTCCCCTGAGAAGAAGCCAGTGGCCCTGACAGGCCCCCTGTTCACCAGGGACCACTGGTGTGTTACAAGTGTGGCGCCCCTGGCCACAAGGCAAACGATCCGCGTTGCCCTTTGCATGGAAAACCAGCACCCACCAGTGCAGTCCCCCGGCAGTTGGCTAGTGTAGCCCTGGGGGAGGAGTTGGGTGCCCAAGGTGGGGGGATCCCACAGTTTTTCCCTTGTCTCATTAGGAGACTCTGAGATGGTCCCTAGGACCCCGCTGCCTGAGAACACTAAGAAATACAGGCAGTGGGTGACCATCAATGGCCATAGGGTGGAGGCTCTGAGAGACACAGGAGCCAGTGTGACAGCTGTCAAGTGTCACCTGGTGTCTAAAGAGCAGGTTATCCCTGATGCATTCTATCCGGTTGTTGCCGCTGACAACACAGAGAGTCACTGCAAGGTGGCTCAGGTTCCCTTTGAGTGGGGGGTCTCGGGTACTCTTCAAGTAGCTGTGAGGCCAGCCATGCCTGTTGACTGTTTGTTAGGGAACGATTTGGAGAGCTCACCTTGGGCTAAGGTGGAGCGGAGTGCGCATTTAGAAATGTTGGGCTTGCCTGATTGGGCATGTGTGACCACCCGGTCAATGGCAGCTAAAGGTGTTCAAGAGGACCTGGAGCCTGAGAGGGAGGCCCAGGTGCCTGCCGGAGAGAGAGGAGGTAGGGGCGCGGGAAACCAGCCCCCGAGGTTCCCACGGTCCAGGAGGAGGCAGACCCTGAGGGGGATGCCCTGGAGCCTACAGGGGAACAGGTAGCTGAACTGGGGGACCTACCTGAGCTGACCCATTGGCAGCAAGAAGGAGGACCCTCCAGGGAAGAGTTCTGCAAGGAGCAGAACAGATGCCCTTCTCTCGTGGGTCTGAGGCAACAGGCCACAGACCAGGCAGCAGGTGATCAGTCTGGATCACATTGGGTTTACTGGGAGAATGGTCTCCTGTATTCAGAGCCTAAGGTTGCTGAGCCTGGGTCAGCCCGTGTGCTGGTGGTACCCCAGCGCTTCAGAGCCTTCCTACTGGGGTTGGCTCATGATGTACCGTTAGCGGGACATCTGGGGCAGGACAAGACCTTTGACAGGCTTGTTACCCATTTCTATTGGCCCCAGATGCGCAGGAGTGCCGCCACTCACTGCAGAACATGCCAGACTTGCCAGGCAAGTGGAAAGAGTGGGAGGAAGCACAAGGCTCCTCTCCAGCCATTCCCTGTGGTCAGCACCCCCTTTGAACGGGTGGGTATTGACATTGTGGGGCCACTGGACCCCAAGACAGCCATGGGCAACAGGTTTATCCTGGTCTTGGTGGACCATGCCACCCGGTACCCTGAAGCCATCCCTCTGAGGACAGTGACGGCCCCCGTGGTGGGACGGGCACTGATGGGAATTTTCTCACGTGTGGGATTCCCTCAAGAGGTGGTGTCTGACAGAGGTACCAACTTCGTGTCCAAGTACATGAAGTCCCTGTGGCAGGAGTGCGGTGTAACTTACAAGTTCACCACTCCTTACCACCCTCAAGGAAATGGGCTGGTTGAGAGATTCAACCGGACCCTCAAGGGCATGATTATGGGTCTGGAAGAACCCATGAGGCGTAAATGGGACGTCCTCTTACCATGCCTGTTGTTTGCATACCGGGAGGTGCCACAGAAGTCTCTAGGGTTCAGTCCCTTTGAGCTCCTCTATGGACACCCGGTGCGAGGACCTCTGAGTTTGGTCAAGGAAGGCTGGGAGCAATCTCCCAGGAAACCTCCCAGGATGTATACAGTTACATGCTGGCCTTCAGGAACCAGACTAGGCGTTTCAGAGAACTCGCTGAGGCAAATCTGGAAGCCAGCCAGGAGGAGATGAAGCGGTGGTACGACCAGAATGCCACTCTGGTAGAGCTTCAGCCTGGTCAGAAAGTGTGGGTCATGGCCCCTGTGGAGCCCTGTGCGCTCCAGGACAGGTGGACCGGCCCTTTTACGGTGGTGGAGCGCAAGAGTCCAGTTACCTATTTGGTGGACTTGCAGTCTCCCAGGAACCCCTTGCAGGTCCTGCATGTGAACCGCCTGAAGCCCCACTTGGAGAGGTCCCAAGTGGGCATGCTCTTAGCGACAGATGATGGAATGGAGGAGGAGACCGAGCCTCTTCCTGACCTCCTGTCAGCCCGAGAGCAAGATGGATCAGTGGAGGGAGTAAACCTCTCTACCTCCCTGACACCTGAGCAGCAGGGTGACTGTCGCCACTTGTTGGGACAGTTCCCTGACCTGTTCTCCCTGGTTCCCAGTGTCACTCATTGGTGCGTCCATGATGTGGACACTGGGGACAGTCTTCCTGTGAAGCACAAGGCTTACAGGGTGACTGACAGGGTCAGAGCCTGCATCAAGGAGGAGGTCTCCAAGATGTTTGCGCTAGGGGTGATTGAGTCCTCTAACAGCCCTTGGGCCAGCCCCGTGGTCTTGGTTCCAAAAGCTGCCGCGCCTGGTGCCACACCAGAACTCCGGTTCTGTGTGGACTACAGGGGACTCAATTCCGTCACCAGGACTGACGCCCACCCCATCCCCAGAGCTGATGAGCTCATAGATCGGTTAGGGGCTGCGCGGTACCTCAGCACGTTTGACTTAACGTCTGGATACTGGCAGATCGCCTTGACTGATGGGGCAAAAGAGAGGTCAGCATTCTCCACACCAGATGGGCACTACCAGTTCCGGGTGATGCCCTTTGGGATGAAGAATGCCCCTGCCACCTTTCAGAGGTTGGTCAACCAGGTGTTGGTTGGACTGGAGGATTTCAGTGCCGCCTACCTGGATGACATCGCAGTGTTCAGTGCCCGTTGGGAAGAGCATCTGCGCCACCTCTGGGAAGTGTTGATGGCGCTGCGGAGGGCAGGCCTCACAATCAAGGCGAGTAAGTGCCAGATTGGGCAGGGTTCTGTGGTGTACTTGGGACACCAGGTTGGGAGCGGCCAGGTGGCGCCCCTCCAACCGAAAATTGATACCATTCTGGCTTGGGAGCCCCCAAGACCCAGACAGAGGTGAGAGCCTTCCTAGGACTCACCGGGTATTACCGGAGATTCGTCAAGGGGTATGGCAGCATTGTTGCCCCCTTGACCGAGCTGACTTCCAAGAAGCAGCCCAGGAAAGTGATTTGGACTGACGCCTGTCAAAAAGCTTTTGACACCTTGAAGACTGCCATGTGCACGGCGCCTGTGCTCCAGGCACCCAACTTCTCCAATGAGTTCATTGTTCAAACCGACGCTTCAGAGCATGGTGTAGGGGCTGTTCTATCACAGATCAATGAGGAGGGCCTAGACCAACCTGTAGCCTTCATCAGTAGGAGGTTACTTCCCCGGGAACAGAGATGGAGTGCTATCGAGCGTGAGGCATTTGCTGTGGTCTGGGCACTGAAGAAGCTGAGACCATACCTGTTTGGGACTCACTTCCGGGTTCAGACAGACCACAGGCCCCTCAGATGGTTGATGCAGATGAGGGGTGAGAATCCAAAGCTGTTGAGGTGGTCCATTTCCCTACAGGGGATGGACTTTACGGTGGAACACCGCCCTGGTACAGAACACGCCAATGCTGATGGACTGTCCAGATTTTTCCGCCTTAGCGATGAGAACTCCCTAGGGGTAGGATAGTTCTCCCCACATTTCAGCTGGAGGGGACACGTGTTAGACCTGGCATCCTTGGCGTGGGTCTCCCTTCCATTTTTTCGTAATGCCTCCCTGTTGCCGATATGTTTTTGCTGGACTAGATGCTCATGGGCACTTTGCCGCTGCTAATCAGTGCCAAAGTGCAAGTGCTCCCTATCGTTAATTGATATATGTATTAGTGACTCCATGATTGGATGATTGGTTTACTTGTCAGTCCCTAGTACAGTGCACTCAGTGTGCCCAGGGCTTGTAAATCCAATGCCGCTGGTGGGCTTGCAGCACTGGTTGTGCCACCCACAGAAGCGGCCGGTAAAATGTGTCTCAGGCCTGCCATCGCAGAGCCTGTGTGCAGCCTAGGGCTGCCATGTCGACTTGGTGAGTACACCCACTTACCAGTCCCTAAAACCTTCCCTTTACTGCATGTTGGTCACCCCTAAAGTAGGCCCTAGGGCAGGGTGCATTGTAAGTATAAGGTAGGACATGCCCTGGTGTGTGTGGCATGTCCTAATAGTGAATTACAGCCATTTTCGTTTTCACTATTGCAAGGCTACCTGCTCCCCATAGGCCAGAATGGGCAGACTGACTATTACACCTTATAGTCAGAACTGACCCAGGGAACATGGTAGAAAAACGAATTTAGTATGCCTGAACTCAGGATGATAAAATACATCTTTTAGTGAAGTTGGTTTTAACATTCTGTGTTCGAAAATACCACTTTTAGAAAGTGGGTATTTTCTTGCCTAACTATCCAAGCCTGCCTCTGCTAGGTTGTGTATTCCTTGTCTGGAGATTGAGTGACAGGGGCTGGGGGTGGCTACCGGAGACAGGGTGAGTCAGCGCAGGGCTGAATAGAAAGATCTGCATCCAGAGTGGAGGGAGGAGTTGCACCTGGGTCTGAATAGGGCTGTGCCTGCCTTCCACAATGCTGGCTCCACCTCCTGCCGGGCGGCTGAGCACTCTGCCCCACATTCTGAAAGGAAAGAAGGAGTCAGAAAAACAAAGTGCTCCAGGACTGACCAGAACTGGTTTTGGACTAGGCAGAGGCCTCTCTGCCTCCAGAGAACAAAGAGAATCAGGGTATAAGAGGGGCACCCAGACCCCAGGAAAATTAGATCACTTTTGGGAACAAGAAGAAACCTTTGCTGAGGAGCGGAACCAAGAAGAAACTGAGGAGAGACTATCCCCAAGCTGAAGTGCTGCTTGGGGATTGGCCTGCAGTGGTTTGCCTGACTGCCAAAGAGAGGAGAAAGGAACTTTTGCTTTGCTGTGACTTTCATCAACTTGTGAAGGATCTCCAAGGGCTTGGAAGAGAGCTTGCCCCCTGACCGAAGTCCCAGGACCATTGGACTTCACCCCCTTTGTGAATTGCTGCTGGAAACTCTGTTTCAGTGGCTACAGAGGTAGGGAGCTGTGACCGACTCTCACGACCGACTCGGTGTCCTGTAAGCACCGCCTCGAAGCGCCGTCTCGCCCTGCAACGCACGGCCCTGGTCTCACCGACTCCGTCAACGAGCCGCTGCCTGCACCGCATCGAGGGACAACGCGTCCTGCAACGCTTCGCTACGCCGAATCGAACTGGTCCGACCGACACGGTCACTGCTGCTGAGTTCGAGTCCTGTGACCGCACCGGAGTTGGGCACCGCTCGCACGCTTTGCGACGCACCGCCCGACTCGCACCGCTGTCCGGACTGATCGACGCCAGCTCCTGAATCCGGCTCCGTCGCCGCACCGCAACCTGCCAGCACCGCATCGAAGCACCGTCTCGCCCTGCAACGCACGGCCCTGGTCTCACCGACTCCGTCTCGACGACGTCAACGAGCCGCTGCCTGCACCGCATCGAGGGACAACGCGTCCTGCAACGCTTCCATTTTTGCATCGCGACCGCGACGAACAGCCATCCGGCTCGCACGCCCGTGCCTGCCGCTTCAAGTAAAGGTACTGTGACCGAGTCTGTCTACGCTGTGTTGGCCCGTCTCGCCGCGGTCAGCTGGATTTGTTAGACTCTGTTTGTTCTCGACATCGCCGTAGCCGGAGGAGGCTACCGACTCGCACAGAACCTTGAATTAAGCCTTTTTGATCAGAACTAAGTATTCTTAACAGTATTGTGGATTATTTTTGTCGTTTATGGTCTTGTGATAAATCTATATAAAGTATACCTATTTTTATAAATATATAACCTGTGTGGTGTCCATTTGTAGTGTTGTCACTTGATTACTGTATGTGTTCACAAATGCTTTACACACTGCCTCTGAACTAAGCCTGTCTGCTCGTGCCAAGCTACCAAGAGGGTGAGCAGGGGTTATTTCGGGAGTGTACCTACTTTCCCTGACTAGACTCAAGGGTCCCTATTTGGACAAAGGTACATACCTCTGCCAACTAGAGACCCCCAAATCTAACATTATTGAACACATATATCGCAGCCATGATCTGTATTTCGGCAGGAGTTACAGATGTTTCTGAGTCCCCTTCTGTAATATCAAAGTCTCCCCCAGGTGGAAAAAGGTGGGTGCACATGCCCATCATGCCCCAGGGACACTTTTGATAATATGGAACATGGGGCTGTAACTTGGATGGTGCATGGCGGCAGGAATGGCATTTTACACCGTTAGAGGCTCCAGAAGCAGATTTATAAGGCTTGGGACCATGGAAACAATGTTATGGACTGAATTAAGGGGTTACTTGGGATTGTTGATGATAATATAGTCAGTATCACTACTTATCGTGTCTCCTATGGCGTAGTCCTGACATTTATGGCATACCTCATTTCACTCTTATGTTGTTTTTGACTGTAACATTACATGTACATTCTCTTTCTTGTGGTGCTAATGACCAGTTGTTGGCAAAGTTGTTTTTTCTTTGGTTAAAAAACCTTTAAACATTGTTTTTTTTGTATTAAGCGAATAAAACTAGTAAAGGGGCATTGATGTGTACTTGTTGTGAGATTGCAATTGTTTACTTTCGTGTCCAGCAACTTTGTTCACATGTGCGCTTATGCAGAAGTCTCTGTTCCTCATTGTACATGATGTAGTTATCATCAACATTAAACTCTTGGCTGATGGTGAATGCATTGTTTTTGTTTTTAAGCTTGCTATCTGGCTTTCCCAGTCCCTGACCTTCTGTTACTGATTTACCTCCTAAGTCGATCAATTACACTGACTGCAGAGATCGGACTAAATAAACTGCTGCTTAAATAGCATGGCCACCTGTGATCGCTGAATTCGGTTTTTACTATTATTGCACTAACCTGCGTTACATGTGAATGTTAGTAGTGTATTACGGTATCCATCTTTTATTCCCTAAGCATAGATCCACTTACTGCTAAGTAAATATCCTAATTTGTCACAGTCTCTCTGAAATGGCTGAGAATTCCAAATAGAAAGCATGTGAATGGGAATTGTGCCTTCTTCGAGTATATTTATGTAACAATAGAACAATATTCAGGTAGTAGCTGTTGGTAACACGCTCTCTGTGGATGGCACACGCCTGTACCATGTTTGTTAAGGAAGGTGATACTGTTTACGTTCTTTTCCTGATCTAAGGTGCCTTCATAGTGAGGGTAAATTACAATTCTGCTTCATTCAGTATATCGGGAGAGGGTTTCGGGTAAACGCATGGCCCGAATAACGAAGGTTTTGAGGTGCTGTACTCTTCTAGTATTCCTGATTCACTCCTGTATTTGAGGAGTAAGTGAAGAGTAAGCCAGGAGTACTGCAGATGTAAGTCACACTTACTCATGGGACAATCTTTGCGAATCGGGCCCTAAGTGGTGAATTGTGGATGCGTTGCTTTGGTAGCACAACAAACGAGATGACACTGGTCATGATTTATTTGTCATCATTGCTTTCTTAGATGAACAAATGACCTTCTTCCTCATTAGTGCTTGTCTACCTTCTGCAGTGTTTTGTTGACACGCTTTTGCAAGTAACAGTGAATGAGACGTTGATTATAGAATCCCATGTCCTTTGAGAGTCAAGTCATGATCCTAGATATAAGAACTGACTCACACTAGATATGCAACAGTTGTCACCTTATTAAAAGATCACTCCTACTGTTTGCAGTGAGTCTTGTAGTAGGGATGTGCTTGATCACAATGTGTCCACATGGAAAAAGTAAGTCACCACTACAAGATCTATTGGCTGTCGATATGCGAAATAGAGTTTTACATTTCTACAATGTTTATTGTTTGAATTTGTTTGCCATGCCATCATTAGTTGTATTCGTACTGCCAGTAAGATCAGGAAACATATGTGCTAATTGATCCATGATTGATAGTAATTCTTTTTTGTATCGTTTATTTTAATATAACTTGAAAGAATTATACGCTGAGCATTTTTTAGCTTTTATTTCTTAGCAGTTTTAATCCTTTTAAATTTGGAAATTTGTAATGTATTGTGTTTTTTGTCCCCCTGGAAATTGCTTTAGTATGGAGATGCTTTGTGTGTTATTTCATCTTGATGTACCCTGATAAAATCTGATTTTAATCACTTGAATTCATTTGTATTGTAACATACTATAATGTGTTTTTATGGACTTCTGCACATTGTTTGTATTTTAGTTTTGAAGTCTTGTTATTGTGTACTTTTTATGTTTTTTAAAAACCGAAATTAAGTTGTACTTGACACCACTACATTTACACAATGCTACTAGCGGTATTCTAAAAGTATAAAGAAGGAAAACATTGATAGACATTATTGATGAGAAAGATAATAAGTCAATTCTGATGAAGATCAAAGGTTTTTAGATATTGGGGTGACATAATATATTTTTCTTATCTTTAATTCTCTTGGTGAGCTAGGTTTTAACAATTATTCATGTTGGCATTTACGTCCAGTATCAAAGGTCCAATTTAGCATAGTATCTTCTGTCTTTAAAGTCCACAGAAATGCTGAGGCCTGGGGCTTGGCTGCATCACAATCTTTAAGCCCATGGAGCGGGGGCATCTGCATCTTAATGATTGGCCACTGCCGGCAGTACAAGATCCAGCCTTCTGGAACTGTGCCAAGAACTTTTCAGATGTATTACGAATGACAATAATAGGCAATCCCGATCTGTCTGTAGACCTATGATGTTAGGGATGCTGGGCCATTTAGATTTCAGAGCCAAGGAGCTCCTGGTATAAAGATTGTTCAGCTTTTGATTTTCATAGGGTTTGGTAATGTGTCCTGTCTCTCTGTTTCCGGTCATTGAAGAATACAAAAGAGTCGATTGATAACTTCGGGTCAGCGCTGATGAAGATTGTTTGAATAAGTGTTTGAAAAAACAAATGTGGTTCTGTTCTACAGGCTAATTCTAAAAGACACTGAAGATCACAGGAATTAGAAAGTATTTAATGCTGGGAGCTAGCTAGACTGTATCTTAAAGTAGTAGTGAAACTAAAATGATTGCAATTGGCCCAGACAATGTGAAGGAAGGTGAAACCTCATGTGGAGATTGGCTTCTTTCAGTTGTGGGATATGCAGTGATATCTTTTTGCCATTTCTCTTTATTGCACCTTTTTAGAAGTCCTCATTGTTGGGCAGATTTAACCTCGAAGTATAGCGAGCGTATTGCCTTTGGTCCCCTCCATCACCTTGGGGCATCCCCATGCTCAAGCATCCTCTTCTTAATCCTCATTCGCATGCTGGCCGAATGTCATTCCTTTTGCCATTATTAGAAGAGGAACTACTGTGTCACTGACACTCAGGCCCTTGACAGCTTTGGAAACAATTGTGGTTTCTGGGGCTGTAGCATGTAAAGTGTCCCAGAAGTACAATGGGTATGTGCGCCTGCTTTCTGTACCCACGGAGCTGTGGTGCAAGTAGGGACTGTGCGCCCTGGCTGCCATAGGGTGATGTTGTTCCTTGTTCATATGCCTTTGCTGCTTTGTCTTGAATCTAGCCTATATTGTGATATAGACAGACAGTGGCAGTGCACAATATATGCATTGTTATTAATACATATAACGCCCTAAAATATAAGCATTGTGATGTCATAATGAAAAAAGTGATTCTAGGATTGTGCGCATAAAACGTAACATTTTAAGCTAAACAAAATTTTTTAATTCACCAGTTATAATTTACTGAACTAACTAGAACTTGTGCTCCCTCCATGCCCAGTGTTGTCTTCAATGATGTCATTTGACATGTTATCATTGATGTCATCAATCGTGGCTTTGAGCATTTCATGAGTGATGCAATCTGTGAGGTCATAAGCAGAGCATGGTGGGGGCACAAGTTCTAGTTGGCTCAGTAAACTTTGACTGGTGAATTTCAGTTTTTTTTTTTTAAATGTTACATTTTAACTGACATATTCACCTAACTATAACGTCACTCTAACTTTGTTTTTTTTGTTGAATTTCTAGGGTTTCTTTAATGCAAAGTAAGATATTATTACCATACCCAAACCCCAGTGGGCAGCCAAAGCCCTGCCGTGTATGGCTATATGGCCGTGCATGGTGTGGATTTGGATGCAGCGTCTGGCATGAGGCCGGCCCTGCACCAGGCCCCTTGTGGGAGGCCTACCCCCATGGACACCAACCCAACATTTTGGTTTTGCAAATTTCCGAGTCCCTTAGGAGTTGCTTGGGACTCCTGCAGAAAACCCCCAGGAGCCCCGCAAAATTGCGATGACACCCACATTTTTTTTTATTAAAAAGTTTGGCCAAGCAAAACTTCTACTTTCTCAAATGAACATTATCAGAAAAGCATTTGCTCTCACCTTCATTCCTATTTGGGGTTTAAATGTAATTCTCGTTTGACCATATTGCCTTCTAGGTTTCCTCCTGTATGTGAGAAAAAGTATTTTTCCCAGCAAGAACAGGGATTGCTTTTGGAGCATGAAGGCAAGGGATTTCTCTAATTGTTTGACATTTTCTTTGAAAGGGTGTCTGCATGTGAACAGAGCAACACGGAGTTCTCTTTCTGGCAAGGTGAGAAAAAAACGAAATGACAACATTTATGAAATGTGTAACACAAGTGAAAAATATATTTTTTTGAAGGATGGGCCAATCCAAATTGGCTTACAAATATTCAAAAGTTTGAATCTCATTCACACAAGTTTTGGTGCACCTAAGTATAAAACTAAATGTACAAAAAAGTCATTTGTGATTCAAAATTCTATTCTGATTGATAGAATCAGGATAAGTGAAATTTACTAAGGATAGGATAGGATAATATTTATAAAGCACACTTATACCCGAAGGTGTCAAGGTGCTGGGCAGACGGAGGAGGAGAGACGCTCACTTGCAGCCATCTAAGATGAAAATAGCCATGTTTTCAGAAGTTTTCTGAAAACTGGGAAAGAGTCCGCATTGGAGATGAAGGTGGGCAAGGAATTCCAAAGCTTGGTGGCTGCTACAGAAATGAAGCGGCTGCCCAGCTGGACCTGCAAAATCTAGGAGACACCAGTTTTTTCCGTGTGGAGAATCTCAAGGTCCTCCCAGGAGTATACCATTAGAACAGGTTTTTCAAATGTGGCGAACGTCTACTGTGCATGGCCTTATATACCATGCTCAGAACCTTAAAGGAGATGCGCTTCCTGATAGGGAGCCAGTGCAAGGCATGAATCTCCTCCCTGGCTGACTGATGCTTCGGAATGTTAAGGATCAGCCTTGCCGCTGCGTTCTGTACCACCTGGAGCTTGTTAAGGGATACCGCATTGATGTTAAGGTACAAATCGTTGCAATAGTCTAGCCGAGAGGTGACTAGTGCGATGATGGTATACTGATGCAGTTCGGACGGAATGTACGGAAACACCTTTCTAAGAGTTCTTAAAATATAGAAACAAGTGCTGACTGTACGGCTGACCTGCGCATTGAAGGTCAGACCCTCGTCAAAAGTGACCCCCAAATTTTTCACTGTCCTAACCGGGACAGGAAGGGGACCACAGTCTGCAGGCCACCAGGCATTTGACCAAATGGAATTCTGTGAGCCAAATACCAGCACCTCGGTCTTGTCTGCATTGATCTTCAGTGCGTTGCCCTTCATCCAGCAAATAATGCTGGACATACACTGATTGAACTTCTCTGAGACAGATTGCAAATCATTCGAGATGGAGACAATGATTTGCGTATCGTCTGCATAAGAGAGCACCTGAAATCTGAACAAACGCACCAGCTCAGCCAAAGGGGTCACATAGTGGTTAAAAAGAGTGGGGCTCAATGACGATCCCTGGGGGACCCCACAGGGAAGGCCAAAGGCCTTTGCTCTAAAGCCTCTGCAGCTAACGATGTGAGTTCTGCCTGACATAAATGAGTGGAGATGCTGCTTTCCTATGACTCCCACCTTCCGCAGACCCTGAACCATGCACACCGGGGAGATGGTGTCGAATGCCGCTGATTGGTCGAACATAATCAACATCGCCGATCCACCCTGATCAACCTGCTTGCGAATACACTCAGTGGCCGCAAAGAGGGCAGACTCGGTGCTGTGACCGGCGTGGAACCCGTTCTGAGAGAGATCTAGGATCTCCTGGGATTCAACGTATTTCAACAGTTCAATGTTGATGAATTTCTCCAGGATTTTATCAGGGGTGGGGAGAAGGGAAATTGGTCGAAAATTTTTCAACTTCAGGGTGTCGGGATTAGATTTTTTGAGAAGCAGTGAGACAATGGCTTCCTTCCAGATGACCGGGTAGTTACCAGATAGAAGTATATCATTGAACACCTTGCACAGGAAATTTGCTACTAAGTCAGGAGCCAGTTTAAGTATGGTGGGCATACAGGGGTCTGAAGGAGCGCCGGATTTTAGGTCCAGCAAAAGTTCCTTTGTTTGCTGAAATGTGATTTGAGGGAAAGTGGTAACGACATTCTTCCTAGAGTCCTGGGTGAGTTCCCCAGCAACCGGTTCCTCACCTCCAGTAGGGATGAGCTCATGAAAGATCTTAAGGACCTTGTCCTGAAAATAGACTGCTACTCTGTCAAAGAAGTCTTGGGAGGGGTTCAGCAACTGTGTCCGTGGTGGCTCAGAAATCTCCTTTATGACTTTGAATAGCATGCTGGAGGAGTTATCTGCCGACTTGATCTTTTCAGTTAAAAAACAGGATTTGGCCTGCAAGATGGCATGTTTATATTTCTGCAGAAGAGATTTTTGCTTAACTTTTTCCCTGGGGCAAGGGTCAGCACTCCATTTACGTTCTTGTCTATGGCATTCCCGCCTAAGGGAAATGAGCTCTTCCGAGAACCATGGGGCCGAAGGTTTTGCCTCTTTTAATAATACGAGTTTTAAAGGGGGAAACAATGTCTAGGGCCTCATTGATCCAATCGTGGAAACCCTCTGCAGTGGGAGGGTGAATAATATGCCTTACTTCAGATACCGTGGCCAAGGCGGCCTCCCAATTTACGGCTGTAATCTTATTTAGTCCCCTGCAACATATATGCCTCAAGGAGGGACCCTTCACCTCGATAGGGCATTGTGGAAAAACTTTAAACTCAATAAGCCAGTGATCAGCCCAGCAGAGAGGCTGAACTGCCTCGATCACTAAGAGCTCAGTGCAGAAAATCCACCAGGACTGTGTATTTTTCACCATTGAGGGAAGGAGTGGGTGGGCATGTCACCATGCAAAATGCACCTACGACCACTAAAGTCCTAAATTTCTGGGTAGCCACTAACATTTAGCACATAGTTATTCACCATGAAAACCAGCATAAACTACTGCTAAAGATGGGAGTAAGTGCCTTTTTAGGGTGGAGAAAGGAAAGCAATCGGCCCAATTACTGTGTCTAAGAAACAAGTTTTTGAAGAAAAAGAATAAAGTGTGCAATTTCTGATTCCCACATGATCCACCAACACATATTTTCCCTCTGCTGAAAATCTGCATACATACATTGTATGAGGTATGAGTACTGTGGGATTCTGTGTATTCTTGCAAAATTTGAAATCTACTCCAGAAATTGCAACAAACCTTCCAGGGTAGATTTCTGACTTTTGCCAGCAGGGATTTGTAGAATGAGGCCCATTGTGTGAATGTTCTTAGTTGCTTTGCACGGATCTCACTCAGAAAAGCAAAGTTGTGCAGTTCTAATTTTGAAGAGGCGTTCATTCATGTCCCCATTCATCATGACAAGTGGAAATGTTGTAAGACAGGTGAATGTTTCATCTGAAATGGTGCTTAGTGCAGCTTTATTGGTCACTAATTCACAAAAAGATTTGAAATCTTCCCAATTTTTCCCTTTTGAAGTACCATAAAATGCATAATAGTACCATCATTTACAATGAACATATGTTTTACCCCTGGCAATACATCAATAGGTTACTGAAGACACATCTAACATACAACTCTATGTGCCTGATTCACAAAGATTTTGCTGCGACCAAGTGTGACATACTCTTGGAATAGTTTCAATCAAAAGGAGGGGGGGAGAGAGAAGGGAAGTAATGATCCATTCATCTTCCAGGGTAATACAAAAAATCAATAGGGGAATGGATTACTTGTAGCCACTTTACCAGGGTTTATTAGTTCGTGGTTCCGTCTTAAATAACCCTCAAATAGTGTGCAGAAACAGAAACGTTAAAAAATGGTTGTGATAAGGTGATGTTAAAATTCTTCAAACATCCTCACTAAAGCGAACATTTTTTTTTTATTAGCAAGTGGGAGTTAAAGAAATTAAAATGGTGAGCGTGTGTTTTTTAGACCAGGTTAGTATGTCTAAACACACTGAAAAAGTGTCCTTTTACTCTTGGAATACTCATGGTTTATTACTGAAATTCATTAGAAGGCAGGATAATTCCAAGACCATGTAATCACAAATTTATGGTTAATGAGACTGTGGCTTAATCAGGCCTGAAATTCCAGGTATAATTGACACCTAAGACAAGAAAAAGCCTGAACAATTTATAAAAATAAAATAAAATGAAACAAAGGTTTATGATTCAAACCTATAATTCTTATCTATTGTTGGGTTACGCTGAACAGTGCCATAGTTCACTTAGGGTGTGAAATCAGCAGTGGGGGCCTGTGCAGGTAAGAGTGGTGGGGTGGGGGGGTTGTAAGTGACAAACAACGGAATAGATAAAATAAAATAAATAATAAATAAAACCACTCACCTTGTGCTCGCCGCATCGCTGACTAGGCGATGCGGAGAGTGCAAGGTAAGCGTTTTTTTTAAAAAAAAATTTTATTCCACCACCCCCCTCTTGGCCCTACCCTCTCCGCCCCACTGTGCTTACCTGCATGGATTTGGAAATCAGGGAAGCTCAGCGGCCCTAAATCATGTGTACTTGGCTGGTCCTTAATTTGTAAAAACACATAAGTAGAGCTGGCTAAAGTTTTTATTAGGAGTGCGCTGCCGGTGCAGACAAATACCGGGGTTGCAGAATACCAAGGCTGCCCTATCTTGATTCCACCTCATGCTTCTTTCTTTCACCACCCAACAGTTCTCTCTATTTATCTCACTCTTTCATGTTCCTTTTAATCTCTGTCTTCTCCCTTTACCATGCTATGTCTTTCTTTCTATATTGCATTCTTTTTCCTTTTTCTAACTTTTTCAGTCTTTTGCTCTGGGTCAAAGTCTGACAATGAAACATAAGTTCTGATGCCCACAATGAGTGCTGGTGAGCCCCATCGGACTCACTGGCACAATAGTAGGGAATGGAATGTAATTGAAAGAGGAAATGTAGGAAAGTAGTGGCTTATCCACAGTGTTGGAGATGTTAGAACATTCTGAAGCTTCTGTGTGAAGTCATACTGTGATGTTACAAAACTATGCTACCGAAAAAGCTTAGGGATTTTAACCCAAATTGTTTTTAAAAAAGATATACAGAATGCATTTCTTGTGAAAATTTTACACAATTGGAGGGTGTTGAAGAACTAACCTCCTCACATGAATATTCATGAAAATTGTTTTTTAAAACAATGTTGGCTCACTTTAGTCCTTGAACCGGGATACATCTATTAGAAAATAAAATAGGTTTAAAATTAGTGGGCTTTTTCAGAATTCAGAGACAATGACTTTTAAAACTTGCACTGACAAAGCCAATATGAGTGATTTACAAATAATGAGACTGAGGCAAAAGAAATCGCACCTATCACATATAGTTAATTAGGTTAGACAGATGTGGTGCTTTGATCAGTAAGACCAATCTCCTAATCTTCCTCACAAGAGTACTCCTCCTAACAATTTTACACAAGAATGACCTGGGTTGCACAAAATTCATCCACCAATCCATTGTGTTTCCAAACTTCTTTATTCAAATCTTCATAAATTCAGATTTTCATGTATGAAGATCTGAATAAAGAAGTTTTTAAACACAAAGGATTGGTGGATGAATTTTGTGCAACCCATGTCTTAAAAAGACGTATACTATGTATATATATATATATATATATATATATATATATATATATATATATATATCCAAGAAAGAAGTGACTCAAACAGATAGATTCACCAAAGAATCAGTCTGGCTGGCTGTTGTTTTCTTGTGATCCTTCATCTTCAAGTATATATATATATATATATATATATTATCGCTCCAGGTACACCCGCTTGGTGCACTCACGGACGGGTGCTTGCAAAATGCGGAGGTGCATCCGCATATCAACAAACGCTCCAATTTCCCTCCAAAACCATAGGAGAATTCCCAAAGGAAGACAGCACTCGCGGGGGCAGGTTCCGTTGATTTATTTACACGGACCACAGGCACTCAAAACAGATGCGTTTCGGCAACGGCCTTCTTCGATGTTTATATATATATATATCAAAATTACTGCTCAGATACAAATCTGACCATGTCAAACCAGATGAAATAGCACTGCACCGGCAATAACCAAACTCAGCGGTGTCGCTAATACCCTCTGCATCGTTACAGCATTATTTTCCAAGGCACTCAGAGTGACCTCCACAAAAGGATAAGGTGCACACAGCTTGTTGGCGGCTATGCCAACAGTCATTTTCAAATGTTCAATATGACATTTTTTTTCAAATATAGTCACGGTATTTGAGAGTGGAGGCAAGACCGGGGTGTACAGGCCTTTGCAGCAGCAGGAATGATACAAAGGATCTGTCAGTGCATGTATGCTATCGATAACTCTTTGGAAAAAGAATATCGATTACAAAAATATTGTCTGACATAAGTGTTGTGGCGTAAATACCATTTACGAAAATATCTATGCATTGGATATAGATTTCCCACTATTTACTCCAGTATATTTGTAATTGATATTTAGGACACAGTATTTTAGTCATACCAAATGTAGGCCTCAATATTCTGGTGCCATACCCTCTGGAGATGTAGTCTGATCTATAGAATTGCTTCCTTGAAAACCATCCAGCACACATCCTCTTGCTAAGCGTTTGACAACTTAGGGTGAAAGAAAACTTGTCAGACATAATGTTGTCTGCACTCTTATTGTTTACTATGTTGTTCTCCATAGACAACTGCAATCTGCATTTGAATTACATTTCTATCCAAATTTTAACGCTATCCAATGTGCACAATCAGAATGCAAATACTCCAGATTAGTAATAAAAGAACTACCAGTATTCTGTAACTCATATTAAATTCTCCAAAAAACCGACATAAAATTGTCTACAAAGTTATCTTTGTTTTTTCGATAAATAGCATTGCATTTTCCAATGCCTAAAAATGAAATCGTCAGAATGATTTTGCTCCCAGTAAGCATAAAATTATCATTGGAATCCAACTCCACATCATCCTACAGTATCATTCCTGCCATTAAAGAGAGAATTGTCACCCTGGTTCTCTATGGGATGCCAGTGAAGACTTCGCTTCATCTCCCAAAGTTGTGAACACAGATGACCGATTTTCCAGTAACCGCAAGAACATGCTTAGTTTATAAAATATTAAGTGATGCCCAAAGTTTTTCTCTGATGCCTCCAGCCAATGCTGACGAATGCCAGGATTGCTGAGTACCAGGGCTCCGTAGTCTTTATTCCACCTTATGCCTCTTTCTTCCACCATCAGACACTTTCCGCCCCTTTATTTCACTCTTGCAGCTTCTTTTTCATCCCTGCTTTCTACCTTTGTCACTGTTTTTTCTGTCTTTCTCTCCCTATTCCTTTTGTCTCTCGTGCTCTTGGTCAAAGTCTGATGAAGAAAAGTAAGTTCCTTAAAGGAAACTGAACTATATTTAAAAGGAAAAGTAGTTTTTCTTTCATGTTTTTAAAAAGTTTGTTTTAGAATTGGCAGTGGTCCCGTGGACCGTTGCCTACTCCACAACAAACTATTTTTTTAACATTTACAGTGTGGAAGTGCTAATGGGTTAACACCCCATTAAGAGGGTCTTTTCAATGATTTACGGCCACTATTTCGGCCCAAAACCATTGATACATATGGATAGGAATCGCGATTTGAAAGGGACGCCAACAGTAAATCAAATAGCAATTCCTTCTCCATTTCTAAACCCATTTTAAGAGTTGGGAAAATGTTACTTAGGGTCTGATTTAGATCTTGGCCGACGGGTTACTCCGCCACACCGAAATATAAATCCCATAGGATATAATGGGATTTATATTTTGGCGGATGGGATATGCGTCACCGTTGTGACGGAGTAACTGGGTTTAGTACATTGCAAAAATCATTTTTGAAGTCACAAAAATCGGGCTGGAGTGTTTGCGACCACAAAATGCTTTGTACGTAACATCAGGTCCAGTGTGCTCTTCCTTAATGTGAGGAAGGAGTCATGCATAAGTCAATCAAATTCTGATGGAGATTCATTCACCCATTTAAATAAATATATATTTTTTTGCTGATGCTTTGTGGGACTATATTAAGAGCTCCCTGATAAGACTGCATTTTGTGAGACTATTACACACGTTCAGGATGAGATTTACAGCATTGTCATAAAAAAGGGGAGTCAAATCTTCAACCAACCATAGCAGGCAGTCATTACTTATCACTTCTGGAGTTGCTTTATTTTAAAATCACTAAAAGATGACTTATGATTACTTGAGTAGTACAATATAGGCAGACTGATTAGCCTGGGAATTATACTTATTTTAATGTATCACACTATGTTGAGATGCATTCTGCAGCCTAACAAAGTTGCTTGTCACTGCAAAATATGGATAGACACCACTTTTAAAACATTTGAAAATTGATGACACCTCTACACAATATGCAAGAGAAAACTTCTCCTGGGACTGTTTATATCCGATCATAGCATCATGTGTACTCCTCAGCATCTACATTTGCCATAAATTGTGAAATTCTAATCATCCACGCCAGTGCAAGTTTATCTCTGTTGATGGTCTATCAGAAAGCCCTGAATTACTCTTTTCCACATTACTCCACTGCCATCTTATCCGAGCACACACTCTGATTATTTCAGACATACTTGGGTAAAAATCTGCACTACCGAATGAATTAATGCTGATTTACTGCATGATGTTTCCTGTCAGAGGGTACAGTGGATGAACAATACTTTTGTCCTCTTTGCCTTCTCTCCTGCAAATACCTGTTTATATTCTGATAGGTATGCTACTTATGGCAACCATTTAACCGACTTTCAGTGACTTCCCAAAGTAAATAATTAGGGAGCAGAGCCACAAAATATTTAAACCAATTTGTGCTGATGGTGATTGGGAAAAGGTACATTTGGCACATGTGCTAATTCACAAAATAAATGTACATGTGTGCCAGCTGCATTAAACATGCCCAAAGTGCTTTCATGCACAAACCTGCCTCCAGTGTAAAATCTGCATTTGAGGCTTGCCCGGGAGTGAGAAAGGTTCCAGGTCGCACTGCATTGCCAATTTACTTGATCAAGTACTGAGATCTGCGCCTGTTGAACATTCCCCTATGGAGGATCCTGCACTAGCAAGCAGTTGGTGAAGGAGAATGTGCAGGGCAGACAGAGGATAGAAATGTCACCTGCCTGCATGGTAGGGGCTGTGCTTCACTGCTCAAGAAGTGCATGAGAAGTGGATGACACAATGGCATTCCTATTCCTAGTGTAGGGGTAAAAGTGTTGTGCAATGTATTATCATGTATGGGCTCTCTTGTACTTGTCAGGACAGTTCCATTGGACAGTGACGGTCAGGTGCCAGAAGCTAGTGACCTCAGCAGGCTTCCGTCACTGAACCCAACTTGGTTCATTGCAAAAAAGCACGTATGGGAGGTACGCCTGTAAATGAATCCATCAGCTGCTGCAGGACCTGATGCCCTATGTATGTAAACATCACAAACCACCAGAAAAAACCTTATCCTTAACCCCAACTCCTCTTTTCCAATATGCAAGCCTAAAACTGCCTGCTTCCAGTGACGGCTCCGCTACTGCCCGCCCGCCCGCCCCTTGTCCACAACACTGGCGGCTACTGCCTGCTTCTACAACTGCAGAAAGGTCTGTCGCCCCAGTGCCCCATGTCATACTTCCCTTTTACAGAGTAGCAGTCCCTACTTCTTGATTTGTGCACAATGTACAGTCAAGCCTCTCAAGCGTTGTTTTCCATCATCAACCATTTTGTATATGATGTTAATTTTGTTTCTCTCACTTGAACTGTTTTCCTCTTCTTCCACCAAGGATTCATTAGGCTCCAGTACCGGAGGCCTTTTCGTTGTCCAGCTGTATCTTGTGGTGCTATGCTTCAGGTTATACCCTAAATTGCGTCCTCTGTGCCCTCAGCAGATGGGGCAAGTGCCCAAATTCTCCTCTGGCCTATTACACTGCACCCATGTATTGGAGATTTTTAGAGTGGTTCACTTCCTTGCAATCATACCCTTGAGTGCAGGGAGGCCCTAGCAGGTCAATTATCCTGTAGGTGGAATCTCCCACTGTGCTGACCTTCTCGTCGCTGGGATACCCTGCAAGCCCCATCTATAGGTACACCCATAGCAGTGTCTGTTTGTGGTGGCCACCCCTTCAGGTACAGGATTTACTGTCTCTGCAGGCTTCTCACTAGTCCTGGCCCAAGGGATGGTGGAAATTGCCAGCTGCCACATATCTTCAGTTCTCTCACTGGGCCCCACCCCCTAGCGGCATGCCTTATCTCCAGTGCCACCATGCTGTCTTGCTCTGGCATTCGTCAGTATCCAAGTCTCTTGCTCTGCAGCGATACACCGCCTCTCCCCTCAGGCTCTGTCTCTGGCTCCCATGCCATGTCCCGCCTCCTGCCAAGCTCTGCTGCACTATCGTCCTCCAAGGACTGAGAACCTATTGGTCCTTTCTTCGGACGCCTCACCACCTTCAGTGCCCCCCGTATATTCACACGCCAACTACCCCATGGCTCATGTTGTTCATGCAAACACTTGTGTAGCCTCTGCTCTCATCAGCCCCAGTGGCAGCTAGATCTCTGTTGTCATGCTTCAGCAGTCACCACAGCTCTTTTTATAGATGTTGTAATGTGGGGGGGGGTCAATATCCACTGATGGCGGGGACCGATTATGTGTACATAAAAATAATTTTGATTCATTATGGGGACTTCGGTCAGCGCTTAAAAGATGCATGTTTGCCATGTTGACTAGTTGGCACGATCAACCCTCCATCACCACCCACACCCCCCCAGAGAAGTCTACTGTATTGAACAGGTCAGCCAAAAAGGCAAGACAGCCAACCCTCATCTTTATCTTGGATGAGCTTCCCTTCATATAATAACCATCAGAGCAAATTCTGTCCCAAGGCCTGATCTGAACCCTAAGTGCAACAGACCCAGAAATAAATGGTGTCGAACAAAGGTCTGCAGTTATAAGATCACCATATTTAGAATTGTTGCTAGCCGTGGGAAGTTGATGACAGGTTGACGGTTACTTAAGTTCACTGGGTCAGTTTTCATTACTTTGACACTGGTGTGGTTAATTATGTTTTGAGAACTTCTGAAAGAAGTCCTAAAGTAAAAGGTGATTTGATGATATCTCAAATATATTGCGTGAGGATATCAGAACACCCCCTTAATGAGGTCAAGCGCTGTGGGTGTAAGAGGGAGGGTGTCCTTGCCAAATTCAATAACATCTTCTGGAGTTGACTGATAGCTGTAGTATAAAAAGCGTACCTGTTGTGAAAACGAGAAAAAAGTGATCATTGGCATTCTTAGATTCTGTGTTAGTTTCCTGTCAGACTGTAGTGAACTTTGGGAGAAGTCATAGAGGCTGTTCTGTGGGTGTGAGAGGGTGTAATATGCAGATCTGTCCCAGGTAGCGGAGTGAGATTGTGAAAGTTTGGGCAAATATGTGTAAGATTATTCATTGCTGAGTTGTTTTGATTTGAAACATTAGCCTGTATTACAGGATTAGCCAGTCAGTATGTAGCATTTTGTTTTACTTAAATTCGACATCATCCTTTGCAAAAGCATTCTCTGCTTCTGGCTTTTTCTAAATTTCCACTATGGCAAATCAGCATCTCCAGATCTCCCCAGCACTGTTTGTCCTAATCCTAAATATAGCACCAGAGTTTCCAGCTAGGTTCTTACTAGCCCTTTAATTCAAATCACTGACACTGTTCTGAGGCAGAAAGATTTGAATTTATATCTACTGTGTTTGTTTTCGTCATTAGCAACATTGTTTCAGGATGCATTTTCAATGCACAGCCTTTTTGAGAGGCATATTATTTGGTGTTGCCAGAAGGACATTCATTAGAAGGAAGAATAAAATTTGCAAATTTGAATCTTGAAATCACAGAAGACACTATACCAGGGTCTCCAACCTTATCTATAACAAGAGCTACTTCTGATCTATTAAATAGTCCTGAGCTACTAATGGCTTTGACTAATCCTGCAGTAATGACCACATCAAATACAATCACTATAGTGACCACACCTCGCAGAATTAATAGTAGTGACCACCCAGATGCATGTAACAATATCAAGTGGCAAAAATTGCGCCATGACAAAATATCAAATCCAGAATATGACTAATACAATAACATGAAAGTATACATGAATATGTAAGTATAGATTTACTATTTTTAACTTCACATCTACATACCTTGAAGGTACACATATCTTCAAGATAAATAGATATGAACTTAAGCATTTAAATAAAATTAAACTCTTCTATAAATACTTACCTTCATGATTTTGTGATAGCCAGTATTCTGGATGCAATATTTTTTCTGGACGATATTTTAAACTCAATATTGTAGAAGAACAGCAACCTCTCAACACATAAGAAACCGTGAAGAGTTACTAACAGCAATGTCAGGAAAAGCTTTGTCAATATAAATTGCTTCCACATGACTAATGAAATAACAGGCACGAAAGAAAATGTGCACTGGTATAAAGGAAATACTAACAGCTGTAAACATTCCTAGCTCGGTTTCAACTATTATTCAAAGAGCAACTTTAAATATATTTTGTATTTTTAATCCTTTTGTTTTCAAACCTTAGCATATTAGTTTTCCAAAATGTGTTTTCTATCAAATTCACACATTCCATATTGGGTATATACACACAGAGAATGTCTTGCTTTTTGTAACAAAAAACTCACTATTTGAGGGTACAGACATATGTAGCGCTGTCATCTTTAAAACTGCTAGACCCTCTGAATTACTTACCATGCTGGGCTGCACTGTAGGGAGCTACTTCCAGGGTGCTGGCGAGCTACCAGTAGCTCAGGAGCTACCCGTTGGAGAACCCTACGCTATACATAGCCAGACCTTCAAAAGTGTACACAGGCCTGTTGGCTCCATCGCAACTAAAAGCCATTCAGCAACAAGGTTTAGTTTTAAAAAATAACCCACCTATTGATATGGTGAGCAAATCAAGTAGGGCCTTCTCAGTATTTACGCAGCTCTTGGAAAATATGGGCATAGTGTTAGCTTGAAAACACTAACCCTTTCATCTACATATCTCAAAAGGAGTGAGAAGAAAATCATCAAATAGCACAAGTGCTCCCAAACGAACAATCAAAGATACAAATATTACTCTAGGATGATTACAATGCACACCTAAAGCAAACAATAAGTATCAGGAACCAGGTGTTTTGTGAAAATGTTCAAAGGATTACTATTGTGTTAAAGGACCAGGGCCCTTACCCACCCATGGGTGGCATGCTTCATCAGTGGGCCTGCTTACTGCTCTTGCGCAGTGTTGTTAAGCACGGGGAGGCTCACCACAAAAATGAGGGAGTTTTTTTTAGCAGGATTTGTTCTATGGATCTATGCTTATATCTTGTGGGTGTCTCTATCGATGTGACTTATAATGTATGAGCACACTGTCCTAAACCCTGGAGGAGAATAGGATCCAAAAAGCAACAAGTGAGTTAAAACTACAGGGTGGTGGAGCCTGAAATAATTGTATTAGGGGTACCCTAAGGAAGATTAAGACAACAGGGAAATAATTCTATCTTAAGTGATGGTCATCATGTTTCAGCCTTATGTAAAGCAATTGCAGTCTTCAAACATATCTACCCTTGTGGGCCCAGGATACAGAAATGTGCACAGGGATTGGAGAGTTTTTAGTGCTCTTGACTAAAAGCTTGGCTTCCTTTTGACCCCAGAGAGGAACAGTCAGATTTAGTACAAAAAAAGTTCTTGAGGAAAGTCTTCTTTCTAGAGGTCATCTGTTGTTTCCGACTTTGCTTGCAAAACGTTGAGTTGTATATCTTCTTTACCAATGCTTCATACAATACATAAGTCTGCGTGGGGATAGTCAAGTTTTTCAATTAGGATTTCCTGTCTTGCAAAACGTGAGTCCATGTAATGTACAGTAAAACACGCTGCATACATTGGATATTAATATCGATCATAATGGCAAAGGTGCTTTAGGAAGCTATATAGAAAAACAAGTTAATATTGTCAATGTACATGCCTAGTGGCCAGATTCCCCAGCTATAAACCTCTAAGTATCAGTATATGTAGTAAAAGAATCCTGAGCACCTATGTGTGCCTTTGAATGGTTAGTAACATTTGCAGATTTAGCATGTTCCCATTTATTGTGTTTTTGAGTATTCAATTATAGGTCTGTTCTGACAGATAACAGATGCATGTCTGAGTTTAACTTGAGCCATGTTTCCTCAGTCAGTCTTGCCCATATTGCTTGTATAGTAGAAAGGTCTGGTGGGTCAGATAGAATTCTTTAAATGCCAGAGATGCAATCCTTATGTGAAGATGGCTGAAAAATCAAGTTGTATGCTTTTCTCAGTTTCTCTTCTTTCCTCTGAAATAAATTCTCTGTTGCAAGAACTTTAAAAAAAGTATCCTGCTCCCAATTTGAAAATTGCCCACAAAATCAGAAAAGGGTACAGAATTGTTCATGTCGAGCAGCTGATCTAATTCCCAGACCGGGCATCTGCTCAATTCCCCGACCATCATGGTAATGCATTCCATAATTATTATTTTAAAATTCTCTTACCCAAAAAAGTACATTTGACATATAGATCTAACAGTTTTAAAGCAATCTTCTAAACCATTTCATATCCTGGAACCCTTGAGCAAATAAAAAAGGCAAATTTTCCTCCATCACTGAAATAAAGCACAAGAAGCTGCAAGGCAAGGAGATGAGCTGCTTTAATCGCCTCAGCCACCAACTATAAATGAACAACTGCCATCCCTAGAATAGCCCACAGAAAGTGGTCTAGAAAGCCATGTGTGGCATCTCTGGGAGTTTTCTGTTCTAGAACTCGGGAGGGGGGGTAAGTGGCAGTTGAGCACGGACCGGTGGATGCAGTGGCATTAAAGAGTACTTGTTACTTACCTTCCAGCATCGTTGTCCTCATTTCACTGGCGATGCATGATGGGAACTTAATAGTCGCTGCCTCAACACTGCATGATTTAGTCCAGAAGTCTTGTTTTTAACTGAGTCTGGCTCAGGTGGATTAGGGGGCATCGAAGGCTGCGCTATTCCCTCATTCTGCTGTCGAAAGGGGCAGAGTATCCCTTTCATCTTCGTGGACTGTTTTGGTCAAATTTGCAGCACCATAAAAAGAAAATACAGCTTAGCTCTGCAAGAGGAAAGAAACAAGGCACACTTCCTCTAGAAACAGACTCATTCGATGTGCGTGCTGCCATATTGTATGTGTGGCTCAATGTTTGATGAGATGAAGAATCTGCAAAGATCTGGCATCATTGCCCCTTTAGAGGCAATGGAGTGGTTGGCTCCGATAGTATTAGCTAGAAAGGCAAGTGGGGCTATAAGGCTTTGTGTAGAGAGCTGGAAATCAAGAAGAAAGGGTATCTTATAAGTACACTAGAATTTAAGAATCATATTGTTGTATGGGGAAGATTTATGTGTTGAATAAAGGGGACAACATTGTAGGGTGGCTCCACCAAAAATAACTGGGGGTATATTTGGAACCGAATGCTGAGCCGCAGGTGTGTGTCCATCAGGTGTGTGAAAGGTGTTTAAACTTTGAAAATATGTTTTTTTTTTTTTTTAAATAGGTCTTTATTCAAATTTTCTTTATACAGCATAGTAAGAAACAAAACCCAATCATCAATTCTTTACCGTACCCTTCCATCCAGCCCAGTTAGTGCCCATAAACCTTTCATATATCATTTAGCATAGATTATAAAACATGAAAAAACAGTCAAAGGTATCTATCTTGGCCGTGTCCCAATAGGTAATAGGTAATATTGCGATTAAGTTAGCCCACTTTCCCCCGTGAGCTCCCTTCCTCATTCCTATTCACTGATTGAGTGGGGCCAATTCATTAGGGGAGCCCAGATAGCTAGCCCTTTGGCTCTCGCCCTGTGGCCTCTTCTAGAATAAACCGCTCTCTCCATCCTATGCACCGCAAGAAATCTTCCTAGCCACTGTTGGCCAGACGGAGGAGTGGGATCGAGCCAATGAGTGGCCAAACATAATCTGAAGACTGTCATGGCAATAAAAAGAAAGGACTGGCTTTGATTTGAAGATACAGAATGTCCAACCCCCAGTACAATCAATTGAGATGATAAAATAATTTCACAACCCAGCATGGTTCCCAACATATTGCTAACATCCTGTTTTCAGAGTGTCTAGCACTGGGCAATCAGCGAACATATGTATTATATCCGCTGCGTGATAACTGCACCGGGGACATGTTGATCCTGCCATCCTATCCCATTTAGCAATTTTAGCAGGTGTGATATAGAGGTTGAACAATGTTTTAAAACATTGGAGCTGAAGATTAGCCTCAATGAATGACGTCTGGGCCAGATGTAATGAGTCTTCTATTTCTTCCAGTCCCACCTGTAAAAGTCTCTGCCATCGCTCAGCGTGTTTATTCAAATCATCCAAAGTCAACTCATTCAGCATTTCATATACCCCCCTAGTGTAGTAGAGCCCTTAAGTAATCCCTCAATCAACTTCACCCCAGAAAAACCACAGGCGCCACCGGTTTTCTTAACTAAAACATTTCTTATTTGGAGATATTTAAAGAATTGCCGATTATCTAACCCAAATCGATCTCTAATAGTCTCGAAAAGCACCACCTCATTCCCACTTGTGATATCACCCACCACCCTAACTCCTTTATCATACCAATACCTCATGTACCCATCATTAAAAATATTTAGAAGAAAGCTGTTCTTAAATATAGGGGTATAGGCGTTGATACGCCCGAGGCCAAGCTTTTTCCGGACCGCGGTCCAAACCTTAAATGCACACAGTAGCGTTTTAAATTTAGCCCTTCTGTAGTAATTCAATTCTATATGTCGTAAAAGACACCTACGAGCCTCCTCCCCAGTAGCAACTCAAAGACAGATGTGGGCGACCTACTCAGCATAGCTTCCGCCTTTTCATTAAGTAATATCCCTGCCTTGTGTAACACTGAGGCCCAGTGATAAAACTGAAGATTGGGTACTGCCCACCCCCTCTTTCTCTCGGTAATGTTAACCATTTTAGCGCTCTCCGAGGGTGGCTATTAGCCCATATAAACCTGGAGAATAAATGATTCATAGCGACAAACCAGGAATTACAAACACACAGAGGAATAGTTCTAAATAAAATACAAAATCCTAGGTAAAAAAAGCATTTTGATAGCGTTGCATCTCCCTACCATCGTGAGTTTGAGATTTTCTAATCTATTGAATTCAGCTTTAAATTTAACGAGCAGTGGGTCCAGATTATTTCCTGTAATCTTCACAACATCTGCCTAAGTAAATTGCACTCTGTACCACCCGCGAGTCATTCAACTGAAGACCTTTACCAACCAGACCCTGAGTTTTAGTTGAATTCAAACGGTAGCCAGAAAATTTCCCAAAAATATCAGCTTCTTTTTCAATCTCTCTCAGTGCCGTCATGGGATTTGAAGTAATAATCGCAAGATCATCGGCATATGCCAGTATCTTGGTGTTCCCCCCCATGCTATTCTCTCCTAGAATCAGATTATTATGTTCGATCTTCCTAACTAACGGATCTATATATAGTGCGAACAATAAGGGGGAGCACGGGCATCCCTGGCGGGTCCCCCTGCTAATCGCAACAGGGTCCGACATCTCTCCCATTATTGATATCCTTGCCACTGGGTCTTTATACATCATTTTAATGGCGGTGATAAAGCCATCCCCGAACCCTCTGCTCTTTAAAGTTGCCCACAGAAATGGCCAGGAGACCCTATCGAAGGCCTTCTCTGCATCAAGCAGGATGAGCCCGATAGGGTCCCCTGTAATTCCTGCTTCATCAAAAAGAGTGATAACCCTCTGAATATGATCTATTGTGCTCCGTCTGGGTACAAATCCATGCTGGGTTGGAGAAACCAATTTCTTAATAATTATCGTCAGTCGCATAGCCAAAATTTTAGCATATACTTTGACGTCACCATTTATTAAAGTGATGGGACGATAAGACCCCATTTCTCTCACCGGTTTACCTTTTTTTAGGGAAAATGATGATATTAGCTGACCCCCAAGACCCAGGAGCTCCTATCCCCGCCTGAGCTTCCAAAAGCACTTCCTTCATTAACTCCTGCAAAGGGGAGGCGAAGATTTTGTAGAATTCACCAGGAATGGCATCCGTACCCATCGCTTTACCATTTACTAATGACCTAATAGCTTCCTGAATTACATCTACTGTTATGGGTGCTTCAAGCGCATCCCTATCTTCTGTCGTCAAACTCTCACACGGACTCCCTGTTAAATAACTCTGTATGGCTTCCTCTTCACTAGAAATATCTTCCATATACAACTTCTGATAAAACCGCTGAAAAGCAGCACGTATTTCTAGAGGTTGATTAACTAGCCCTAACCCAGAATCATCTATCTCTAATATCCCCCCCTGTGTTATTCGTTGTCTGGTCCGAACCGCTAAAAGGTGGCCCACTCTCTCATTAAATTCATATATTTTAGATCGCCATGCACAGTATTTAGCTGCCGCATTATTAGCCGAGAGATCCATAATTGTAGATTTGATTAAAGCCACCTTAATTTGTGCCTGCTCTACCTCTCCCTTATTTATGATAGTCTGTATTAATTGTATTTCTGCTTCACTCAATGCCCGGTATTGTTCCTGGAGATACCTTTTCTCTTTTGCCTGCTTGGCCCAACCATACCTCAGTGTTTCCCCTCTTATCCCCGCTTTGAGTGTGTCCCAAATTATCCCTGTCTGAGCACTACCTTTATTCTCCTCTATGAATCTCGGGATCCACTCCATCATGTGTTGGACATAATCTTCCTCATATAAAAGTGCTCTATTAAAAGTCCAATGAGACAAGGAAGGTTTTGAGGTATGGAGTGAAATCTCTAATACAAGCGGATTGTGATCCGACATCACCCGTGGAAATTTAATGATGTTGGATCTCGTTAACACCTCCTGAGATACAAAAAAATAATCCAGCCTAGCATGAGTTTGATGGGGGCAGAGAAAATGTGTATCCCACATCTTGAGGTTCTAGTATAGCCCACACATCAAAGAGTCCATGTGTATCACAAAAATTAATCAGAGCATTAAAAACTTTAGGTTTGCGGCCCAGATATGTCTGCACACCTAATTTCAAATTCTCATTATTTAGATTAACATTAAAATCCCCACACATGATTATAGGCAACGGCCAGCCAACCAGCTCCACATTCAGCCAGTCAAATAGGGTCGGTTCATCCAACTCTGATCCGTAAACAGAACATAGTGTGAAAGAATAATTATCCAAACAGCAGTGGGTAATAACCCATCTACCATACTGATCCGATTTTGAACATGGGAATCTAAAACCTTTTTTACGAGCCAGAATCGCAACCCCTCTTGTGCGTGTTCCCTGGGTTGTGGCAGAAATCAGTTGGTATCCTTCTAGTTCAGCTATCTTTTGTCTACCGGCTTCAAGATGAGTCTCTTGGAGACATACTATGTCTGCCTTTAGATATTTCATATCTTCATTAATCCTGCGTTTTTTCGAAGGATTATTCAAGCCACATATATTAACTGAGGCTATCCGCAGTTTACCCTGTGCCATTTATAGTCCACAGCAAGTCCAGACTGTTCCAATGCATACTACCTACAAATACTAAATCAGCAAATTTAGTTGGCTGGATCCGACCCCCCGTCCCCCCGTCCTCTCCCCCTTACCCCCCATCCTCCTCCCCCACCCGCCCCCCTTTCCTCTTTCCCTAGGCAAAAAAGGTCCATGGACCCTTGTGATGCCTCCTGCATAAAGCTGCCACCCCCGCCACTCATCTTGCTCCCCCTTACAAAAAAGAAAGGTAACCCCCGAGTGATAATAGAGAGCAAACAAACAAGCCAAAAACAATTACATCCAGATTCATCCCCCTATCAACCCCGATTATCCCTCAGGTCCGTTCATGCCCTTTGTCTCAGAGATTTCCCGCAAAAAGTCTTGAGCCTGTATTTCTGAAGAGAATACTCTAGTAGATCCCTTGCATATAATTTTGAGTCGTGCCGGACTAAGTAAATAGGCTTCACATCCCTTCTTTTGAAATGGCAGAATTAACTGGTGAAGCCTCCACCTTCTTTCTACTGTAATATGGCAGAAATCTGGCCTGACAAAGAAGGTGTGGCCTTCAGCCATGCGTCTTGATTCTGGTCGGGCTTTGTCAAACACTGTCTGCCGAAGGAGGAAATTTCCCAAAAAAATCAATATAGTTCTGGGTTTTTCTGACTCCCCATTCTGCCACTGCCTTTTCGTAAGTATAAGTGGAAAGCGATGTATGCGCTGCACCTCAGTATCTCAATCCCAATGTGAGAGTTCGGGAAAGCCACCCTTCAACAAGCGCAACACAAAGCCTCGAATATCCCCCCCTCTGCATTTTCCGGGATACCAAGAAGTCTTAAATTATTGCGCCGCTGGCGGTTTTCGAAATCTTCTAACTTCCACATCATGTCCGACATTCGTTGTTCATTTGACGTAACTTGTCGGGTTGAGTTTCCTGTTTCGGCCTCTAAAGCAACCATCCGTTCCTCAAGAGCCGTAGTTCTCTCTGCGATCTCAGTGCACGATTTATTTACTTTTCTAATGGCACCCTGAAGCTTCTTTGTAGCAAGGTGGGCCCGCTTATGCTCTTGTCTGGCTTCCCCCTGCATCTGTTTAAGAGTTGAATATATCAAACTCATCGATGGGGAAGATTCTGTCTCCATCAGAGGGTGATCAACTTGGCTTTTAGGGCCTTCTGCACGGTCTGCATCCTCACATCCCCATCTTCAGTTAGAAACTGAGTAGTCGAATAATCCCATTTTAACTGGCTGGATCGACTATTATCTGATCCTGATTGACCGGCTCCGCGTTTCTTCCCGCTTTGAGTTCTCCTTCTTCTTTTGGTTTGGTTAGTGAAGGTAGGCGTTTTTGGGTACTAGGATGAGCAAGGGCACTCTCTGAATCCGTACCTGTATAATCCATATCTGAGGTCTCCTCTGTGCTAGGGTTGGATAATTCGGAATCTTCATTTAAAGAGAAGAATTGTTCTCCGCATTCGGGGGTCCCCCCAGCCTTCTCCAGAATAGCAGTGGGTTTAGAATATTTTATTAGGCTACTGTCCACCGTTGGCGATCCACTGCATTGATTGTCTACTGTTATAGCTGTTGTCCCTTTGAGTGCTCCGATACCCCCCTGCACAGGCTCCTTAATCCCCAATGCAGTAAAACAGATACTCACAATGTCTACTGGGGGATCAGTATTCTCCTCTGGCAGCGCAGTCAAAGTCCCTCCATTCATGAGAGAAGTCTCCACTTTCTCCCCAGTATTCGCCTTCTCCTTTGATCTCCCTTGGCCAGCGAACATCCCAGGAATCACCTTGTGCAATTTGACTGGTTCCGCTTCCTCCCCGGGACGCTGCTCCTTGTTTCTAGTTTTGGCTGCCTCCACCTCCTTGCTGCCTGCCAGGGGAGTAGCGTCCCCCGCCTTTCTCCTGACCGGAGTCTTCCGCAAAGCCGGCGGGCCTCGGAGACTCCCTGCGGTATTCCCGGTCATCGCACCACTCTCCGCTCGTTCCCGCGGAGGCTTCGGCGGCTTGGGAGGCATCCCGCGACGTGAAGATCGAGTTCGCAGCTCCCCGCTGCACCAACTGAGAAGTGATTTCAGCGATTTCAACGCGCCTCGGACCAGCACCAGCAGATAAGTGGAGCTAGTTGTTTCGCCTGTCCGCCTCTCTCTGTGCACCCGCCGTCCTGCGTCTGTAATCAGGGGGATAAACATCTGTGAAGTCGTAGGTTTAAATCATCTCATTCGCGTTTAAGCCATGGAGCAGTGATGAGTGGCTTTCAGCAGCGTTCACGCAGCCGCCATCTTGCCTCCGACCGGTACCGAAAATATGTTTTCTGAAGTATTCAAAACAAAAATTGGATTTATCAAAGAATGTTCAAACTATATTAAACTAAATCTTGGGGCATATCCAGTAGCCGACACAGGTAGGAGGCTACTGTTACGTGTCCAGGACTCCGTGTGTGGTGAGTTCGAGAATCTGCAAAGATAGGGTGACATTGCTCCTGTGAAGGCAATAGAGTGGTTGACTCCAATAGTAGTAGCTAGGAAAGCAAGTGGGGCTATAGGAGTTCATATAGATTTAAGAAAGCTTACCAAAGAAATGGAGATAGATAAATTCCCACTCACCTACATCTCAGAGATGTCTACATTCTCTGTCACCAAATCTTTGGCACTATAGATTTAAAGTCTGCATACTATCATATAAGATTACATCCTGATTCTTAAAAACTCACAAGTTTTATTACACATATAGGCTCTTTTAGATTTCTCAGAATGCCTTTTGGTTGAGCTTGGCCTTTTTCTGTCTTCCATAGGGTGATGCAATCTATTCTTGAAAATTTAAAAGAAGTGCATTGTTTCCAAGACGATGTTTTTATTTTTGCTTTGAATTGGGAAGCTCATAATAAAAGCGTGTATGCAGTTCTCTAGAAATTCAAGGAGTCAGTTTTAAAGTTGAATTTTGAAAAATGTGTATTAGGAAAGGATGAAATAAAATGTTTTTGGACACTACATAACCAAGGATGAAGTCAGACCCAAGAAGGTGTTGGTTAACTCGATATGTAATCTTTGTGTTCCTTGAAATAAGGATGAAATACTGTCGTTTTTGGGTATAGTCAAATTCTATGCTTGCTTTTTACAACATTTTTCCGATAGTATCAAAACAATGAGAACTTTATGTAAGAAGAATGTGGAGTTTGTATGGTCTGAGGAGTGTGAGAAAGAGTTTGAACTAACAAATTGATGCAAGAGATTGAAGTGCAGGCGAAACTTGTTGCATGTGTCTCCTGAGAGTCAAAATAGCCAGAGGCAAATTATTCCGTAATTTAAAAGGAGGTGCTTGCTGTTTGTTGTGCTATCAAGAAATTTATACATGTTTTGTGGGATGCTCCCCTCTTTGTCTGGACCGACCACAAACCTTTAAGGTAAATTTTTATGAAAAAAGGCTTGGATTTGATTTCGGCAGGAATTCAGAAATGGAACGTGAAACTACAGGAGTTCTCATTTTCAATTGATTATATTCCAGGTGTGGAGAATTGTATTGCAGACTGTTTCTCGAGATTTGTAGTGGTTGGTAGTAAGGAGGATGTAGGTCTTGATGATGAAGTGTGGAATGATGAAAGTGTGTCTGTCATTACTTATGGAAGTATTTTGCAGGACGAATGGAAAGCGGAATTGGAGAAGGACGTGATCCTCTCACAGTTTTGTTAATTATTGAGAAAATGATGGCCGATGAAGAATGGTGTAAATGAATTGGTTAAACCCTTTTTGATGATAAAAGAATAATTATGTTTTTGAAATGGGATTTTGTTCAGAGGGGAAGGATTAGTTACTCCCAGTAGCTTACGTGATAAAGTATTTAACATTGCTAATGAAGGTCATTTGGGGATGGTAAAAACCAAGGCAATAGTCTGTGAAAATTTCTGGTGGCTGGGTTTGGATCTGCAGATTGAGAGGAAAATTTGTGAACGTTTTGAATGTAGGTAAAGTGATAAAATATGCAAGATAAGAACTGTTTCCATGGCTTGTAGGAGTTTGCTTGTTGGACCTTGGCAGGACATAGCCATGTATCTAGTAGGTCCGTTGAGAGGTGAGAATGCCACGCCATACCTTTTTGTGATGGTTGACCTATTTTCGAGGTGGCCTGAGATTGCTTGTGTTTCAGACACATATTCAGGAGCTGTTGTACGTTTTCTACAAAAATTTGTTCTGAAGAGAAGGGGTGTCTAAAAGTATCATAACCGACAATGGAGTTTAATTTAGCCCTCAAGAAACGGAGAGTTTTCTTAAGTCCTAAGGCATTATTCATAGAAAGACTTCTCCTTATCATCCACAAACCAATTGAATGGTGGAGAGATTCAATAGGACATGAAAGAGGAGCTATCAGATGGCATGGTCAAATGCATTAGGCTGGAAGAAAAAAATACCGTCTCGCCTGGTTGTGTACAGATTAGCCCTGCACTCTACCACAGGAAAGTCTCCTTTTTAACTCTGGAGAAAGCCAAATTCCAAAATAGCTCCTGGGTGGATGTCTGATGTAAGGGTTGGGTGCAGGTGTCATTGGAGGATGTTTGGAAGCAACGTGAAATGTGTAAAGTGAAGGAGAGGAAAGAAAGTTTTGACAAAAGGCATGCTATTGGGAAGGTGGTTGTGGATGTTGGTGACTAGGTTATGACCCATGCTCTAGTGGATTCAAGTCCATGATCTAAATTCATTATACCTAAAAACGTTAAGATTTTAAGCCATGCACTTAAGACAAGACTGATGATTGTAAGATATGGAATCTCAGCAGGGCTGTCATTTTGCCTAATCAACCGGGTTCTGTTGTTAGACCAAACAACTCTGGAACTGTTCAAGATTAAGCTATCTCGTCTGAAGGGTGTGATTAAAATAGAACGCCATCTATCTCGTCTGGCTTCAGCCTCAACAAAAGGGTTCTTATGAAACCCAGGTATTTGAAAGATTATGTGTAAATCTTGCTGTCAATTGTGTGTATTTTTCATGTATACTTTTTTTGTAAGTTTAGGCTAAGTTTTGCTTGTTTCATTAGTTTAACACGGAAAGATAGGTGTTTTCTCTGGGAGTTCTTGAGTTCTCTGATCTAGATGTCTAGGGGTGAGTGGCAGTTGATCATGGACCAGGGGTGAGACGGTGGATAAGGTGGCATTAAAGAGGACTTGTTACTTACCTTCCAGCATCATTGTCCTCATTTCACCGTGACCCAAGGAGGCTTCACATGCAATAGCTGCCCACTAGAACACAACATAAAGGAAAAGTAGAACACCAAAATAATTTTATTAAACGTTTCTGAAAAAAATACCCTACTTTCTGCAGAGTAACAAGTCTGTGGTTAAGAGGTGCAGAACTCGCCAGACTACCATTTAAATTCAGGGAACGCCCAGCAGCCTAGATCCAACAGTGAGCAGTCTCCTTCTTCAAACTATAAGGGATTTATTTGCCCAGATGACAGGTAAAATCATTCTGTGTAATTTCCTTTAAAAAATGTTCTCTAAATAACAAGGGAGGCATTGGAACGAAAACAAACTTTGAGGCAATATAACCATTTTTACGAGATTGATTCTGCCAACTAGTAATAGGAAAATATATCACCTTTTCCTAAAATCTTGTACAATCTCATTCACAAATGTTTGAAAGGAAGCTCATACATGTCATATCGTTTGTACAGATTATCACTAACCTGAATTCCGAAGACCCTCACTGGCTGACACCATTCTCAGGAAATCTAAATATCATCTAAATCTAAGTCCACTTTTCTTATATTTATCAGGAAACCCTCCATTTTAGCTCTATTAACTTGCCAGATTTCACTACTCAGGAGAAAGTAAGAGTGCTACATCATTCACATGAAGCAATTCTTTTTCACCTGCAGTATGTTTGGGCTAACAATAATCAGGGCGACTGGAACTATGGGATTTTGTGGAGCTGAGGCGTATTGTCGCATAATTGTGGATTTGCTGCATTTTCCATTATCTGTGACTTAATTTGTAGAGTTTAATAAAAATAGTTTCACCGTCAAACGGATCAAAAGTTACTAAAAAACACAGCAACATCTGTTGCTGCTCAATGGAAGGCAAAGGCTCAAATGTCAAACTAAAGAAGTATTATCACAGTGTGCCGCATCATGCTGCATTATTTGCCTTTTCTTGCCACATAGTTTAGTCAACCCCGCTGCATAATTTGGTCCTCCCCTGTTGCATAATGTCAGTGGCCCTGGCTATAATTGAATCACATTTAGGACCATGGCAGGCCTGTTGTAGTAGCTGGAGGAATGTCTGCTGGCAAGATGCTAGCGATCGAATGTCTCACTGGGCCAGCCACCAGAGGTGTGGGGAGAGTTTCAGACATTTTTGGCATAACCACCATTTCTGTACTTCTGTAAATGAGGCTCTTGTTGTGGGGGTTTCAACAGCAGCCTCCAGGAAACATGAGCAGCCAGGCGTATTGCCTGTGCACAAAAATGTTCCTTTGAAAATAACTTTATGAGACAAATTATGTGAGAAAAATTCGCTCTTAATCTCTGATTTGTTGGAAAAAAGTGAGCAAAACAATGCTCCTGAGTGCATCTGCATGTGGTGGGTTCACTCGCATAAACAAGAAGTGTAGCTTACTAGTTTGTAGCAGGATGTGGCTTTGCTGCTCTCAGTGACTCCATTGGTCGTTTCTTGTTCGTTGGTTTACTTGACCACAACAGTCAGCGTGAGATCAGATTGTTGCCTTGAAAAGGCCATAGAAATAGCTTTGTACTGCAGCCCTTGATGCTCACTCGCAATATGCAGTGCGCAAAGCGCCTTCGCCGTGCTACAATTTATAGTTTTCTTGCTGCTTGCAGCTTGATGTTGACAGCACCAACAAACTGCTTCAATGAGCTGCTGTTTGGACCCTGAACTGCTTCAGTGTGATGTTGTTTGGACCCTGAACTGCTTCAGTGTGATGCTGTTTGGACCCTGAACTGCTTCAGTGTGATGCTGTTTGGACTCTGAACTTCTTCAGTCTGATGCTGTTTGAACTCTGAACTGCTTCAGTGTGAGGCTGTTTGGACCCTGAACTGTTTCAGTGTGATGCTGTTTGGACTCTGAACTGCTTCAGTCTGATGCTGTTTGAACTCTGAACTGCTTCAGTGTGAGGCTGTTTGGAACCTGAACTGCTTCAGTGTGTTGCTGTTTGGACCCTGATGAAAGCATGACTGCTCAGCTTCTTGCCATTGTATCCCTCGCGCTCATCATTCTCTGATTGTAATCCCAGTGCGACTTGCATTGAACGATAAGACACACTGACCAATCTTTAAATACCAAAATTAAACATAAATAAATGCAGGCATTCCACAGGAGTCACTCTGTTTTCCTTCCTATTACAATAAACTTCCAGCATCAAATGTTGGTCTCCTGTTTGTTGGACTCCTGGGACCGCATCATGATGGGCTTTTCTGGTGCAGCGCAGAGCGAAATGCCTGTTTTATGCACCTGCAGTGCGTATAGTGAATTCAATTAACCCGATATTTCTCTCAGTAAGTGCTCTATTTCCAGATGGTATAGCTTGAAAACTGTGAGCAAGGTTTCCCTCTTTCTGAGCTGTGCTGTCTAAAGAAATATTGGGTTAAATTAATTCACTTTAATGCCCTACAGGTGTAAAAAACAGGCGCTTGGCTCTTGCTGCGCTAAAAAAGGCATCATTCTGAAGCTAAGATTCACCCACAAATTCTTTAGGCAGGCCATGTAGTGGTATCAAATCAAATCAAATCAAGCAAAGCTTTATTCGATTTCCATCAGGCAAATCATAAAACCACAGTAATTCATTTAATCAAATGACAATTCTAAGATTAAAAAGCGATATTCAATGCCCCCCTGTTTACAAAATATCCTTAGTGTAATGCTTACAATTATCACATTAAAATTGAATTCCTACATTTAACTACACTTTTTAAGAACATTGATAAAATCCAAATTACGTATTTATTTTCCAATAGTTGTAAGGCTAAAAAAGCAGGGCGGCATTGTCTCATGCCTAACCTTTTAAGAGAGGTAAAATCAATTTTTTCCTTTGAACAGTATAAAATTCACAAAATAAAACTACATGAATAGTCGTTTGCTCTGAGCGATCATCACAGGGACATAGTTGCTTTTTTTTGTCCAATCGTTCATGATAGGATAACTGGTTATTCTATGCAATGTTCAGAGTCTAAATCTTGTCAGTAAAAATCTATAATACAGACCGCTAACATGTATAAGAGACGGTTGCATGCTGTAAGAAATTAAAATCGTTTGGTTATGTCGTACTGTTGGTTTCATTATGCCTTTTGATAGCCTGAGAGTTTCCACTAAATTCAAGGCTTTCGCTTTTAGCGTTTTTCTTGACCAACCGCTCATTTTGTTCGGCTCTGTGAAGAATTCAGGATGGCCTAGGTCAAACATAAAGTCCCGGACATACTTCAACCATGGAGGTTTAAGGGCACCTTCCAATTTAAGAGTGTCTGTAAGAATATCCCTATTAAGGTTTGTTTCTATCGATGTCCAATTCCTGTGCCATAGAAGGATAGGCTCCACCTTTATTAAGTCTGTCAAATATGGGACCCCCAGCTCGGAGTGGCAGACAAACGAGGAAGTGCTGTCCGGGACTACCAGTATGAATTTTAAAAACATGTTTTCAATACCTTGCAGAGCTTTGGTATCGAAATATCCCCAAACTCCTGCTCCGTACAAGGCCGTTGACATGCACTTGGCCCTGTATATTTGTAATAACTCATACGGAGGCCTCCTGCCTAGTTTTTTAGAGAAATTTGCTAGGGCCGCAGTGGTTTTCATGAAGGCTAGTTTTCGCGATTGGACCGCACGAGTCCAAGTGACTTTATGGTCAAATAAAATCCCCAGATAGCTAAAACTGTTTGCAAAATCGATTTTTTGTTTATCAATATACATATCTTTACACTTATGACTGCCAATACCACATCGCATAACAAAGGTTTTTGTCGTATTGACCCACAACCTTAGATCGTGCATAAATGCCGTAAACCTATTTAGCATTCTTTGTAGACCCACTTGAGTACGGGACATTAAAACGGCATCATCCGCATACAATAATGCTGGTATGGGCCGCCCTTCTATTTGGGGAAGGTCTTGACATGTATTTGACAACACTAGGCCTAAGCCATTTATATAGAGGTTAAAAAGGAATGGGGCCAACCCACAGCCTTGCCTTACTCCCTTGTTTATTTGAAACGGTGCTGTGCATTCCCCGTTTATACCGTATCGTACTCTGGCCTTGGCGTCCCTGTACAATTGTCTTAAAAAAAGAATAATAGTGGGATCTACCCCCAGGTCCTGAAGGATCCTCCATAGTTTGTCGTGCCTAACGCAGTCGAAGGCTAAGGTAGGGTCGACAAAGGCTAGGAACAACCTGCCTTTTATAACAAGGGTATACTTTCCTATGATAACATTTAAATTTAGGCTTTGTTCTACAGTCCCTAGGCCCTTACGAAAGCCAATCTGTAGCTCCGACACAATCTTATTCTCCTCAGCCCAATCCTGCAATCTTTCAAGTATGATACGCCCTACCACTTTTGCCAGTGAGTCTAGCAAGGAAATCGACCTGTAGCAGGAGGGGTCTTGGCGATTTCCTTTTTTAAATATCGGGACTAAAATTGACTCAGTCCATGTCGATATTAATTGGAAGGAGCAGCTAGCCACGATGACCTGAGTTAGCAGTGGACCCCATTGAGCCACATTTCTTTTATACAGGTCTACAGGGATCCCGTCGGGGCCAGGTGCCTTCCCTCCCATACTTAACATAATCGCACGATTTACTTCGTCCAGAGTGACCTGAAGATCAATTGTTGTTGGAGTAGGTACTAGATCTTAATTTTCTGGTTGGGTTTCTTCGGTATCATTTGGCGGGGCACTATTAAATGTCCTGGCAAAATGCTCCACCCATTGCTCTTCCGTTATAGCAATTTCAATGGACGGAGCATCCCCAGGGTCCAAGAAAGGGGTCTTTACGGCCCTCCAAAATGCAGTCCCATCCTTCGTCATCGCAGCCTCGTGCAATGCCGTCCATGCCTCATCTTTCAACTGTGATTTACGTTGTTTAAGGGCGTTTTTATAGACCCGTCTTGCCTGCCCTATAGCTTGTCCGTTTCTGGGAGATTTATGTATCTCTAATTTCAACTTTCAATAAGCCTGAGTACTTTTGTGTTCCTACATTGTTTTCTTTTTCGTATAAAAAGAGCCTCTTGAATGGCATCAGTGATGTGTTTAAATGAGGTTAAAACTATTTAATGAGTGGCATTCTCCTCTAGACAGGCCGCAAAGGCAGACTTGGTCTTGCTTACAACGTCACTTAACAATTTAGAGGAGTCTACCAGCGACCAGCGGAGGGAGTAACCGTTTGTTCTATCAATTGACAGTTTTTGGGGATGTGGTTGCCCTTGGACTCACAGTGTGTCGACCGAATTACGTGCGAAATAGATACGCTCAGTGGGAAGTGGTCACTCAAGGTAATACAATGAGTATTGAAAGACTTAACTCTGTTGCAGTATCTATTTGAGATCAAAATATAGTCTATTGTTGTAGAACAACCCCTTCCATTAAAAGTACTTTTGAAAGGGGCGGGAGAGACACAGATCTCATTTGCAAAGCCAAGGTCGTGGCCAAACATCAATTCATTTAGGGATTCCCCATATATTGAATGTGGGAAATGGGTATCACTATTCCCCTCTTCCGTAGTAAGGCCACATACTTCTCTACCATGATTTGGGCACAGAGCAATATTAAAATCTCCCCCCCAGATGGTGAACACATCCCCGTCAAATTCATTTTCAATTGACTTCAAATCACATTCTAGTTTTTGCAGTATCTTCCCAATCTGGTCTGGCAAGGCATTGTTGTAAAAGTTTATCAAAGCAACATAATGTTTTTTGTCCATATACAATGTTATTACTTGATAGTAACTCTCAGCCAATTTCAATTCAATTTTTCTTATTGATAACAGGTTCGATACATAGGTCGACAAGCCCCCTTTTGCCCTCCCGTGAATCCCAGCCACTGCTGCAGTATGAAAAGTGTGATAGCCGTTAATGTGAACAGCATCCATTACCCACGTCTCTTGAAAACACATAACTTGTAGTTTTGATATAAAATTGCACCATAATGGGTTTGTTAATTTTTTACGTATTCCTGCAACGTTCCAGTAGGCTATGTTGATTAACTCAAAGGGGCCGATTCCGATTCGGGCCGGAAATCTCTCCGACCGAGCCGGACCCGGAGAGATTTCCGACCGAATCTGACTCTGGCAGTCCAACCGAATGAGTACGATGTGCACGTATGCCATCGGACTCGATTCGGTCGGACTCCCATTGAAGTCAATGGGAGCCAGTCGTACGACGCGTACACGGGCTCCCATTGACTCAATGGGCACGACGCGAACAAGGGCGCCCCTACAGCGTGTTCGCGTCGATGCGGGTCGCACCGTACATGCACGTGTAGGGGGACCCATGGCTCCCCCTGTGTGCGACTCGCGTGCCTCACGCTTCCAGGGGGTCCGACGCGGACCCCCAAAGTGCGGCTCCGACAGCTCCTTGGAGCCGGACTGCGCAAGTCGGTTGGAGCAGTCGCGATGCGCATCGTACTTACCCGGCCGGGGAACATCTCCATTGCGCGGTGCAAGTCGTCCCCGTGCGAGTCGGTCGGAGCGGTCGGGTCCTGCGAACGAGTCGGTCGGAGATTTCGCGAGCGCACGCATCGTACTCGCTCGCCCGGACGCACGTACAATTCGGTCGGGAAACAGGGCTCCGAATCGGATCCGGTAAAGCCGAATCCGATTCGGAGCCCTACCGGCCGAGATCGGAATCAGCCCCAAAGTCGTCTCTATCTTTGCAATTTCTTTTGGGGTGCTCATCTGTTGCTGGGGCAGGAAGAGTACTAAGTTGTATCTGTGTCTGACTTAATCCTATAACAACGGTAGATTCCTTTTTTCTGTGGCTTTTATTCTGATCTCTATCAGCCAAGTATGGCGCAATTGGTAACTGATCCCCTGTAGGTGGTGTCCGATGGTTATTTTTAGGGACAATGAGTTTCTGACTGTGCTTAAGACTGTTTACTATATAAGATGGATTTATAACTCCTTGCATTTTATTTTCAATTTGATGTTCAGTGGCTTTATTCAGTCAATCAATATCTTCCAGATTGTTTAAACTATCAAAACGATTGGTTATTGAGATATTATTAGTGGGATAGGTTTCGGGTTGATAAGACCTACTCATGTTTCTATTATTCTCTAACATTGGTGGTTGGTAGAAATAGCCCAGTGGGATGATACTTATCTCCTGCGCTCTAATAGTACGACTGCCTGCTCTTTCCAAAATTGTTTGCACCAGATGAGGAGTTCTAAAAGTTAACACCACGCAATCTCCCCCCAATGTTTTACGAGTCTTGCCCACCCAAGCTATTCTGACCATTTTAAACTCGCAAAAAAGGGTGTCGGTTAGTCCTATCCGAGTGCTTATCCAGTGTATGGATTTATTTCTCAGACCGATCCAAGATTCCCCTTCGTGCTCCAAAAGTTGGGCGACATTGGTTAGAACCACCGTATAAGGAGTGTCTTCATGGGCCCTAGTATTATGTGGGCGTTCGGGATTAGGTTGATTACTTGAGAAGGGTATATCGTTATGGGCCTTCTTTTGGGAGAGTTTATAAGTCTTTCGATCACTATTATTGTCATTACAGTTTTGGCCTTCCAATCCAGGGCGGGGTTTCCACCCAAATGTTCCTGAATGGTTCCTCTGATTCCCCTGTTTTCCCTGGTTTTGCTCTCCATGAGTCCCTACATGGGTGATTTGCCTATTTAATGGTTCTGGAGCTTTTAACTGGAGTGCACAACCTGACCTAGGTCTTAAGCAATCCGTGCTCCTGGGCATGTTGTTATAACTATCAGGGGTTTCATTTCTTAGATGTTTCTCTATTGATGCCTCTATAATTTTTAGTCTCTATGTCATATTTGCCAGGGCCTCCTTTAATGTGCTCTCTAAGCCCTCTATCTGTTTGGCTAACTTCTTTAGATCATCTTGTGGACAAAAAGACTCCATAATAGTTAGTGGTCTCTCACATGTACCCTCTCTTGGTGCGTTCAATACTTTTTTTCGCTTTATTACCCTTTTACGTGGCTTCTTGATCACTCATTTTGTATTTATATGACCACCCTGTACTGTCCTATTATCTTCAGTCGGGTTTCTGGGCCGCTTTGGGGGAGGTTGGGTATCGAAATCTTCATCACTGACCCATAATCTGTCCGAAACATTCTGCACACAACCATTTTTTACTACTCGACTTGCAGTTCCTTCAGATATTAGGGACCCCTCTCTTAAATTGATGTCCAACCCCTGGGTTTCTCCCCTGGTTTCCGCGTTTAAAGTCTCTGCATTTAGGGTCTCTTCCACAGTTGATATCTGCTTTTCGATCACCCCCATTGCCCCCGTGAGGTAGGTTAGCAAAGAAGAACGAAAACCCAACTTAGATGCGGTTTTTGCAGGAGGCATTTTTTTGAGTTCCACTTTTCTTTTCCCCATGCTTCAGGCTTTAGAGGTGTGCAAAACCAGCTCTCTCCGCTAGTTGAGGTGCTCTTATTAGGGTATTGATATAGGGGGAGAAAAGCAGCGTGTCTCCCAAGGCACGAGCTTCAGGGTCCCAGATCGGTAATCTAGTTCAAGTCACATACGAAATTTAACAACTCCTTGGAGGTTTCTGTAAAGAACTAAGGGGAGTGCTCCCTTTGAGTACTCACCCACAAAAGAGCTTATAAATTGCTGTTTTTGTCCCCCGCAGCCAAGAGTAATGTATGTAGTGGTATCACTCTTCTGTACAGTGCTGAAGAATTTAAACCTGATGATGGCCCCTCAGCCTTCAGGTCCACACTGATTATTGAAAGCAAGAAGAGTGGGTTGGAGCACCTCCCCATCACCCACATGCATACCCTTCTGGGATTAGGTGAGAAATATTTTGCCCGGCTGGACTTAATGAGTGCAAGCATAATAATTTGTCTTTGCTGCTGTATACCTATTATTCTCTACAGTGCCAATTGAATTTGATAACTGCTGATCCTATGCAATCCTGGGTAAGGCATGACCCTCCTACCCCCGCAAGAAGAAGAAAAAAATGGCTGGAAGGACAACAAAGCAAAGGATTGTGAATCAATCACTGTGGTGGAATTGTTTGTTGTCCCCTCGTCTCTACCTGAGTGGATTAATTTACTGTCCTAGCTTCACCACTAAAGTGTATCATAGATAGTGACTATTCCAATTACCTAGATATAGACACATTTTATGTTATCCTTTTTGTTGAGCTTGCAAATACTTAAGAAAGGCGCCCTGGTGGTTAGAGAACCACTACTAAGATACAGTTGAATATTAGAGCCTGTATAGCCATGTTTTTAAGAAGTTCCAAAAATGAAGCATATCCCCTGATTTATGGAGATTAACAGGGATATTATTCCAAGGTTTTGCTGCTGCTATTGAGAAGGCCTTACCACTGTAGTGGGTCATTTGAATCGCGGGATGCACAGCAGGCTGGAATCTTTGGTCCACAGAGGGCAAGCGGGCACATACATATTAAATTTAGTCCAACGATAGGAAGGGCTTTTCCCATGCACAACTGTGAACACTTGACAAAGAAATTTGAAGATGATCTCTTGTGCACTGGGAGCCGGTGTAGATTGTCAAGAGCACAGGAGACAGAAGCATAGCGGGGAAGCCTCAAGGCCAGTTTAGCCACCACATTCTGACTTCTCTGTGACTTTTGCATAAGCCTGTTGATGGATACAGATCATCCAGCACTGACAAAGCTGTTTCAGTGCTGTGTGATGGTCAGAATCCAGACTGGCCTGAATCAAGAATCTGGCTTTGCTCCCTAAAAACAGAGAACAGGTGATTCCCATATTTCTCCAGAATCTTTACTGGAAAGGGCAACAGGGAGATCGACCTGAAGTTGGAGAGGACATCTGGAGCTGCATTAGGTTTCTTCAGCAGAGGTACTATCAGCGCATTTTTTCAATCAGATGGAATAGAGCCATTTACTAAACTATAATAATAGATTTCTAGCAAAGGAAAGGTGCGAGTACATCAGTAGCTTCTTTCCAGTGATCTGGGGGAAGGGATCAAGAGGAGATCCTGATGAGATTGACATGGCAATTCTTGTGAATTGATCGAAATGTGAGGGGTTCCAAATGCTCCAACCTTTGGATAAGAGTTGACACCTTACAGTTTGCAAATGGGACTGTATCTGGCAATATAACTGAGGTTATGCCAAGGTCTGAATCAACAGTTGCCTTCAGAGGTTGTGCTTGAGAAGATGGAACCGTTAGGCATATCGTCACAGTCTACAAAAATAATGGTGTTCTTTTTTCTTTAAAAAAGTGGAACTATTTGCCAGGTCCTATGAATTGTCAATGGAGGCTGTGGCACATTTTGGGGGGGAAGGGAGCGGACTATCTAAAAAATCTTTTTTGAGGAGTTCTCTGCCATCCAAATCTTATTCGAAAAAAATCGGTTTTAGCAGAAATGATCTTTTTATTGTAATTATTTAGTGCCTTTTTCAGTTCTTGTCTGGCTGAAATGAAATAGTCTCTCCGTCACACTCATGTAAGTTTTTTACAGCCCAATTTGGTCTCTCTAAGTAGGGGTGTGCACCATGGGGCAGAGAGGGCGCTCTTGCTTCGGTTTAAAGGTCTTTAGCTGTATCTCTTCATCTAGTGCTGACTCTATCAATTTAGAGTATTTTTTTTAGCCCTCAGGGCCAGAAACTGAATTATGTAACACAGCTTTTGTTTGAAGGCTGTGTACTAGATCCAAACCGACTGATTTAGACCATGGGCGTTTCTTCTGTTCCAGACCTAGTGAACACCCAGTGGGAGGAATTGTGCAGTACTATATTGTGAACAAGAACAGCGCGCCTATTTCAGCTCAGTTTCCCAGGTCAGCGTAAGATACAGGAAGGTGCCAAAGTACACACCTCACTTACTTGGCACCCCACATGCTCCTGATAGACCCAAATCATTGCCTGCCTACTGATTCTGTGGCTCATACATTGCTGTGACGCTGATCATGATCTTGATGCGGTGCGCCAACAGTGTTGGTAAGACGGTTCAGCACACATGCTTTCATGCAAACACCTACTCACAGATTCTCACTTGTATCGGTTCTCTTGTGACTTTCTGAAGAAAAGACAAGCAGTACTGTCTAAGTCCTACTGAGAATCAAGACTTAAATGAAATTCCAGGGAATTGGCCACAGGAGAACCAGTCAATGGCCAGGTGGCACCCAAATTGATCTCCTTTGTGAGAATGACTTGCTTGTTTCTTCGCAAAGAAATATATCAGTCCTAAAAGTCTTATACTAAGTTTTTTCACACTGTGGAGACTGACGGAAAAAACCCATCAACCCAGCATCTTAATGAAAAAAGCAACTAGGTTTCTACCTGCCATGTATTAAGTCAGCAGCAATCTGCCTGCTAGAAGTTGTGGTTTGTCTACTGACTAAAAAGAGAGAGAATTTAGGCACGCCTAAGCTCTCATTCGTGTGAACCGGGAAGTAGCCCTGCAGATACTTGATTTGTCTCCAGGTCTTTTTTCTATGTACCTGCCTGCAGTCCTTGTACGTTTGTTGGCCTAGTTTTGGCATAGCATTGTGCACCAACAGAAAATGTCCCCAAGCATGTGTGTCAAAATTAGATGTGGGTATTTAGGTAGAAATTATATGGCACGCGGCATTAGCATGGCTTCTCCTATACTTTTTTCTATTGCATTTATATGGCGCAATTTATTTATTACATTTCATTATATTTTTTTAGTTAAGCACAAACATGATGAGTGCACTACAACATTTTAAAAGGTTAAACCTTGTACCACTAAATGATTGTGACAAGTTAGAAAAAAGACTGAAAATGTGCAAATGCAAAGCAGAAAAACATAGTTAAAGATTCTTAGCAAAATCTCCTTACAGTACAAATAATTTGAAACATTAATACAATGCGCCCAATTTAAATATATTTTACCAGGTGCCTTGTAGGTGTAAATAAGCAAATACATTAAACGTGATTGAGGATGCATGGCACATATATGTAATATTTGTTAAACAGGAGCTATATATGCTCAGTGGTCAAGGTTCCTATGTATGTATATTTCTGAAGTTAAATTAGACTAGTGGGTGTCACTATGGGAGTGTCAGAGTGGTCTTGGGATATCCAGTGCAAATGAGGTTGGCACCAACACTGCTGGCTTTAACAAACATTTTGAATTTACTTGCACATAAGACTTATAACTGAATAGTCGTGGCAGAAGCGCTGCAGAAAGTGTTGCGAAATGTACCAAAGGGACTCCTTTTCACTGGCTGTGTACAGGAAGGAGAGTTATTCAAAATAAACGTATGCACAGTGAAAAAAGAATTGTAAAAGAGAATTCCATACATTTCGTAACCCTATTTATGCTTATTAACCTATATGTGAAGACTGTGCTAACGCAGGGCTAGAAAAAAATCAGCATCATTTAGCAATGAATGTTCATATCGTATTTTGTTCAGACATACACAGGGAGGTGCACAACATGGGTTTTGAAAGTAAGAAAATACATAAAACACTCATAAACTATGTATGCATATATATAAGTTTAAATGTGCTTTTCATACCCGTCGTGAATTGGCCCCAAATCATCCTACAAATTACTCCCTCCAAGACCCAGCAGCCAAACTCTAAAATAAGATTAAAATCCAGAGCATCACATTACTTTAGTTAAAGTTGTCCTAAAACATTTCTCCACGATAGATACTATGCCTCTCAGTATAGGGAACAAAATTGTTACTGTACTCTCCCTCCCAGTGCTTAATTTGAGCCAGTGGTTCCCGGTGCTTGGCACTGGCACTTAATTGTCAGCACCGGCACTTATAACAGTCTGCCACGTGGTGGCACTGTCTGTTTAATTAAGAGAAGAGCAGAACAACAGTTGTTTATTAATTCAATATACATTTACAATGACTTCTACTTGCCGCCCAAGCCATTCTTATAGCTGTGAGAGCCTGGAATAGTCTGAATTATCACACTTGTAGATGTGTGATGGTTAGTAGTTGTGTTGGTACTGGGATTGGCAGTAATAGAAGTGGTAATGGGTGGTGCCATATGCAGTAGCCTTCTGGCGAGGGCCCTGGCACTTTATTTTTTTTTACAAATTAAGCATTGCTCCCTCCCCTTACAATTATGGGGGTGCTCTTTCCCGCTCCTATCAGTGAAACGGACTGACTCTTTCCCTTAACCTGAGTAAATCTCTGGCCTTTTGAAAGGTGGGAGTTGATCAAGACAAGGTTTGTGAGTATCCACCAACCCACAAGTTTGTGGATGTGCACAAACTCTCCAGGGCAGCCCGCCTTGAAAGACTCACCCTAACCCGGGGAACAAACTTACTCTCACATAGTATCACAGCATACTGGGATACAGTGTGTGAGTAAATAGTTTTGGCAATGTGCAAGCATGAATGGCAAATCGCTCTTTGTGAAGCAGATCCTTAATGAAGGCAGGGTAGAGTGCCAAAATCTTTGGAACAGCTAGCAGAAAAATCATAATTTATTGTCTGAGACTTTTTGGCTCAGGGATATATTCAGCCGAGCAAGACTTTCCCTGTGTGTCTTACAATACACAATTTAGCGGCCCAATAAGCTGCCTGATTCAGTACTGACGCCTTGGAGGACAAACAGCCGGCCTTATCCCAGAAGGAAGGCAGTGCATTGAGGGAACAGTGGTGAAATGCAGTCAGATTTCTTGGTTAGCACGACTTCACTCTTCAAACTTGCGTCAGTTCTTGGTGTGCCCTCTACACTGACACGTTCGTTGGCACCCGCCACCACACTAGAGCAGAGGGCGCTTGGGGTGGCAGAGCTGAAATCTGCCTGGCCTACGCATTTTCAAGGCAGCTAAAAACCTCTAATCTGCCACTTTTAAAGAACGTTCACTGGCGTCACTAGTGCAAACGGTCTGGGGCAGGCGCCCAATCAGCGCAGACTTCCGGTTGTGCAGAAAAAAAAAATCGCAGAACAGATGCAAGCAGCACGTGCAATTCCGGAATTAGGCAGTATTCATAAACCTGTTCAAGTCTAAAACACCCATTGCTTACATTGCCTACCCAAAGGACTCGTAAAACTCTGTTAAACATAAGTACTATTGACATGTTTATTCTGAGAGTTTATTTTTATATTATTGACCTGTGCTTTTGTAGGCACCACTTGGTGTCAAATGGAGTCTGTGGTGAAGGCGAGAGAGAAGATGGCATGCAGAATAGCGAAAAAAGAATGTAGGATTTTCACGGCTTTTACGTTTATTCTAGGTCTTCTGTGGGGTGTTTGGGGCTTCAGGGAGGGTGATGTCATCTCTTCCATGTGGTGGGTGGGATCCAGACATTTTCTGCCAGACCCTGTTGGTGAGGGATTACAACATTTTGAAGGCAGGAATTTGTTGTGCCAGAAGGGACTGGCAAAAAAGGGTGGTATTTAGTTCGCTCGTTGTTTCAGGGTAGGGCTCAACTTCAGGAGTCCTTCTAGGCCTCGTACCCCTCGAGCTTTGCCTCGGGGGCCTTTTTAGTTGCGCACTGCTGTTATGGTTCTATTGTCCATCCCCGACTTCGTTGCCAGTCCCTCCTTGGTGGTGAATCAGCGGATTGAGGTATTTTGGCGCCCTACCCACTACAACTTGTGTCATAAACAGCAGCTTGAAGTGGACTCTTTCTTCCAGCTTGGGTGTTATCTGATCTGAGATTTTGTAGTTAGGACAAGCCTTGCTGCACGGATTTTTAATAGATTAAGTTTGTTTTATGGGCCCAGTTCAATGTACAGCACCCTCCTTCCAAAATACTGTTTTTAATATCGTCATACAAACATGGCATAGGCGGAATATTGACTACCACAATATAACGAAGGTGAGCATAAATAAGTATAGATTTACTATTAATTCCACAAATATGTTCCATGGCTGATTACAGCCCCTGCAATTTGCCAGTTCTAGTTTAGTGAACTAACTATAGTGTATATCCCACGTCTAGCACAGATTACACACACTCACACTCACACATGCGTATAAATGTGGTTGAATAACACATTTGGAGTTGCTGTACTAATAAACAAGCATTCAGACATTTATTACAACTATGCAAAGGTGAACATGAGTTTATTACCACAGTAAGAGCAGACCTGACTTGGAAAAAACAATTTTTACTGCCTCACAGATTGTATTTTAACAATTCCTTAAACAACCCTCTCCTAATAGTCAGGAAGTCTTGTCATTGTAATTTTACCACACTTCTCAAATGTAACCACTTGCATCCTGGTTTTAATAATATCCCTTTCGTTGAAACATGCACACATGAAACAAATAAAATTGCTTAAGCCATATTTGGAGACGTGCAGTGTATAATATGCTATTGTCAACTGGCAGCTACCACTGGCTTTTTATAGTTAGGACCACCTTTCCATAGACAATGGATTTTTGGTTTGCTAAGAAATTGGTACCGGTTGATGAATATTGACTACTTTTCCAAAAATAAGGTCCAGTGGCATAGCTAGGCCCTATGCCGCCCGTGGCGGCCCCTACGTTTGCCGCCTGTGGCGGCCGAATGTAAGTGCGGGAGGGTGAGGCTGCTGCCCCCAAAACTCATGCCGCCCGGGGCGGACCCCCTCCCCTGCCCCCTCTTGCTATGCCACTGAAACGGTCTCATCCACCTCAGCGTTTCCTGAAAAATGTCAGGGTGATCCATCATGCGGGCCGTGAAAAAGGGTGGTGGTGCCAAAATGCGTTTCCCCATGCAATTTTCCATAGGAAAATTGAACAGCGATACCGCAAAAACGGTTGAATAGAATGACACCAAATTTGGCAGAAAACTAGATCTTGAGATCATAAAATGTACTTTTTGTGATTTAGTTTAAATCTGTTCAGATGTTTTTGAGAAATTAAGGTTCAAAATGTATGTATACTCCATTTTGCTCGTCCACTGTGGATCCATCATGGTGGATCCACGGATCGGTGAGCTCAAGCACACATAGTGATTGACTGTCCGCAACCTGAAGGAAAAGTTAACAAGGCTGGTGCTCAGTCGAAACGTTTTGATTCCTCAGCTGAGGTTCTGAAATTAAGTTTTGGTGGAGCAGCTATTGGAGTGAAGGTTACACAATATCATGGCTACACGAGGTGAAAGGACTTTTTTTTTGCTGTATGCACTCCTGCTGGAGGGAGGTATAGAGACAGAATGTGTGATCAACAGTATACTATATGTCGCAATTTTTTAGCAATTTTATTATAATGCATATCTTTGTTATCTTTTATATGTATCTAATCATGAAAGGAAGAACACGTCTTTACTGCACTGTTTTGTGTTTACTTTGTTTACAAAAATTAAACTTCAACTAAACTATAAAAAAACAGTGCAGTATGCCGCTAACAGGCTTGGGCTGATCAGAACTTTTTGGTGGTTTTAATCTAGATCTCTCATTAATGCCTTGTGCATTTCAGTCGCATTTGCTTAAATCAGTTTGCCCAAAGTGTAAGCAAACAATCCTTCACTGTACCATTGACTTTGCTGAGGTTATCTCTTTCAAAGATCAGAGACTATCTAGGATCACCTTTTTCCCTTCAAGAGACTATGAATGTGATGATAGTTTTGCAATGTCGCTGACATCTGCAGTCGTGGTTTTTAGCAGAGGGGTGATTGGTGGCTTTTTAACGTGATCTGGCACCTTAAAGCGCTGTTGAGAGGCGTGTGACCTTCCGTCCAATGTGCCTTGAAGTTGTTAAACTGGTCTTATATACAGCTGACTGGACACTGCATGGTAGAGGCGATGAAATATTGATGCTCATGGTCGATATGGCTACAGTTTCTCCTATCATTGGACTGAACGTTATAAAATCTGGTGTTGTATGGGTGGTGGTATTGTTTTGGTCAATCTCATAGGTGACTGACCGATTGTATTCTTAACGGTTTCAACTTTGATGGTGAACTATATGATCAGAGATTATTTGTCGAATATTGGTCTTGTGTGACCACATTTTTTATCAAGCCCGGGACAGTGCTTTATTGCTGCTTTCTTATAAGGTAATATTGTAGTCCGCTTTCTTTCAGCGCACACTGTTGTCGGGTGTGCACACTGTTGTCGGGTAATATTTGTTATACATTTTCAGTGTTTTTCTTATTTTCAGTTCTTTGCAATTTCAATCCACACACATTTTCTGAATAGTTTCACTTGCACAAATGTATAATTTCGGGCTTTGGTAAAATTGATTTGCCAAAATACTTTTCACATCTATTCTTAACAAAATGTGACCATACCCTCTCTTAACACAATGTCTCTTTTCATGATAATAGTACAAAAGTGAGAATTAAAATCACTTCTTTCACATCATGAACTTAAAACACTTAAGCTTTTCAATTCAACAGACCTTTCTATTCTTAAGTTACATTATTGAACAATTGCCACAAAAGTATGCTAGTTACAGCTGTGTCTTCTCCCCACAACACAATGAAGACAGGTGGGAGTGGCAGTGAGATCCACTGAAGCATGACTGTGAAGGATGTTAGAGGTAAGAATTTTTGCCAACCTGCCACCCAGCTATTCCAAGATACAGCTCTTCAACATTCAACTAGGGTGACAACTAAACAATGGTATGAATCGGCCTCGTTTTCCTTGCAATGGGTGGGTAGGTACTGCTTTTAATGATTATGGCTCCCTTTCTTGCCTCACTTAATTTACACAAGCGTGGGACTCCTGTACCTATGTGAACAAGCAGGGATTTCTTAAAGGCATAAATGTGGGTCCAGCAGCTCGTTGGAATGGATTACTACGGAAAGCCTGTAGGAAGCTGGCTGTCTATATAGTGTACTAAAAAGAAGTACACTGTGCAGAGAGTCCAGTGAATCCCAAAATGGTATACAGAGGTAAAAGCAGATAATTCTAAGGCTCTTTCTGTGGCAGTGTGGGTGAGCAGTTAGGCTTATCAGAGGGTAGTGCCAAGAATTTCTTGTACTCCACAGAGGCAATAAATTAAGGGTGGGCGGAGCAGGCGTAGTGCCTCTACGTGGAGTTCCACGTTGTCGGAAAAAAACTCTGTGGAACTCCGCTCCTTCCCCCTCCCAAAGTAAATATAATGTAAAAAGAAAAGGCACTTACCTTCTGTGGCTGCCTCCTCCTCGCCATGGCCGTTCTCCTTCCTCGTCCTCGCCGTCCTTCTTCTTTGATAACCCCTACGTTGTACATCTTGTGCGTGCGCATGTGCAAGACGTACAACGTAGGGGTTTTTACATTATAATTACTTTGGGAGGGTGGAGGGGCCGGCTAACTCCGCTCCGCCACGGAGTCGAGGTTTGCCTAAACTCCGCGTTCACAATGGAACGCGGAGTAGGCAAAACTCCCTATACTCTGCTGGCGGAGTGGAGTTTCCCGCCCAGGTTTACAATAAATGAGACACACACTCAAGAATAAATCAGAGACCAATTTATAAAAATACTTTTGCTTTTTATGTAATTTTTAAGACCAAGAACACAGTTCAAAGGTAAGTACTTTCGGAGTTACGATTTTTCAAAGTTCGCAAAATATGTCACATTTATGTGTAACTACGCATCATAGGAAGTAATGGGGAAAAAGCTGAAAAATGTATAGAAAATCAGGCAATGCTTTCATGAAGTTCACCTCCTTGTTTTAGATCGATGTCGTGACATGGTCCATAGTTTCAGCAGGAGAAGTTCAGGAGCGTCCCGGATTGGGCAAAAGCAGAGTGCTGAGTGTCTTGGAAACAGGTGCGCAAAGACGAAGGGGGCCACTTGAAAACGCACTGCACAGATGGACTTACAGGTAAGTCCGAGGAGGCTCCTTCAAAGGAGGAGATCGCAAGGGTCTGGGTACCTCAGCAGGTTAGTCAGTGCTGGGGCCGGTGGGGCCAGATGCAGAGCAAACAGGTCAGCTGGGCGTCGTGCATCTAGAGGTCCTCACGGTCAGGAGCAGGCAACTTGGAGAGGCGATCTCGGGACAGCTGGGCCACTCAGGAAGTGGGTCTTGGGTGTCTCAACATCCCTTGATGGGTGCTTGCTTCTGGTGCTTTGGGAGTCTGGAGTGGACTCTTCATCTCAGTGTTTACCGTTGGGGGTCAGGTACCCTGGATATTGGTACACCCTGGCTCTGGTAGGTCCAGGTGCCTCCAAACCTGGTAAAGAGGTAGATCTGACTCTCCGGAGCTGTTGTACCTCTTTTTGCTTCAGTGCTGCATCAAGGTCGTCGGGGATCAGCAAGTCAACAAACCGGACTTCACAGGATCAGTGCCTGCGTGGTGCAGGGGAGAGATACCTTCACTCCAAGGGAGCTTCTCAGTGATTTCTCAAGGGTTTTAGGTGTTCTGGGGTTCTTGGAGTCCAGGACGACACAGCAGGCAGCGATTGTCGAGTCTTTGGTGCAGCTGGCAGGGTTTGGCATCTTTTTCTTCTGAAGCAGAGCTTCAGTTCTTGTGCAGCGGGTCTTCTTTGTCCTAGTCTTCTTTGGTCTGATGAATCTGAAATTCAGGTTTTGGGTGCCACCTAAATATTGAATTTAGGGGCGTTACAAGGGGAGACAGGTAATAGCCAATGGGCTACTTACCCTTAGGGCATCTACATCCTTTGGTGACCTCTTCAAGTGGGAAGGGGCACTATCCTAATCCTGATTGGAGGCTTCTCCACCATTCCAAAATGGTGGAAATTTAGGAGAAGGGATGTGTAGGCTAAGTGCGGACCCTCCTACTCATCTAACTAATTTTCCTGCCTTTCCTCCCACCACAAGTGGAGCAGGAAAGGGGGCTTGGCCTCCCTCACTCTTTGGAGGTTCCTGGGTTGGATTTCAAAGGATTTCCTTTGAAACTTCCTGCTCAGGAAGGACATCCTGTCCTAGAGGAGGTGTGACATATCTCCGCCCAGAGGAGGCTTTGTTCTTGTCCTCTGAGAATGCTGGCTCTCAGCCCATGAGGTCAGAAACATGTCTGGTGGTGGCAGGCTTGTGTAAACTGACCAGAGAACACACCTGTGTTTGGTTAGGTTTCAGGGGACCCTCTAAAAGGGTCTCCTGTGTGAATTTATTAATAAATCCAACACTGGCATCAGTGAGGATTTATTAAGACAAGACGTTCAATACCAAACATCTTAGAAATCAGTGAATTCAGTATGGAACTAGGAAACTATCAAGACCATGTACTCTTTATGGCTTCCTTGTGCACTTACAACATCACAGAATGGACTGGACATTGTAGGGGCATATCTGCTCAGGCTGATATGACCACACATAGGATATAGTGCACCCTACCTTAGGGCTAAAGGCCTGCAGTGGGGGTGACTTACTGATATCTTATGCAGTGTATGGGTGGCATGGCACACAGGGCTGTGTGCCATGTCGACTCTTCGGAATTTCCTGCACCAAGGTACGCAGCCTGCAATGGCAGAGTTGTTAGAATTGAAAATGTAATTGCCCTGTTGCTTATACTTCGTTTTGTATTAAGTTAGCATTCATGGCACCATTTTATTAGTAGCCGCCATTTTGTTCTATGATCGAAGCTGAGCTTCTGTCTCACATTGCTTGCCTCAGCAGAAAACTGCCTCGATGTATCCTTAGTTGATATTTTCTCCAAGGCCGAGTTTCATTGCACTAATGAATGTACTCTCTATTATGGCATACCTTTGCTGTTAGATAGGCTCGTTCCCACCTTCTAGAATGGCGGGTGCGGGCAGAGTAACCTTTTTAAGTGGAGATAGCATGTACCCGGTCCCAGGACCATAGCTCATCCTTCTGTGCCTCCTTTGTTCGCTGGTGCCTGGACCGGAACTTTCCAGCCTGAGCGTGTTCTTGGGGAATTGGAAATGTATAATATCTGATGTTATGTTGGGGGGAGTCAGTCCCTCAGCAGCTATCTCATGAGGCTGGTCAGACTGGGCTCCGCTGCAGCGCAATACTAATAAATAACTTTGGTTTGTATTCTCTACTGTCTGACCGACTCTTCATTTGTTTGGAAGGCCGAGAGGTGGTCACAGGTGACCCGGGTGACCCTATTCCGGTCACTTCATTCAGAGTGCATTGCCTTGATGAGGGGTCCCTGGGGTGGCACAACTAGTGCTGCAGCTCCAAAGTACCCTCTTCAGTACCTAGGCCCTAGATACCAGGGGTACCATTTACTAGGGACTTACATGGGTACCTGAAGATGTGCCAATCGTGGTACAGTATTTGGGAAAGAGATCTGGCACTGGGAACCTGGTTAGCAGGGACCCAGTGAACTTACAATTCGAAATCACATCAGGCATCAGGCAAAAAGTGGGGGCTAACCATGCAAAAAGAGGCACTTTCCTACACAGCCCCTCTTTTGTTTTATCTAGCATGACTCGCATTTTGTTTTGGGATTCTGCCCAGATATTTCAGAAAAGGATCAAATAGCAATTCTGAAAAGCAAGACGTTTACACCATCCTCCCTTTGATTTGGGTCCCTCAATGGCACCCTTACCGCCCTCTTCAGTTTTAACCACTCACAGGGCCTCTGGTAGGAATTTTCTGTACATTCACTTTTTCAACAGAGTAGGTGCAGTGGTCCCCCAAAGACTCTTCTACCAATGTGTGCCACTGTGCCTCCCCTCCTATGAAAAGCGTTATTTTTTAATTCCTTTTCACCTTTTGCCCCTGGTGAAAAATTGTCTTTACTGCACATTGTAGGAAGGAGGGGGTCTTCTATTGTATCTCACCAGTATCATTCAACGAGGAGTGCATTGCTTGAAATCTATTGATGCCCTGCTTCATTTCCCCTTCCACACCAGCAACTCTTACTTCACTTTCCTTCAATTTACGTACCAGGTGGTCACCCTCTCCACCAGGTTGTGAAGCTTTCTGAATCAAGTCTACCCTGCATGTCAATGAACAGGATTTTTAAGATTTGCATTTGCTTAATTTTGGAAAGGTTACTCATTCCCATCTCTCGAATGTTGTGTATGAACTGCTGCCGTGATAAAATCGCCTACAAGCCCGTTTTCTGCGCTCATCACATTTGCGTTCGTCAACAACAGAGTCCAAATGTCAGGCTAGGTCTTCTAATGTTGCTGCTTATTCTTTTAACATTGGACTGGTGTTTACTTTTCTTTCGCTGACTGCAAAGGGAGAGAAGTTTTTAATGTGAATTATGTGACAATCTTAGGATCTCCTTTTTTGTGATACACAAAAAGTTTAAGTACTTGTAAATGAAATGAGGATTATCATTTTTTTGTAATTTATTTATTTATTTATTTATTTTTGTAATTCTGAAGTGTGCTGAAACAGATATTTTATTAGGATCAAAACAAATAAAGCCACTTTAATTAGTGATGCACAAATGACAAATATTCTCAGAAACCCCATTTCCACAAATTATCATTTGAGTGCTGTATGCTATATAGTTTTATCAGTAAACCTGTATATCTGTGCAAAATAAGTAGCCATTTCAATGGAAAATGCACGTCTGTAAATGAAAATATGCTACACACAATGCATTAGTTACATTCAAAACTCACCCCTCCTCATGTCGGTAGGTGGGTCGCGAACGTTTCTCATTCTAAAAAGTGGGCTATGGTTCTAAACCTTTGTGAACCACTGGTATTGCGATAATAAATACTTGACATACATCCTCAAGGTTATGATGCAATAATGTATTGTTCTGTAATGGAATATTGAATGAGAGGGTATAGATCCTATTTCGGATCTGTTTGGTGCATTATGTGTCTGGATGTGCATATCAAAGAACTTTGCCCTTTTTTCCCTTCTGCTAGGGAGCACTGAGCTTCTTTGCTCGGCATGTGGTGGGCATTGAAGTTTGGAGGCCTCTTTACTTATTATGTTGCGGTGATGCGACGTTATGTGCATGTAGATCAGGGGTCTCCAACTTTTTCTGGAATAAGAACTACTTATGTTCAATGAAACTCATTTAGAGCTACTAATATTATTAGTATTGAAATAGCGACCACATTAACCAAGTTTACATTAGTGGCCACCATATGCAAGATTACTACCAGCTATCACCTCAGCCCATCAGGCATGGTTGCAAGGCGCAGCGTATATAATGCTTTGTCAATATATAATTCCTTTACATTGGTAAACATAAAAGCCAGAGCTGCAATACCTCTGGCACCATGATAATAACATTTGTAAAAGGTTTTCCCAGTGTTTCATGATTTATCCCTCAAATATCAGCCTTAAATATATTTTGGAAACTCAGCCATTTTTCTCCAAGTATCAGCTTATGAGTTCTGAAAATAAACACATTTTTGTCTCAACTGTACTCTCTAAATGTTGGTATACATATAATAATTCAACCAAGGAAAAGCTTCAAATGTAGTGTTCTGGCCTGCACACAGCAGAGTTACTTACAGTACCTGGAAAGCTACCAGAAGCTCACAAACGAAGAGTTGGAGAAGCCTGATGTAGATGTTCCATATTTAAGTTATCCATCTTCTGTATGGTTGGTTTGTAGATTGGTGAAGGGATACAGAAGTGGGGTCATGGTGACAAAAGCTTAGCAAACTATGCGTCCTGGAGTCCTACACATTTACCATGCTTCATGTGTATGTTACACAACAATGTATTCACTCTGGCAACCTTGATGTTTGTGCATATATAATTACTGTTTTCTAGTTTGCATCTGAATCCTACCCATGAAAAAGATACAAAAACACCCCACTGTGCCCCTTTGTAGATGTCGATAATGCTCTTAAAAGCCTTAATTGACACATTTTAAACCAAATATCTTATATTAGAGGCTTCAGAAGAAATGGCTTGTAAGAATGCACTCCCTGTCTTCGCCACAAAAAGGTCAGTACAGGGATCTTAGAAGCTTAACAGTAAAGAGTTACTTGTAAGCAATGGAGGTAAACAGATGTTACCAACCCATTTGAGTTCTCTCCCTCGGCTATTATTTAAGCAAGTGTTTCCTATTTGTAACACTATAACAATAAAGTGCTATTTTTTTCCATCCCGAATTCTCACTTTTGTTTATTAACCTTTGAAGGATGAAAGGCTAAATAAACCTGCTGTGATCCAAGCGTGTGACCTTAAAGGGCCAACTTAACTTCCCTGTATCCTTATGCAGCTCAGTGAGCAGTAATTATTAAAAAACACATAATGGCTAGCATGGAAATATCACGAAACCTTAAAAAGGCCCACAAATAAACCAGTCCATTTCTGATATTCTAACAACATTCCTATTACAATCTGTATTGCATTTGTTTTTAAAACAACTGCGTTATAATAATTTATTATGAACGGAGCTATGTTCAGATTTCTTTATTTTTGTGTTTTGTTATTTTTCTTGGAATATTCTTACTGTATGCCGTTTTAAAGAGATATCTGCAACAGGTTAATTGCCAGAGGTGTTATTTTGTCAGTCTAAATGTAGAATGTACTTTGCTTTTTATTGATCTAAAATTGAAAAAATAGTAAAAGCTGGTAGTCAGTAAATACAGCTAAAAACACACAAGTAATGGGCACTGTAGAGTGCAGTTGGAAAAAAGCGATTTAACTAACCAGCTGCATTTGTATACCTTTATATACAGGGGTTTCTAGGTACTGGTCGTCACACCCTACTGTCCACACACTGCATCCACTAAAAGCATACTTAGTAAAAGTATACTTTGACATTTGTATGTGGTGCCCAGTACCATTCAGAACATTCCTAAGGTGCCAATGAATGTTTGCGCTGTAGGAATGTTCCCCCATCTTTTACCATCCACTGTTTCTATGAGGCAAAGTTACTGAGGGTGAGTAGTACCTCCATTTCTGCCTACTCCCAGGCTAAATTTGTAGTGACAGATTTTCAGGAAAATGCAGTGACCATTGGATAGAAGATTTTCTTGTATGACAGATGTTCAAATTGAATAGGTTTTTAGTGCAGCGGGGCTGGCTCTTGCTATTCCCATTTGTCATCAGTGAACCTGATCTCTGTGATCTGGGTACAGGCCTTGGAGATGTTTCTAAGTTGTCATTGCTTTGGATGCCTGGAGAGTTTCTTCAGAGTGGTGGTAGCCAAGTGACTGGAGGAATGAATGGGCGGGCCTCTTGAGAGCAGTTGTGTAATTACTAATTCCCAAAGCACTGTGCTCATCATATACATACTGCTGATTCATGTATGTATGATTGACTGATTCGAGTTAGCTGTAAGTCCCTTGTCAAGGGGGAAGACCTATACCCGGGGCATGTATCTCGCATGCGCCTCATGAGTTTGCCACCTGGTTGTGCCATCCACAGAGGTAGCTCATCGATTGTGCCACAGGTTTGCCCTGGTGGGGCCTGTGTGCACGGGTTACTGTTACTCGGCTTGGCATTTAAAAAGCTATGTGCCAAGGTGCTGCATGTCTCTTGCAATATCGGAGTTCTCCCTGGTGACAGGGCGCGGTGTTGGGAAGAAGTTGGGCATGTGCGTTACATGCAAGGGTTGTGAGTGGCACCGGGTAGTGTGTTCGGTACAACGGGGCCTGTTTCTCACATTGGATTAGCATGAGAGGATGTAGGGAAAGGCTATTGAACAATGTTTCCTACAGGCAGAATAGTAGCAGTATAGAGTTTGGGTTCAATGAGTTTGTAATGCCAAATTCTTTCCGGTATTGGGTTCGAGATTACAGTGATGGAAATATCACTTTGGGAAAGTGGACATTTCCAAGTTTGTGGCTCTGTGTGCCTGTCGGTCTGTCTTCTAATTCACAACTGGGTGCTAGGGGGACAGCCAAATCTGTGCATTCCTGATAGAAGGCCATAAACTAGGGGGTCAAGGGAAACTGCGGAACCTTGACTCTGAGGAGCCTTTCTTGGATGGTTACGTGGGGTAGAATTGTCACCTGCATTCCAAGGGGCAGGGTCTTGGCCCCAGTAAAGATTGTGATGGCAGACAGGACAAAATTAAGAGAGGCCCCGTGCATTTCAAAGGTGGTCTTTTTAACTTATCGTGTCTTCAGAGGCCATTGTGGGTATAACTACTAGGACTCTGGCCTCAGAAGCCAGAGACGGTTTCGGAATTGGAGCCATACTACGCTGATTCGACGCTGGGACATCGACACGAGGAATCATTAGGGCAGGAGGGACTGCAACTAGACTATCCGCAGACTTGTGGTGGCCTGGAGCTTGTCGTGCTCCAGGAAGTGGACTATCATTTGGTGGATTTTGCCGGATGTTGCTGGCCTACTGCTAAGTGCCAACTGGCGTGGCCTGAGTCCCGAAGTACTCTCCAAGGGCCGGTGTGCTGGCCTCCTGTCCACTAGATCCCAGGGACACAAAGGATCTCACTGTCTACATGAGATCATAAGACTGCTTGGGGTGCGGCGGAGACAGATGGAAATGATCCTGGTTGGGACATGAACCGTCCTCACGTACACAATCATCACGCTATGCAGAGGAGTGTTCACGTAAAGATCATCAGCCACCTGAGGTGCCGGGACGTGAGGAGTTTGAGTAGTGCGGGGGAAGCTTGAAGAGTCTGATGGACCCATGCTTGCAACCAGGGGACCTGTGCTCGCTTGAGCTCCAGAGCATGTGGTGTCCAAGGGGTGTTGGGGGAACCTGAGCTGGGAGCTGAGACTGTCTTCGGCCTCCAGATCGTGAGGATGACAGTGCCTGACATTGCGGCCTCTGTCCGAGGTCGTTGGCTCCCTCTCCTTGGATCCACACCACAAGGTGCTTTGTTGTGGAGAACACCATGACGAGGCCTGAGGAGTTTCATGAGCCTTGGGCACCTACAGCGGACTTTCAGAGGCTATGGCAGGTCACACCTCCACTTGAGGGAAAAACATTTCTCCAGAATTGGAAGCGAAGCGTGCCAGCTTCCTGCATCACAACCTTTTGTCTATGGGAGGGATCGCGATCCCGCACTCGTGCAGGTCTCGTCATGCGCCTGGAGTTCTAACCCAGATGGAAGAAAATAAGTAACTGTTTCTTTCCGTGTTAGGTGGTTCCGACTGTCAATTCAATGGGGCGCCAGCCGGTGCAATGTGCATCCGTGGCTGGTGGAGTTGAATGACGGAGGTGCTGGGTCACGAGGTGCAGTCAAAGACCTGTGACTGTTTGACATTTCTATTAATGGGAAAGTCTGACAATTGCATATAACAGTAAAGTGTATATACAATGTGTGTTTCATTCTGATTTCAATAGAGAAGGTTTACAATTGCGTATACATGTAGAGTGTATATACAATGTGTGTCTTGTTTTGATTTGAATGTGTGTGTGTAATACAAAGACAAGTGTTTTATACATAAAGTGTGGAGTCTTGTTTTTAGCGTACTCAATGTGTTGCGAGGGTGGTGTTGTGCCAGTACTTCACACTAGAGACCTGAGGATAAGCCTGACTGCTCGGTGCCAAGCTACCAGAGGGTGAGCACAGGTTATCGGACAAGTGTATCGTACTTATCCTATTTGGAACGGTGGATTCTGACTGGCTTCATTGCATCCCAGCCAGCCCGAAACCGCTGGTTCTAATACCGGGGACTCCAACCTTTTCTGTAATAAGAACTACTTACGTTCAATGAAAATCATCCTCAGCTGCTAATATTATTAGTGCTGTAAAATTGACCACATCAGACAAGATTACATTAGTGGCCACCATAATCAAGATTACCAGTAGTGATCACCTCACAGCATCTAGCAGGGTTGCCAGCAGCAATATAAAAAAAGTTATTGTCAACGTGGAATGCCTCTACGTAGGTAATACATAGCACCCAAAGCTTCAATGGCCCTAGCACCAAGGAAATAATATAAGTAATAAGCCTCCCAATGCTGCATTATTTATTACTTAGATATCAACTTTAAATATATTTTGGAAATCCAGCCATTTTTCTTCAAACATTATCTTATGAGTTTTGAAAATACACGCATTTTATCTCGAATACATGCTTTTCAATTTTTGATATACATTAATTCAACCTAGCAAAAAAAGTTTCTAATTTTGTAGACTGAGCTACACACTGGTGAGGTACTTACAGGTAGCTGGAGAACTACCAGTAGCTCATGAGCTAATGGTTGGAGAAGCCTGGTCTAATACTAATGGAGAGTGCACAATACCAGGGCATGACAATTTGGGGTGGCCTGTCTGTGAGTACACAGTGCTTTATTTGGAAGCCATTTTTGCCTTTATTGGGTCCGATATTTGCAAGTACATAGGTGAGGAGAGGACTAGTGGCAGGGGAGCTTTGGTGCTTAGCTAAAGGTTATAAGAGGGTGGTGAGGTTGGTCAAAGGACCATATTGTAGTGCTGCAGAAGTGGCAAACAGCAAAGGTGTAAACAGGTGGGATTATGGAACCCAGGAGATACCTCCCCCTCTTCGCAAGTGAAGAAACAGTGTGATTTCTATTCCAGATACACCAATATAATCAATGTCTCTAGAAAGCTCATTGTGTGACAGACTGCCCACCCAGCAGAGTGTGAAGGCTTTCAGATTAAATTTAACTCATAAATGTGCAGAAAATACTGGAGCACCAAAATTCTTTCTGAGAGCTGAAAAGAAAACTAAACTATGTGTGTCTACGGGTCTATTCTCTAGGGGAAACAAGTGACCCAAAATTGAGGGGCTAAGAAAGTTGGGGAAGGGTTTCTTTATTTTATACAGAGCTGTATGAAGCCCACAAACGCTATGGAACATCTGGCTACTAAAGTTGCACAAACATCGGGTGCAGCTCACAGTTAAACTGGGCATATGGGTGGCTAGAGTTAGGTTACTCAGCAATAAATTCAGGGCGGCCAACAGAAGTATTTTTTTTCATTCACTTCCTGAAATCTCAGCACCTTAATGAGGAGATGTGGCCTAATGGCCTGGGCTGCCGAACTTGTCTCTTTGGAACCAGGTTTGAGTATCGGCCTCACCACAACATTTTTGCTAATATGGGAAAATACAAGGAATAGGTAACAAAGTTAGTTTCACAATGAACAGCTGCCCCTTTTGTAATGGCGTACTTGGAAGGACTGTGGTGGGCGTCTTGCTGGAGCTGTCACTGTATGATCACCTTAGCCGCTGCTTTTGAAACCTGCTAGCAGGATCAGATTGGCCAATAGTGCAATCAGGCAGTGCCCGAAGGGCTGGTCTGACAGCTCAGTGCATGGGCTAGTCTTTTGGCTGGTTGTGGACCTGTTTTATAGTCTGCCGGGCCACTTTACTGATGATATTTCTTATAGTAAAACAAAAGTTGCCTTCAACAAGCAGAAATCAGGGCAGTCTCCCACACCTTGCGAAACACCTATTACAGAATGTCTTTACAAGTTCAAAACTAAATCAGTTTGCAAACATGGCCCACTTTTTGAGCTGTCTGGTTCACTAGAAAGGGACACTTTTATTTTCTGTCCCAGTCCAACCCTGACAGCTAGGGTTTTTGTCTCCCATCCCACAGACAGATCCAGCAGCCATTTTAGAACTACATTTCTGCATTTGACCAGCAATATCTGTCAAACTGCCCATTTGGAAAACATCCACCTTAGTTCAGAACATGATTCAACTTTTAATGCGTTTGAGCAAACACTTGTGGGAAGGAGAGTAGGAAGGGGTTTGAACGTTCATTCTTTTTGCCAGATAGGGGAGGCTGTTTGTCCTGGTTGATGACATCTCCCTGTAGTGCGTTCAGGCTGTTCCTTCCCTCTGCGGCTCATGCGGATTGGCACTGCAGTGTCAAACTCCGTGCACACAAGGCCTTGCAGTTGCAGTTCAGCACTTGTGTGTTAGCGCCTGTGTATGTACGTGCTGCATGGTCGGCCGACCTGGGCCTCCCACCGCGGCCTGCGGTTGCCTATAACCTGCCTTTGTATCACAACACGGAGCGACAGGCTGCAGGCCCTCGGCCGCCTCGCAGAGACTCTCACACAGGGCAGAGAGGGGGAGCCACCTCCCGTGTTTCCATGGGAACCGTGAAATACCTCCAGGGCAGCAGCGGCAGCAGTGAAGCAGGCTGCAGGGAGGAGGAAGGGTGAGGAAGAGGACAGGCCGCTCCACTCCCCCGCCTCCCACCCTCTGCTTGTCCCACCGTCGGCTTGCTGCTCTGCGGTTTTACACCGGCGGGGGAGCAGAGCAGGGCTGAGTGTGGCAGGCGGAAGGCCTTGGTGGCACCAGGGCAACCTCTCTACACCACCCAGCCATCTTATCAGCCCACCCTCCACCCCTGCTTCAGTTCAGCAATAGCTCATTTGTAGGACTCCCCCCGTCTGCTGAGAAGGAGGCGACTTCCGGTTGCCCCTCGAATATATTAGCCAAACTAGATGCAGTGCAGCGGAACGTTCTAGTAGGCCCATTCGCGTGCGGTGCCCCACATTCCAACAGTGACAGATTGTGACATATGTTCTTCTTGAGAGGCGTCATGTTACCAATGTGTTAGTGTAACACTCGTCTGCCACTAGTGTGGCATCGCCTCTTTGCGCTTGAAATGGATACTTTGCCTGGAGTGTGCGTTGCTGCAAAGCTCAAGAGCATGTTCCATTGAGGCGTTGCCCAGTGCGTGCTTGTTGAATGACAGGGAATTGGTGCGGTAGTATAGTATAGTAAATAATAGGTTGTTTTATATATAGCGCTTATATATAGCGCTTTTGTTACCACTTTCTCTTGCTTTTTACTTCTGAACACAAGTGCCATGATAACTTAACTAAAAGGCGCACAATGTAATGATCAGCGAGGATGTAACTCGGGGGCTAGTGATTAAATCTTATTGAGCGTTATTAAATAACAAAGATAGTGCAACAAACAACTGCGTCCACTGCACGGGTGTATCTGCAGGTGGATGGTCACAGGTTGGAGGTTCAGTTGGACCACTCGGCCTGTCATCATTCTGGGGTCGATGAGTACTCTGAGTTGGGCTGCTGTTGTTTCTTTGCACCTGTAAGGCACCTTAGTCTCCTCCTCAGTCAATCAAATTCTTGGTACAAATTAGTTTGCTTTGAAATAGTACATATTGAGGGCGGCTGACCATCTTTTAACTAAAAAAAATAACTGTAGGGCTAGGTTTGGACCCTGCAAATGAGGTTGCATGAGAACTGTGCGACATTCACAGTGAGCTGAAACTCTGCCAGTATTTGGCTCTCTCGCCTGTGCCGCCCTGCGTCTCTCCCTCCTCCCTTGTGACTCTACCCTCTCGGTGCTCCCAGGCCCCACGTGTTCCCATGGAGACACCTTGGTCTGTGCAGCACAGCAGCACCTGGATGGGCAACCTGAGACAGCTGCCAGCCCACGCCCACAAGCAGGCCTCCCGGAGCCACCAGCCCGTGCGCGCGGGCGCACACAGCGGCTGCGGCCGGGCACGCGGCGCTGCAGTCACTGAAATAGGACGGTCCGTTATATGGTGGCCCAGGTTTTCATTCCGAACACGCCCTAATCCGGGGAGTCTCGAGAAAGATGACGCTTGGCCAAAGCAGCACATGGTGCATTTTAGCTCAAGAGCGGCACATGTTTCGCAGACAGCACACAATATATTCCTTGCAGGAAGGCGGCCTTTTATAGACACCTCTAAAAGTAGTGCCACTGAGCTCCCTGCTTAAGAACGTTGGCATTGAGCGCGTTCAGGTGACAAGTTAACAGAATAAATGAATTTGAAAGATTGATGTTTTTTTTAGAGCAGAGTATCGACGCAGAGATCACTAGCTAGCTAACAATGCTTCGAGCCCGCGCAGGGCTTTTTGCTTGATGATTATAACTAGATTCGTCGTCCCGTACCTGTACGACTCTCGCACTCGGCTACAAAAAAGGACACGTGAAAACCTTTTATATAGGACTGCACTGCATTACGCTTTCCACCGTTCTGCGGTTACTAGAGGCTGCGCAGTCACTTTAGCACGGCACATGCACATTATCTGCACATGGGGGCGACAAAGGATGACAATTGAGAGACAACAGGATTGTTTAATAGGAAACGTGCCTTTCTGGAGTTCGTTATTCACGTCATATGATATACCTTTCTGCAAAACACACATGGGCTTATTTACAAGCCTTTGCGCCGCCGGTGTGTCACTTTTTATCACATAAAAAGTGACGCACCAGCGGCGCAAGGGGCTTGTTTGTAAATAAGCCCCTCTGATTTATGGGATTGTGGCGCACAATGCGAGGCACTCCTTTAATCCTCTAAAACTGTAGGTTGTGATCTGCATGAGCTTTTTTAACGGATTTCCGTTAAGCTGAAGGGAAATTGCTAGTGGTCGGTAAAGTCGTGGGCCCTAGGCCCATATACTTAGTAAATGAGTACACGGACACAGTGTATGGTTACTAAACAGCCCTGCCAAGTATCACGCATCAGGCGTTAGACTTACGCATTTCAGTGTCGTGGTCCGCATCACCACACTTAAATGCAAAATCACGCATATAGCGCCTTCTGAGATGTCAAGCCATAGCGCTGCTTATGCACCATTACTGAACTCTTGAATGGCAGCGCGAGGCGCGCTGCTTCCAGCAGGCTTGGAGGTTGGCTCAAACTGCTCGCAGGCAGCTCTAGCTGTTACAGTAACAATGTAACAGTTTTAACGGCCGCGGGACTTGCTGCCGCCCGCGGCGCATGTAGAGCGAGGGTCAGTTTAAGTTTGTTGGCTGCTAGCAATGCAGCAGCACAGGCAGCTCACCACTAAACCTAAAATGTATGCCATCCCGCGACCGGACACACCCGACTGTCACCCCAGCGGCGGCAGCCAGCTGAGGGTGACTGAACCGACCGCGGTGCCGCAGTTCGGAGTGGTTCCAGGCTCAATAGCCCACCACCAGAGCAGCACACCACAATCCAGCCTGTGCAGAGGTGAGCCGCCCTGAATTCCCTCCCGCCCGGCGTTCTGCGGCCCGTGTGGTCCGAGTCGTAGTTGTGATTGCGCCCACAAGCCGCCGTTACCGAATTGCCGCCCTCGCCAGCTTTAAATTGCAGCAAAAAGTAAGTAGAGCAATGTATTCTCCGCTTTTGTTTTCTAAATCACTTAAATAGGCGGCCGGTAAATGTTAAGATCTAAATACTCGTTTATTGTCGGGGAAGGCTCCTTTCAATGTACTCATGCCTCCACAGCCTGGCTGGCTCTGTCAGTGTACGGCACATGACTAACTCCAGACTGGATGGATCAGGTATTTTTTTACAAGTCCTGCCGGGCCCCCAGGAAGACATTGCTAGGCAAAATGAAGTACTCGACTGGTTTCATGGTGAGCGCTGTTTTTAAAAGACACCCACCGCGCACACTGCAATCTAAGTTCTGCTGCTGAGAGCATTTGCCCTTTCTGCCCAGGTCAGAGCACTGTGGTGTATGGACTGCCCCACGGACTCGAGCATAGCACTGTCTGTGAGCAGCTCGGAGCAGAACAGTTGTCAGCAGTGAGTTCCCCATTGCAGCTTAGAAACTACAGCCCCAGGCAGGATTTTCCCGTTGGTAAGTGGCCTGTTACACTACGGAGCAAGCACTAGAATCAGTGATGTTTGTGTTTAGGAAGAGAGAACACAATAAGGTTCAGATTACAATAAGAAAAGGAGTTGGATTGCTGAACAAAGTGCGATAAGGTGTTCCGTAGCCAAACATGATCTGGCAATTTTACACTGTCAAATGCAATTTGTCTGTGGCTCTGCAAGAAGCAGTAATGATCACAAGTGTAAAATCATGTAAGATGTTAGTAGATTGTGGGTATACAATCGTTTTACAGTAGGATCAGGTGTTTTGCAGCAGTTTCAAGTTCTTTTCATAGCTTGTCCTTGGTCAAATGAGTGTAATTTCTTATGTTTATCTGTTTCCATGTACTTAATTTGTTGATTTTGCTCACAAAAATGTCACTCTTAGGGGGATATTCACAAGGACTTATCGCCGAGTTATCCCCACCTTAACGCATCAAAAGTGGAGATAGATTTAACGCCCCATTCACAAGCGGGTGCAAACTGCAGACAACGCAAGTATTCCCGCGATAACTGCCGCAAAATTTACCTCCACGGGTGACACCATCAACTAACCCTAATGAGATGCAGAGTAGGCGTTCCCGTGCAAAAACACACGAAAACACCACTACACCACATTCACAACAAACTGCCAAATCCGCGATGCGAACCAAAAACAGGCGATAAGCCGCGGTAGCAGCAGGGATTTAACACCTGCCTACTGCTGGTGTTAAGCAGGACGACTACCTGCAGTATGAAAGGGAGCCCAGCCCAGAGCCACATCTGAAGACCCACAGATGCCATGGAGACAATGATCATGCAGCTCCGAGACCCATGAGGGCCACAACACCCACCGCCACCACTCCCAGGCCCCCCCCCCCCGGACCTGCCCCCCCCCGGGACAAACACATACCTTGCACGACACAAGAGCCACAAAAGGCGCATGATGTCGCACAATGACAACAAGAAACACATGTGTGGGCAGAAGAACGCGAAACAGTCACTCATCATTGAAGTAACAACCAAAAACTTTATTGAATACAACACAAAACACCAATGCGGAAGACTCCTGTCGGGTCCGTCCGGGACAATCTTGATGTCACAGCCTGGAAAATAAAGCACAAAATCAGAACGTGTGTCATGTGCACATCAAAGGAGCGAGACACAGAGAAACAGAGAAGGAAAGAAAGGCAGAGAGAGAAAGAGAGAGAAGGAAAGGAAGGGAGAGAGAGCGAGAGAGAAGGAAAGGAAGGGAGAGAGAGAGAGAGGGAGAAGGAAAGGAAGGGAGAGAGAGCGAGGGAGAAGGAAAGGAAGGGAGAGAGAGGGAGAAGGAAAGGAAGGGAGAGAGAGCGAGGGAGAAGGAAAGGAAGGGAGAGAGAGAGAGGGAGGGAGAAGGAAAGGAAGGGAGAGAGAGAGAGCGAGGGAGAAGGAAAGGAAGGGAGAGAGAGCGAGAGAAGGAGGGACACTGCCGCCCCCGCGCACCCATGCACCACTGCTCACCTGCTGCCACCGGTATGTCTCCAACCACGTGCCGGTATACACTGCAAGCCACCAGGTTTGCAATCTGTAATCGAGGCCAGAGTCAATCATGGCAGAGTCCATCTCACTGCACACGGCAACAACGCCTGTCCGTCCTGCGCACACATGCAGCCGCACCCTACCCCCTCCCGCCGGCCAGTGCTGGCTGTCCGCACTTGCGCACCCAGGCCCCACTTACTCACCTGCCGCCAACGGTGTGTCCACCAGTGGGCACACCACGTGCCCGTGCAAGCTCCAGGCCCAGGTCCCGCCACCATGGCATGCTCCACATCATGCGGACCCGCACCGCGGCCCAGCAGGTCCCACACATGATGCTGAGTCCTGAGGCATCAATGGCAGAGACCACATCAGTGCACACGTCATCATCGCAGCAATTTCGGTGCCACTAACCCTGTGCAACCCCAGTCAGCGCCACGTGGTGGTAGGCCCGTGACGGCCGCAAGGCTTCGGGTGCCACTAACCCTGTGCAACCCCAGTCAGCGCCACGTGGTGGTAGGCCTGTGACGGCCGCAAGGCTTTGGGTGCCACTAACCCCGTGCGCAACAACTCATGGGCCCTTTATGATTGAGAATCGTGGAACGTCCGTCATCCAGTCACCACCGGCAGTGGGGAATGTGACGTTGTCGGCCCCTTATATTGGCGGGGTCACATGGCCTGTGATGCCTGTGCCGGATGGGTGTGGTGTGCGTGCAAACCTGCCCTCAGGGAGTGGCCGTGACATGCTGACAACTAGACCAGTGACCTGCAGACCACTAGCGTGTAAACCTGCGACTTGTGGCTATGTGGCCCCCCCCTCGGAGCGTAAGCGGAGTGGTCTGGCATGGTGTACGCCGGACCAGCGCAGGGCTTGCAACAATGACTCGGGGCCTCTGGGCGTGGTTCAGTCCATGTCCGGACAAGGAAGTGACTAATGCGTGTGTCCCTGTTGTAGTGTCTACAGCACCCGGAACGCAATCGGCAATGTAGCACACTGTGACTGGAATCCCACTAGATGAGCATCATTGACGTTAGGGGGAATCACTGACCCTACATTCATCCACACATACATACATGAATGATGTAAGACATGACACAGCAGTGCGTTCCTGAATGTTTAATGCACATCCAGTGGAGTTTTGCAGCTGGAGCAGTACAGGGCCATGCCAACCCCACTTCACAATATGGGCCCGTGGAGGGCCAGCCAGAGTCCATCGGGGAATGATAAGTACAGCGGAAGAGGAAGGGTACAGTCCGCAGTGTGGTCGCCGTGTCATTGGTCACCAAACAGGATATGGCATTCCATGTCGCGGTCCAAGGTGAGTGCAGCAGAGTGTATCGGGGGTCAGTGGAAGGTCATGGGGCCATGTGCGGCACCAAGCAGCAACAGGCCAGGTGGCGGACATGAATGCTAGTGCCTCCTTCTGAACTCAAGCCCATCCACGTCCTCGTCCTCGGATGTGTGCTCTGCCCCACCTGTGGGTGGTGCAGTTCCGGCTGCGGCACTGTGTGCCACTGACACATTAGGGGCCAGAGGTGGATTGTCGGCCGCACTGTGTGGCAGTGACACATCAGGTGCCGGAGTGGAAATGCCTGCCGCACTGTGAGGCATGGACACACCAGGGGGCGGAGATGTGGATGGTGTAGGGGCAGCAGCATTCATCTGCGCCACACCTTGTGGCAGCAATGCCATGATGAGGACATGCAGGGCATGGTAGATCCCAGCTACATTTTGCTGATGTGCAGCGGTGGCTGCCATCCTTTCCCCCTCCATCCGCACCATGTCCTCCATGAGCCTCCGCATGTGTGCCATCTGACGCCTGAGATCGCTGGAGCCACTCTGAGCGGACAGGTGTTCTTGTCTCCGAGTCATGACTCCAGCGATGTCAGCCAGGGCTCGTTGGAGACCATGGAGCGGCGTGTGGGTGTCCGTTAGGGACTGGAGGTGGTCCCTGATGGGACTCAGACACCCATGGATGGTGTCAAGTTTGGTAGCCATGAGGTTGAACCCCACCCGCACCTGCTCAGCCATCTCCCTCTGGACCTCCAACACACGGCGTTGGAAGGCCATGTGTTGTTCGGGGGGGTCTTGGGAGACAGCCGGGGTTGTGGGTGCCTCCTGCTGGGTGGTTTGTGGAGTGGGTGGGGTCTCCTCGATGCAGCTGGGCTGCCCTGGTCCTGGAGGTGATTGGCGGATGAGTTCAACGATGTCTTGGAGGGCTTGGGTGTCGATGCTGGTGGTGTCCTCCTCGTCATCAGTGAAGAGTGGCTGGGACTGCTCTGCAGGTGGTGTTGACGGTGCCCCTGCAATGTGAAGGGGAGATGCTGTGTTACAATGTGTCCACATGTATGTGGCCGCATGGTACATGTTCACATTCAGACAGCATGGCAATGTACATTGTGACAGTGTGTAGATCAGGGCCATGATCCAGAGTCATTGTGGGTGTGCACTGTGCTCTGCTTGATTGTGCATGTGTGCCATTGTGGCCATCTCCCCCCGTCCCCCCAGTACCTGGTGGTTACTCACCCTGTTGCCATTGTGTTGTGTCATGTCGAGCAGTGTCCGGTGCCCCGACTCCTGCCACGGTCTCCACACTGATGACTGTCGACACCAGCTCCTCCATGTCATCCAGCTCCAGCTGTGGCGCTGGGCTCCCACCTCCAGTCTGCATTGCTGCCTTCTGGTTGCCTGCGAGTTTCTCCTTGGTCTTGCGCTTGATGTCAATCCATCGCCTCTTGACCACGTCCATTGACCTCTTGTGCTCTCCGACGGCATTCACCTTGTCCACGATGGACTGCCATAATCCATTTTTGGTGCCCAATGACACATTGGAGGCGACGAACAGTTGTTGATGGTGTTCTATCACCTCCGTGACCAGGATCCTATTCTCCTGCGGACTGAACTTCGTCTTCCTCTTCTTCTTGTCCTTGCCCTTCCCTGTCACCGAGGTCCCAGGCTGGTCGTCCGGGGTGCTTGTGGGGTTCCGCTCGTCCTCTGCGCCTGCTCCGGCTGCCTCCATGGTGCTTCGGTGTTGGTCATTTTGTGTTTGTGTGTTTTTTCTACTTTTGTAGTGATTTTCCCGCCTGCCGTGTGTGTATGGCAGGCCTGGCGCTGCTTATCGCTGATTTCCTCATCGCGAATGGGCTCATCGCATGTTTTTTGGTGTTGGGGTTTGTGTTTTTATCTCCGTCGCGGTGGTTGTATCGCGGACATTGGCCGCGTTTTCGGAAGACTATCGCATGGTACCGCCGTGTTGTGAATTCCAGGTTAACCCAGGGTTATTTTCCCGCGATAGACTGCGATGTGTAAAGTTGCGTTAACATTTTCTGGAGCTGTTTAGCGCACGTTCTTGTGAATATCCCCCTTAGTGTCATACATGTAGTAGTTAAATGTCATTCATAAGTACTCTGAAACCTTGAAAATGTCACACATGAGCACTCTTAAAATGTGGCAGGTATGCAGTCTTTGTTTCATGTGGGATAGTGCCCTTCCATTTTTGGTGCTTTGCAATAGTTTTAAGATCTTCGTAGAGTTTCTCGTTGCTGAAATGGCTATAATTTCTTATATATATATATGTTTCCCTCATCTTCATTGCTTGATTTTTGCTTGCGAGAAAGTGTCACTCATAGTTGTTGAATGTCACTCATAATTACACTGAAATTACAAAAATGTCACACATAAGCAATCTGAAACCTTGGCAGCTATGACTAAACTGGCCCCAAGCACGTGCACCAGGTGCGCAACACCCACTGGGCAGAACGGGCTTCAGCCCCCGTCAGCTGCTGTAGGCTGGGCTGCCCAGACTGGGGTTGGTGCCTGCCAGCCTGGCCTTCAAGTCACTCGAATTCACGTCGCCGTAAAACACGTCTGTTTTGTACCGTCCTTCTTTCTCCTTTGAGGTGCCCGCTTTTCATTCTCCCTGCTCTGCTTGAGCGACGCTTATTTGGTCCATGGAGGAGTTGTGAAAGCAGCAGCAGTGATCAAAGCTGCTATCAGATCCTGCCCTCATCCACAAATAAACAACAGTGACACCCTGCAACCAGCGTCGGATTGGTAAGGCGGGCACTCGGGCAATGTCCGAGGGGCCGGTATCCGAATTCCAGCTTTGGGCTGCTTTTTTGAGCAGCCTGGGGGGCCGATTTGGGCGGTTTCTGTGTTGTTCGATGCCACCAGCGGCCCAGGGGGTGCCTGAGTGGCATTTCTGGAGGCTGATAAGCGTCCATTACCTCCCTCTTATCAACGGCAGGGGTGTCACTCCCTTTCTCTCACTGGGCCGGCCCATTAATATATGCATATTGAGCGGGGGCAGGGGGCCTGAGCAAAAGTGGCCTCACTTGTTTTCAGGTATGTTTCACCAGTGTAAACTAATCCGTGCATTTTTTTTAACCCCACCCTTCTCCCCCCCTTTCCCCCTTTTTTTAAATAAAATTTCGCCGAAGCAGTGTTTTGCCGAAAGGCAATATGCAAATGTGGGCCACTTTTTTTTAGCGTGCCTGTGCCGATTTTAAATCCCAATCCAACCCTGCCTGCAACATTCTCATTGTAATAAAAGCTGCACAGTAAGTGCCCATCACAGGGCAATTTAGAGAAAGATAGTGATATGCCTGAAGGATTTTCCATTGGGAAGAAAGCTTGCAGGAAATTAGAATTGTGCATGGCATTAGAACATAAATATTTGTAGTCGTTTCTTTTATTTTCCTAGTGGCCCGAGACCAATCATAAGGTGCAGTGCGACATGAGTTAAAAGAAATATATAGCATAATGACAAAAGCGGTTTGGAGTGCAATCTAAATGCAATAAAAAACAATTCAATTTTTTTATCTCAATATTGATATCTTTTACATAGAGGTGGGCGAGGACACATAAAAAGAGGAAAACGCCTCTTAGGATTGTTTTTGTGCAGGAAGGTGTCCCTTCCTACACAAAAACAATCCTGCATGCAATGCAGGCACCCTTACACCGTGGTGCAAAGGTGCCTACGTTGGCGCTAGGCTGCAGAAATGGCGCCAGTGCAGGGAGAAAGGACAGGAATGCACCATATTGCATAAATACGATGCATTCCTGCCTTTTCACTTTGGCGTAGGGCAGCGCAGCAAGGTGCCTTGCTGCGCTGCCTTATGCCAAAATCCCATAAATAAGCCCCTAAGAGGCAAGGCAGTTGTCATGTGCACCCTAAATGTGCCAGATTCTTATTATACATGTAGAAGCTTTTTAGATTATTAAATCAAATACAAGATGTTTTTATATAGTGCCTACGTATTTCAAGGTGCTGCCATGTGCAATAATGAAATAAAGGAGGTATGGTGAAATGAAATATTGCCTATGATCTTATGATGTCTCTGCCTCCATTAATCCACGTGTTAGCCCCCCCGAAGTTTGAGTCTAGTTGCACCCCTGACGTGCATCTGGGCCCTTTTATTGGCAGGGTCACGTCACTCCTGACGTCTGTGGTGGATGGGTATGGGGTGTGTGTGTGTGGCCAGCCCTCAAAGGAGTGGCTGGAAAAACTGGTGCTTGCTGAGACACTAGACTGTGCCCAGCAGGATACATTCCTCCCAAACTTGATTTAAACAAAAACAAACAGAAGTTCAACCTGTAGGAGCAAACAACAATAAAATGAACACCACGGGGTCCATCAGCATCTATAATCAGTCAGCGGGCCAGCAGTGGACATGGGGGTGATGACCCAGAGTGCAACAGGACATCTTTGTCGGCATCCATAATTTAACCTGAGTGGTTAAGGACATGAAATGCTGGCTGGGATACATCAGTAGCACTCTGGCAGCCTACCGGTGGAAACGTGTCCATGGTCTGAATCTGTTCCACTCCGCTGACGCTGAGGACAGTTTGTGGTAAGTTTTAAAAGTTCAAAGGGTCCGTCAGGAGCGTGGTCGGAGTCTATTGTGAACTTTAACACTGGTGTTGCTTTACCCACTGAAAACCATGTAAGTGTGCTGTGACTTGTGGAAGTTTCTGTTGTCTTTCCTTGCCTTGTCTGGCCTTGCTACATCCTGGACTCCGTTGGTGGGGCAATATCAAGTCCATCTCTCACGCTTTGGGGAGGCCCCTTGGTTGGGTTGCCACGGAACTGCTTGTGGGCTGCGCTGAGGCTGTGTGTGTGCCTACGTCGAGGCAGCTGCAAAACCACAGAGGGGCCACTGCCTAGTCGCTCACACAAACATCAAGGCGGCTTGAAGTGTTATTTACTTCACTGGGGCCTCTTCCGTGCCAGTCATTTACTGTCTGCTGGGCCAGGGAGGAGGTGCACTAGGTGAAGCTGCAGCAACCTATACTTTCAGGCCATGGCAGTCTCGGCAACAGGAACAGAAACCCAGGATACGGCATGGAGGCCTATGGCCTTTGTCAGGAGCTTTGATGGCCGCGGTGCAGGCAGCATAAGGAGGAAGGTCTGCCCACAGCCAGGTAGAGACACGTGGTGCCGGCTGAATGCCGGAGGACGCCGCTGTTCCTTTGTTGTTTCTGTCCTCCCTCATGTGGCCAGGAGCATTGCAGGCTTTTTGATGCAGGGTTTTCTCAGGTGCAGTCTTGATTGTCTCCCCCGATGGCGGGGTGCCGCGATCATCAATCAGCTTGTAGAGCGCCGCTAGTTAGGTCTCAGCTTATTTGCGGGCTTCCTCTTGAGCCGCGTGCTTTGTCTGCAGTCTTCTTTTAATTACCCAGCGTGCAGGCCATGCACCTATCATGTGGGAGCTGACAGGTGAGGTTGGCTCGAAAGCTCCTGTGTGCCCTTCAGTGTGTCTGGCGCATTACTGGCTCGTTCCGAATGCCGGGCTGCTTGAATTTGTCAGAGAGGGTTCACTTAGATTGGTCACTTTTGTACTAGTCACTTACTCGCTCCTGAGACGGGGCTGACATGTGGTAGTGCAAGCCACCACCAGGTGGCACTGCTGCCTCTCGTCATCGGTCGTCTCGCTCACACTGGTACTGGAGGCTCTTGCAGGGGTGAGTGTTGGCTGGTGCAGCACTATTCGTGCCCCTAATGGGCTTGACTTGTGTGCGAGGGAGCAGCTCCACATTGCTGCTGCAGGTGCAGATAATGCCGGTGCAGGGGTTGCACCTGCCGGTTCCTCAGTCTGCTTAGGGGTGGCAGGGTTGCTGTCTCTCACGCCGCTCACCAAGAAGGTGGTGGGTCACTTCTCCCTCACGGCAGTGACTGCCTGAGTACGACAGGAGGCTTGTTTGGGCGGCAGTCCTAACAGCAAAGCAGCTAGCGGGTGGATGCAGGGAGCTCTGCAGGGACTTTTCCTTCTGTCCTACGTCTCTTCTTGCCAAAGAGCCTCGCCGGTCACCCTGGTAGTGGGCAGTGCTACATGGCTCACCTTGAGGGTCCAGGCACATCTGACAGCAGCATTGTGCCTCTTGCTCTAAAGGGGCATCTCCGCGCTGCTCGCCAACTTACTCAGCCTCGCAGCAGGTGTATGGCAGCAGTAGCGGCAACTCATAGGACGATGGCAGTCTCCCTCACTCCTCCTTCATGGCAAGGCCACGGTGCACCCTCTTCTAGGGGCGACCTGCCCACTTCCACGGGCAGCAGCAGTAGTACGGACCTCGATCACTCAATCATGGGGGTGACCTATAAGGCGCCATTGTAAAGTCATGGGCCCTAGGCCCACATATTCAGTAAATGAGTACACGGACGACACAGTGTATGGTTACTAAACTGGCCACGGCCCATGAGCACGTGCACCTGGGCCCTTGTATTTGCAGGGTCTACCCTATGGTGGATGGGTGTGGGGTGTGTGTGTGGCCAGCCCTCAAAGGAGTGGCTGGTAAACCTGGTGCCTGCTGAGACACTAGAACGTGTCCAGCAGGACACTACATGGTCTTAAGTCAGTTCTGGTCCTTTTTTACTTTTTTATTTTATTTTTTATTTTTGTAGTTGATAAAGCGCTGGCCAAGTCAACTGCTAACGTCTGTGCGCTTTGCACATTGTTGATACAATACAAACAGGAGAAGAACAGAGACACACAACTCTTCACACCAACCCTGCAAGTGTTGCACGTGTCAAGTGAGAGCAATGCATTTTGTTAGCATTCCCGCTGCAACGCAATGATGAGATAGTGTTACGCAATACAGATGACTATCTGTCTCTCACTCTGACACTTGAAGTGTCAGTGTGTCCCTGCTGGTCCAATGCTCGCTGCAGCGCCCAACATGGGCAGCCTCACACTTCGAGCCCTGCAATCTAGCCTGGGCCCATCGCCGATGCTAGTTTTCATGATATGAGAGGCATGTCACGAGGGCCCTCAAGCTCGCTTCTTGATCAGGGCTACTATTGAACTCAGTCTCTCTTCTGTAACACCTGCCCTCAAGAAAGGTTGGACTGGTCCCCTTGATCTACGGGCACTGATTGTGTATTTGACTCTTCACACCATGTTGTGTACCACAAAACAATGCCCCCTGCATAATCTGAACTGAGTTCCCCGAGTCTTCAATATAGCACATATATTCATTAGAGTTGGGCTGAATAAGGCCCCCCTGAAGTGTTAGGGGACCTCTCTGTCCCTCAGGAGCTGCAGGAGCTCAGAAGCTGCGTTATGCACTGGTGCCCTGTGCAGCCAGCACAAGACCACCAGACTAAGTCCCAAGCTGCAACTGTTGCCGAATCTTGAAGAGTAGGCCCGACAAAGTACTATAGCCCACGAGCCCCACCATCCCCCCCCACCCCAGTCATTGGAAACTGTTGCGACCGTCCCAGTCTGTCTAGGCGCTGTACGGTCAGGCACAAGATACAGAAGTGAGAAATAACTTTAACTGGGGGAAAGGCAGGGGACAAAACTACTGATCCAGCGCTACACTTTATCAGGGATCAATACTCATCAATATTTCATACAAATGGACCATACACATTCACCCAACTTACAAATCCCTGTTGCGCTGGATGGTCAAGTTTGAATGTCGTGAAAAATTATTTCCTTCACTAATTCACGTTTAATATTTCTTAATACATAACTAGACCTATGTATCAACTCTCTTTCCTCTCGGTCGACGGACCAATTAGTTGAGAAGTTGATGGTAATAATAGAACTAACTAACTATCTAACCAGCTAAAGAATCACAGACTCTCAATAAGATTAATAAAGTTTATCTCAGATAAATGTAATTGATAAATGCTCATCGCATACAGGTTGCAATGCAAACAATAAATCCCACAAAAGGAGAGAAAAATCAATTTAACACAATGCAAACAGTGTCATACTCATTATTCAATGAACGATATGCATATGAAGGAGTGGATAGAAAGTGAGACATAAGTTTCAGCGAAATAATGCGAGACAATATAATACTTATGACGGAGTGGATAGATGAAGAGACATAAGTTTCAGAGACAAAATTACATTTGCAAATGATTATGCAAATTACAAGTCAGAAGATAATACAAACCCAAAGATCAAAGGAATACCACCCCCCTGGCCAAGGGAGTAGTGGGGGTCTCCTGAAATAGAATCAGGAAACAAAGATTTCAGGAACGGGACAGGATAAGGACAGGAACAGCTAGGCCTCTCTGCAAACCGACGGACAGTGACACATCTCCCCTCTCAATCTCCTACCGCTGCAACTCCGCGCTAACCTAAACCACACCCCCAAAGGCACCCCAGTTATACCCTAAAACCTACATGTCCAACCCACATTAATTGAAACATTGCACAGAATTCGACTGCTCATTGGATGCTCGGGGAGGTGGTGTATCGCACCATCATGATTTCATTCAAAATTCTTCATGCTCATTGTTCTACTCCCTTTCCCCATGACATGTTCGTTGACCAGTCTATACAATTTTATTCTTGCTACATTTCATTAAATTCTCAGCCACGTCTGCTGAAGAAGTCGTGGATCCCACGGCCAGTCTCATCTTTTGGCAGGCAAACAATGTTCTCTGAGCTGATTAACCTTGAACTAATATTCATCATCCGCAGCGCTCAGCACGTCTGTCGGTTTTGTCCGGTCATTCTTGCTCATTTTTCAGCCCCTCAACTACCCGGACAATTTAGGAAAATACAGGCCCATTCGGCTCACTATGATGAAATAAACACATACATTATTAATTACATGGAAATGCATCCTTCACTGTTTACCACCTACCTTTACACTATTCCCTGTTAATATATTCTTAGCATAAGCTTCATGTAAAGCGGCATTATTTATTATCGTTTTCAAAACAAGATACGAAATGCGGCCTAAACGTGCATTAAGCTCGTTTCTTTTGAAACGCAATGTAAAATGCGGCCTAGTTCTTTCATGCATTAGTTCACATTAGTGCACGCATGCGCAAAGCGGTTTCCCATGAAGCTCGTGTGATTTGCATGTTAGTTTATACTGCACACTGTTAATAAGTATTATGGGGGAGTCAATTCGAGCAGGTTTCTTTTTTGTGAAACCCCGCTCCATCACTATTGCTGCTCGCAAAAGATTGCAGAGAGAGAACACAGTGGCTGCCGGCACCGATCGGGGGGTGGCGGGGCGGGGGGTGGGGGGAGTAAAGGGGGTGTAAGAAAAGAAAGAAAAAAAACGACATACTTTATTGTCGCGTCTCTCCCACGTCGTCTCTCCTCCACGTCCAGGACAAACAAGAAGCAGGAAGCACCAGGCTCCCCTGAGCCAATAACAATGCTGCAAAGCCGCGTTGTGATTGGTCTGAGCGCCGTGTTTTGGCGCTCAGCTAGGGAAAGGGGGTCTGGGCATGTTCTCCACCCAGGCTGTAATACAGCCTGGGTGGAGAACATGCTAAGTGCGCAGGACGCTTTGGCCGACACGAGACGGGAGGCCAAAGCGTCATGCGCACTTACAAAGTGCTCACAACTCCTCCCCTGCTCTATGAGCAAAGCAGACCCACCACGCCCAGCCAAGACGCCGCAGCAGGAACAAATAAAATGATAATAATATCATTTATTATCATTTTATTTTTCCTTTCTGTCACTGCTGATAAGCAGTGGGGCGACGCTCCTTCGCCTTAGCGGAGGAGCCGCCACTGAGAGAGCAGCATGAACAGAGTACCAGACACTGAACAGAACGGTCGTTCTAAGTGCCACCCTGCCCCATCCTCCCCCATTTGCCACCTTTGTATTGAGAGTGGCTCGCCACATCCCTTATATCGCCCCGTCAGTTGCCAGCTCCTAATGAGACAACATTGAAATTGGTTTCCTTCGGCTTGATAGATGGCTAAACTTAAGACAAAGCATGGGGACATTATTCCTATACAGTCTCAATAGCCGAGGTACGCATGCGTCAGGGACGGTGCGCATGAAATTATCCGGTTCGTGCTGTAGGTGTTTTACGCCACGGATATTAGCATCTCTCTATCAAACCTCACTCTGCGCTTCCATTCATTCTCCCTTTCTGCTATGTACTTTCCATTCAGGCAGGATTAGAATGCAGGTAAAAACAGTAGTTAATGATGGCATTCAGGCTTTTGATTGGATGAGCTGGGGTGACCATTATATAAAGGGTGCTATTATAATTTGCTGAGCATAAAATATTAGAAGTGAGGTGTTTTAATATCAGGTAAACTCTTTCAGAGTTTAGACAAGGCTTGCAGTGATGCTTTCTAACTTGCTTAATTCAGCAATTCTGTGTGTGTTTTTTCCATTCCGATTATTACAGCCTAGTACAAAAAGTTTAAATGAAACCTTTTGTCAAGATTTATAAAGTTATTCTTACCTCGATGAGGTGCTGAGATGCTTTGTGGTGGGATAGCAAGCTACTCAGTGGGAGTGCATGGTGAGGACCAGAGTTATTCACTCGTATTTTTGTCGCTGCGCCTATGCTTGAGTTTGAAGCGAAAATGAGTGAGGGATAGAAAGCTTAAGGATAAGTCATATACATGCCAAAAATGCAAGTGTCATGCAGTTGGTGATGTGAGCAGTCATGTAATATGTCTCCTGTGCATTGATGTAACCACTATAATAAATGTATACATACCGAAGGGAGAGTATTCAGTGCAAGTATATATTTTGTATTTGTTGTGTACATTTATTGCTTACATGTCGTAGGTCTCTATTGGTGTTGACCATTTCAATAAAGATATGGATTCATGAATTAGCAGCAGCTACCGCGATGGCTCTGTGCTATGATTTACACTCCTGGGTCTTGCAAGAGTCTAATGAGCTGAAGGTACAGAATCTCTCAGTAGCAAAGAGGATTTGGCTTTTTCCAACTGGGTTCTGAATTGAGCTGGAGAGAAGTGGGTGTGGCCATTCAGATGACTTGGAGTGATGGGGATAGGATACAGAAGAGCATTTGACCACATCCAAGGCATCACAGCGGCTGAACGAGTGGGATCGTTGACAGTCCTTTCTCTTACCAGTTGTCCATGGCCATTGCACAGTGACATCTAAGGAGCCATGGCACTAGGAACGCAGGTGGAGCAGTTGCATGCATTTTCTGTTTAACTTTGAGACTCTATGTTCTAGTTTGACATTGACAGAGGAAAATATCCTGGTCTCCAAGTCAATTTGCGTAGGTGATTTACTAGCATTGTCTTGTTGGGTTATAAGCAGCCGGGGCTCGTGCATGTAAGAGCGATGGGGCCGTGTGGGGGGGGGGGGGGATTTTGACAGACGACGAGGGAAAACTAAGTAAATAATTACTTTTTCCTCATCGTCTGTTGAAATCCCCCCCTCCATCCCAGCCTCACCGTTCTTACCTACACTAGCCGCAGCTGGTTATAAGTAAACCAGGAGGTGCCCAGCTTTGGACAAACTGACAGGCTGTAATCTGAGAACCTTCTCAAGCTATTCATATAACACCAGGTGTCTCTTTGGATGAGTAAAGGGCAGAGATAGGGAGATCCTATCCTTTTTGGCACTGAGTAGACCCTTGGGCATGTAGGAGAAAATTCACATGAATATTGGACACAAGGTGCCACAGATACAGCAAGTAAACAAAGACGCCTCTCTAAACCTTCATCTATGTAGCAAGCCAGCCGTAGGCCTGGAGTGGATTCTAAAAGGAAATGGGAGTGCATCTGCCCCATTTGTGAATCTGGAATGTATTCCAGCCTTCAGAATCCTGTCTCTCCTAGCTGCACCTAAGAGACAATGTGCAGGCATTGTGTTGACACTGTTACTGGGTGCGAACAACACTGGATCAGAGTAGACGGGGTGAAAGGTATCACGGCAGGCTCGAAGAATATGACAGGTCGATTATGCTCAAATGCGCCGAGCACTGTCAAATGCTGCGTAAGAGATTGCTTTCTACTGCCTCCAGAAACATTATCCTTGATATCGGTTGAACACTTAAAAAGGACACCCCACATCTTCTAAAATGTAATAACGTAACATTTTCACCTGATTTGGGGATGGCATCCGTTTATGCACTTTTCCAACCTGGAGGATTTCTGCTGCATTCTGCTTGTTGTGTGAGTAATTTAAAACAAGCACTGGCAGAGCCAATAGGTTTTGTCATGTTCTAAATGAAAGTCATTCTTTATTAATTGGTGGAGTTGTGTATGTGTGTGTGGTTGTGTGAGGGAGTAATGTGTTAAAGGAGTCAATGGTCAAATGGATGAGTGAGTGCATTGATTGACAAATGTGTCAGTGACTGCGTGAATAATAGGTTGAGTTTATAGATGGAGGATTGGTTGATTTAATGAGTTCATTAAAAGATAGATGAATTGACAAGTGTAAAAGCACAAATAAGAGAGGCACTCTCTTATTTGTGCTTTTATGTCGTTATATTAAGGACCATTAATGGTGGCTGGTTCTTAGAGGTGGGCATTTTGTGGAGATTCAACGGGAAATTAGCTGTGGTTCTTAGTCTATTTAAAACACAGGTAGTGGTGCAGCAGTCTATGTACCCTGCCACCAATATCTATCTAGTTTTACGAATTGACAAGTGTATGAAATGATTAAAGAAGCAGTGGAAAGATGTGTGTAGACAGGGAGCATCATCTGCCTGGCTCAACTTTCCAGGTGCGCTCCAGGGAATGTTTGTGAATAGAAAAAAGTAGGAAAAACACGTTCAGGTTGAGGCGGAGAAGTATTCACGTATTTCTCCTACTTTTGTCGTGAATCAGGGCTATGGTGTTTATGCTGATGGCACCAGAACCCTTCCCTAAAAGTGATTTCTTTATCTGCTCCTTTCACCGCACGCTGTCAGCTGCACAAGGGTGCAGTGTCACAGATGCTAGCTAGACTTCCCTCTGCAGTGAGCAGATCTGGTGCAGGGCCTCAGGCCCTTACTAGAGGTTCTTCTGAAAGCTGCAGAAAGGTTGCAGTGCCTTGGCTCATTATACGAGGTTCCTTTGAAGCCAGCAGAGACAGTACAGTACCACAGGTCATTACTAAAGGTCCCTCTGAAGTTCCTTAGAAATGGTGCAGATCAGTAGAATATTACTAGAAGTCTCTCTGAAATCCGCAGAAAGGGTGTAGTGTCTTAGGTCGGAACAAGATGTTGGTTGCACCATAACCAGTTCCCTTGCGCCCTTTGTTCTCAGAAACATCTTTCCACCCACATCCTAAAATAACTATATTTTACTTTTTGCCTATAATGTAAAATTTTGAAGGCATCCTTGCTTTCAGAAACCAAGCTTACAAGGCAAGTTATTTGTATGTTCTATACCTCGTGTCTCCATGAAAGGAACATAATCATAGTTTCTATGGGAAAAACACATACTGTGGTGGAGCTACTGTGACCCAGAGTGATTGGTTGAAGGTGCAACAAGTACCCCCTGAGGCAGGTACACTGAAGCAGTTGGACCCACTGGTCCAACTGGTTCTGTCTTCAGTGCCTCGGATTGTCCTTCATTTCATTTGCATAACCCTCACTCTTGCACCATATACAGTATGCACAAGGTCATGAAGAATGGATACATGTGCACAGATGCGCTGCGAAAATATGTGTCTACAAGAGCACCGGCCCAGTCACAGCAGTCAGGGCTTAGATCAGCCGCGGTCCATGCAGGTAACAGCGGTGGGGCCGGGTGGGGGGATTTTCGAGGGAGCCCCACCGCTCTTACCTGCACGGACCGCGGCTGGCTTAGATTCACCTATAGTACTGTCTGAAGGATCATGTTTTCATTGGAAATAGATCGCTGCGAAGCCTCATTCTGAACAGGGAGGGAGTGGTAGATCTAAGAAGGGACCAGTGTAGGTAAGTCTCAGAGGTCTCTATACCCACAAGTCTTTTTATGAAATATGCATGCCCACAACCTGTTTGCACAATCACGAATCATTCTGGTTTATTTTTATCAGAATATAGGAAAACTTTTATTGTTGTTGTAATGTGGTTGGGCTACACAGTGTGTTTAAGGTTTTTTGGCTTTACCAGGTGTGGTTGTAGTTTTCAGCATCAAAACACTCTGGAATTGCTGGAGTCTTACAGTTAGGACGACAATTTGGTATGCCAGCCATCCTCAAACAGAGGAAGGTGTGCACAGTCTTTTGCCTGGATCCACTTCCACCTTTTTGGCAGTGGAGAAAGGGTTAGAACTTTTGAGACTTTCTAAATATGCATCCAAAATACTTGAATAGAGAAAAAGGTTCATGATTAAGTAATTGGCAGTTGTAGCTTATACCTTTTAACTGTCCTATTGAAAGTAATTCTTTTTATGATTCATGTGTTGTTGAAATATGAATCTGCAATGTGAAATCACTGTGCAGTGTCAATGATATCAACAGAACCAAAATGTCATCAATATGCTTGTGTATTTTCGAAATGTGTGTCACCGGATCTACCCTCGAGGAGCAACCAACCACTTTTGTGACATTTTTGCTGGTTTATGTTGAAGCTTGCTGCCAGCATGAGCACCCAAAGTCTTCTTTTAGTTTTTACGAATAGGCTTTAGCATGCACTATTCAGAAAGCAGCCCTGCCAGGGCCTATTTTCATACCCCTGGGTCCCTGGGGCAGATCACACAGTGGAAGGATTTCCTTGAATTCAATTGCCCTTTAGCTTCACCAATGAGTTATTTCAAAGATGTGAGTGGACAGGGCAATGACATGGCTTCTATTCCCCGTGTCACCTACTGTTTGAAATATTTAAAAAATCAAGCTTTAAATACAATGGTGTTCAACTGCTGTTTAGTTTCACTTTACATTGCGCGTGCTATATACAATGCGGGGGATGGGCGCGTTTTCCAGTTACCATTGCAAAATCTATAACTGTTTAATGCTCATGAGCTGATACAAAATATTAAACACCCTTCAAGCAAGCAATGACTGATGGGGGTTGACCCTAACAAGCCAATGGCTGAAGGGACCTAACCGACGGCCCACCCTCTGTGTTGTGTCAGGTGAACACATGAGTTCTGTCTGGCAGCTAGCTCGGTCTGTAGACAGACCAAAAATGTACAATCTCTTAACCAAAGTTTATACTTGCTTCGCTATTTACTTACAAATAATTGTTTTTATATATAGCACGTTATACTCCGCTTCTGTTGTTTCCAATTTCTGGCACTATTACCCAATTACACTGGACATAATTCATCAACCAGTATTGAAACGTGTGATCTGCAGATTACAGACTAAGCCAGCAATAAACCTTTAACTCACTGAGCATCTTTGCTTGTATAGTAACAAATCTAAGTTCACTTGTGTTGGCTCCTTTTCTACTTGTTCTGTGCATGCCTTTCTGGTGGTTCGCTGGATTAATGCACCCACCTCAAGGATCTGTGTTTAACTCTTTGGTCACAGGTTCAAATCCTGGTTGGCCAGGCCAGCTTTTCATCCATCAAAAGTGGGTATATTGACTATTTTGGAATCACAGAACAATGCATTTTTTTTAATTATCTGTGAATAGTGACAAGAGGACCCGTTGGGGATGAATACACTCTCTACAGATACACATGTTATGATCATGCTGTTGTTGACAGCCTGAGAGAACTATTTCACTTGCACTAATAGTGTGAAGCATCTCATTATTGCAGAGGATCTGCCACCACAAGTAAATGCATTACATATCACAAGCCACAAAACTTAAAGTTTCTGTATATGTGCCAGGTTCTTACACCAAATTTGTCGCAGTTGCTGAACATGTTCTCAGCTTTTGCTACCCTTTTTTACAGGTAAAAATCAGGCATTGTCTGTGCTGTTTTTTTCATTCAATGCTGCATTATAGGACACATTCTCCATCATGTGCTACAGCTTTCCCCTCTTTTAATTATGTCCACCCAGTGTGCTTCATAGACACTTTGGAACACTGAAAAAGAGACTACGTAGGGTTTTGGCTGTCTTTCTACACAATTCTTGAACGTTTGTACATTTTTATTCCTTTTGTAATTAAAATAGTCAGATTGGGCTACGAACATTTTTCTTCAGCTGCAGGATAATGGTAGACGATGGCAGGTTTCCACAGGAACATATTTAATGACATTGTTTGAACAAAAATCATTTTCATATCTTCGTGCTTGATGATCCAGATAGTAAGATGCAAAACAATCATTGGCAAAGCCAACAGGTCTGCGTTTAATGTGCTGACGCAGATAGTGTTAGCACTAGGAGCAAGGCAAAGAGGAGGGAGGCATGAAGAGCAAAGAGGGAGGTCTGTAGTTGTGAAGTAGTCTCTATCCTGATCAATGTAAGTATAAGCAGAGGGATAAACCCGGAGAGCAAAAAGCATCAGGTGGGAGATGAAAGCACCACCGCGCTGAGCCAAGACACTGGCAAAATCTCAGGCCAGTGGCTGAAAGAGGTTGCTCGAAGAAAGCCAATGGTTAAAAGAGGCCCATTCTGTATATATTGTTAGCAGCAGGTCAGTTTGACAGCTGAACTAAAAGCCAGACCTAAAAGTAACAACCCTTCAATTATGAGACTTTTTTTTTTGATTCACAGAGCAAATTAGGCAACACATTTGAAATCCACAGTTAGTATACAATATGACACAGAAACACCAGTATTTTTGTAAAATAGATTTGCATTAACATCGCGATGCTCATTGTTGCCACTATACATCAGATCCATGTTATATTTAAAAACACAACACGTGGTACTTAAAGGACTGTTATCAAGACTGTATATTGATTTGGTAATGTGAGAATTAAAGAAGTCAAGATAAAGTGAATGATGGCGAATAGGGGTCATACAATCAATTCACTCCTGATGAAGTGATTAGAAAGAAGTGATGATTCATAGAAAGTCACAGTGAGTGGTGAATGGCAAAGAAATAGCAGTATTATGCAGAAAGTCCATCTAGAAGAGATTTGCAAAAGAGGAATGCAGCACTATAGTTCAGGATCTTGGGTTATCCAAACAGAAAAATAAAAATAAAAATAAATACCAGACTAAAGATTGGACATCCTGTATATTCTTGCAATCCAGGTGTATTGTGCTGTCTAAAGCAAAAAAGGAAGTATTCTTCTTGATGAGAACCATATACTGTCACCTGCATTCACACTTCCACAACCCACAAAACATCATATATGCAAAGGAATCATAAGAGAACTGTGAAACACCCATGTAATAAATTTAACATAGATTTATTATTAATTTTTTTTTTTTTTTTTAAATAAATCGTATAACGTAAGCAGGACATAAATACACAAACACAATTACAAGGAAGAATTCAACACTAGGCCCAAATCGTTAGCCTTTAAATAAGTACATATCTTCTGCTACTGTCACTGTATAATCATAAATCGGTGTCTCATGTAAAATCTTTCAGCGCTTTCGGATTGTGCAAGATAAACAGTCGACGCATTTCGGTGGCGGAAGGAAAACATTTTCTGATCCACCTTTTTCAAGACTTTTATATATATATATATATATTTATTTATTTTTTCTTACCATAACATACTTTTTTAAGTAAAATTCATTACAATTATCACTAAAACATTCAAGGGAATCTCTACTATCTGGTTCTACAAGGGGTTTAAATGAGGAGAAATCCCGAAGTGCCTTGTTAGCCACCTCTAGTCATTTGCCTCACACCACCTTCTAGTATGTCTCACACCAGGTTTATATAAAATAATTCATAAAAACGCGGTATGTACACCCACCTATATTATCACCCAGAGAGCAAGAGAAAATGGGAACTAAACTCAAGGTCTTTGTCCACAATTGTTTATAACCTTTACAGATCCATACGGTTTCAGTGGTGACTAGTAGGGAATGGTGGCGGGGGCGGAGAAGGTGGGGGGGTTAGGGAAAAAAATGAAATAAAAAAAAAAACTTTCTTGCTGGTCGCCGCCGCAAGCCGCCTCCACTCCTCTGACGCAGGAACCAGGAAGCACCCAGGCTCCCATACTGCCCTGGCCAATCACGACGCTGCCTTACAGCAATGTTGTGATTGATCTGAGCGCCGTGGTGCTCAGACCTTTAGAGAGGCACTGGGAGGCTTTGCATGTTCTCCACCCAGGCTATGCAATACAGCTGGTGGAGAACATGCAAAGTGTGCATGATGGTTCGGCCGGCCCAAGACGGCTGGCCAAAAGCGCCATGCGCACTTAAGGTGCAGCAACCACTCGTCCTCCCTCTGTGTCACGGGAGCCTAGCCCCACCCTAACCTAACCTGGCTGCAACTGCAATACTAAAAATAAAATAATAATAAAGTTCTGTTATTAGCATTTTATTTTTCCTTTGCACTGCTTTAAAGCAGTGGGGCGACGCTCCTCTGCCTTAGCGGAGGAGCCGCCGCGGTACGGTTTCAAATTTTCCTCTCACAGAATTCTGTGTGTAGGCCCATAGCATATCAATTTGCTTGCAATATGCAGAAAAGGAGATTGTGCGGTCTGTCAGTAAGGGAACAACACGTTCTATAGTCCAGATTCATTAGTTCTGAGTTGTCCCCCTAAAAGATGCTGGAACAACTTTACTCCTCTCTTGAATTTTTAAATGTCACTAATGTTCTCAGTATTAGTGCAAAGATTTTTCCTTCCACAGGCAATCTACAAAAGTATTTTACCTGTCATCAGACAGCTGTGCCCCCAAAAGCATTGCATGATACTTTCTGAATTTAATATTATGAATTAAGGCAATAATGCTGTCACTTAGTTGGAGAGTGACTTACTACATCTTCGTACAAATTTCTTTCTTAAATCTTGAGTCATATGAGAACTGTACTAAATATTGTTTGTAGTTTCTGAATGTACGATCACTTATTACCCTGCTGGCAAAACAGGGTATGGTTGTTAGGATCTAGGCAAGGCTGAGGTTTGCGGTGCCCTAGGCGGCTTCTGGTGCGTGCATACTCTTCATTATGGAAGCTCATTCAGATTGTTAAACGGTTAGAGTCTTTGACTGTCTTAAGGTATGTTTGCTGAGGCTCGTTTAGGTAAGATATCGATGTTTTCTGCAAGTAGAGTAGTTTAGTAATTTCATTTAGTTTGATAAACACCTGCTTGTACCTTTCATATTTTCTTCTGGGGTGAGAGGGTGAGAAGCTGTGGTATGGCTGTTTTTTGTGGTAGTTGTGTCCTGTGCAGGGATCCTACTAATGCAGTGCTTAATTTGAGCCGGTGGTTTCTGGTTCTCGACGCTGGCACTTAATTGTCAACAATGGCACTTTTGACAGCTGCCAGATGGTTGGGCTGTCTGTCTAATTTAGAGACCAACAGAACAACAGTTTATTATATATAATATATATTAAAAATGACTATTTGCTACCTCCCAAGCCATTCTTACAGCTTTGGGGAACTGGAATAGTCTGAATTGTCATTTACAACCCTGGCAGGGGCGAAATGTGTGAAGCAAGCTGCAGTGGCCTCCTGATGAGGGCCCTGGCACGTATTTTGTTTTACAAATTAAGCACTGCACTAATAGATACAGTTAGGTGCCTTCAGTAGGTAAAGTTACCGTACTATGGTGAGTACGGTTATCCTCTGCCGGGTACAGTTATCTTTCCCAAGTAGCTAAAGTCTTTTTTGTGGTCAGTGGCTGTAAGCAATGCACTTTAACACATCATGGAGCTGGCAGTAATTCCGGCTCATCCTTCTGCCCACATGATGGCAGCACTAAACTTGTCTGACTAGGCAAATCATGAGTTGTCACGAGAAGCAGCTGTAACCCAAAAAGCAATGCAAAACTGCATTTCTAAGTATTAACCCAGCATATCATTCAAGACTTCCCAGAAACCTTTACATTTTCTGTGCATGATTTTTCAAGGTTTGTCATTCTGCATTTCTGCCCTTAGTAAAGGAGGGGAAGAGGAGAAGAGGTGAGACATTGACAATTTAGGACCCGATTGTGAGTAGGCCCTCTAGGATGCGTTAAGTGTCACATGTAATAACAAATCAGACACCAAGGTGTTCAGAATTTAGGAGATGCAATAATTATAGCATATTCTCAGTTTTTGGTGAATAACATGCAGATTTTGGTGTTTAATGCATCATAGTCTGCATTTCCCTGTACATACTGGACCTTTTCCTTGTTAAATACTTGCAGGCTTGATCTATCAAAATTTATTGTTGGATGTTATCTTTGTCACTCCTTGTAAATACTGAGTACAGTAAGCATCATACCACTTATAATTACGATCCAAGCGCAAATAGGTGTTTGCTCAGGGATTGCAATTTAACGTAGTGAATGTAATCAGTCTCTATATCAATGGCTTCAAACTTTTTAATGCCGTGCCCACTGGGGAGGTGTGGAGTGGGAAAAAAAATGTAATTGGGCCCTCCTCATAATTTTTCACAATTGTTCTATTAAATTGGCAATGTTTAAATAAGTTTCGACTTATTTAAACACAAAACATATTTAAACATTGCCGGGAAATTTAGTTACCATTTTAAAAATGCAACCAAATGCATGATTGCCAAGCATACTATTCTGGTCAGGCAGGCCTTACTAACATGTAAAAGTATCCACAGTGTGACTACTAGAAATGGAGGTGGGGTTTTTGAAGAATATTTGGAGCCCCTTCCTTTTTTACATATTCCCAGCTAGTAAATCAATGACAAAAGATGTTAGTCATGGCCCATTACAGAGCGATTACTGCTGCTCACTCATGTCCCACTTTTAAAAAAAGCACTGCTATCAGTATAATGCTTCTTTTGGTCTGAGCCTGGTGCCCCCCCTGGGGTCACTTAAGGCCTCAATAGGGGGGCCTGCCCCCCAGTTTGAAGACAACTGCTCTATATGGTTATCAACCTTGAGCAATGAGCTAAGGAAAGAAGTCCAGAAGTAATCAGGAGGTTGTTGCAACCAAGGAGCTGGTTACTAGCTTTAGGAAAGGGCTATGTCAGTAGCGGGTAGCGAAGCATAAGCTGCAGGAGGGTAAAGAGTAGCCTTTTAGATGGAGTGCAGCTTCTAACGCCTGTGCAGGGTGTTATTCTCTTATTAGTGTACATCGTTTTAGGTGGTGGCTCATCAAGTTATCATCCATGTAGCCTGTTTGTAGAAATGCATTGGAGCTATGTTACAGAGCCATAACGTTTGGGGCACACAGATGGCATTAGCCTCAGACTAGTTAGAAGATTGGGTCTGTGTTTCAGATTAATACTACTAATAATAACGACAATAATAATAATATAAAGCACATCAACAAAGGAATGGTTTAATATTTAGATGCTGCTGATGCAAGACATACTATCTGCAGAAAGGTAGATGTTTTCTACAAGCTTCTATGATGTTCAAGGATGAAATAACTTGTGTGTCTTGTTGTTGGCAGGATGGCGTGGACAGAGAGAAGGATGCATATCATCCAAAAGTCCTAAATACCCTCACATCTACCTTCATAAATGCAAAACCCTCTTACAGGTCCTCATCTCTTCACTACAGTCTTACCCTCAAAGGCTTGTCAACACATTACATACTCTTCTCTCCCCCCTTGTGCTCCTTTCAAACGTTCTTTCCTCTTCACTGATAATTTTGCCTCTTCTCCTCAAAGATCTCAACACTTTTGCAACAATACTGTCAAGCCTATTTCCTTCTTCTTCATCTTCCCCAGACTTCGCATTAATTATGCCATACTTCCTATCTTCTTTCACATATTTCTAGCTGAATTGTTTCATTTTCTGAAGCGTAACAACCCCTGGTACACTCCATCTAACACTTTCAGTACCCGATTAATCAAACTACTGGCATTATCCTCTCCTGTACTATCCTGCCCGGTATCTCAATTCAGTCATTCTTTCAATAAAGAGACCCACGGCCCTTGCTTCAAGGCTTCACTAGTCTCTCGCCTACTAGAACAACCCCCAGCTGACCCCTCAGCCCTTCTCAACTACCACCCTGCCTACCTGTTCACATTCTTTAAAAATGTAAACAGTCTTTTATCACTTCATCTCCTTCCTCACTACTCACAACCTACTTGACTCACTACAATCAGGATTCCATGTGTTGCGTTTCATAGAAAACACCTTCTCTCACATGTCCACGGTCATAACTTCTGCCCATCACAATCACCTCTCTTCCGTTCAGTCGTTAAATTCACCCAAAACGTAAATAATCTATTTTTTGCTGCATCGGTACATGTATGTATGCATGTATGTATGTGGTGTTTCTGTAGTGTGAACCTAGCCAAAAGGCAGTGGGTGATATAGAGGCATCTGCGTCCGTCCCATGTTCCACTTTTTCTCCTGCAGACAGCCTGACACTACATCCTCAGGTAGAAACCTTGCAGTACACTTCGATCCCTTAACGAACCTGAAGACGCTCTTAGCCAACACAGCTACAGTAGCCTATTTTCAACTACTGAATGTATGGAAAATCAGACTGACATTCCTTTCCCATAACCACGACACTGATCTCCACATTAGTTCTTAACAAACTTGATTACTGTAAGGTTCTGATCTTTCACTCTCAAGGACAAAGTTCTAGATTTTACCACAAGAAATCTATAGGTCTTTCCAGATATCCTATCTTTCAGTGTTGTCATCAAACCAGCTGGCCGTCATCTCGTTACTTATCCCAATCCTCAAATCCATCAACAGCTTTGCTCCTACGACTTATCAGAAACCCTACGCAGGTGCATCTCTACTCCCAACTTAAGCTGAGCCTCTAAAATACTCTTCACATTCAAGATTAAAGATTCCAATACTTTCATGTATTGAGCTCACTACACAGGGACGGCTACTCTGCTAAGGCGAAGGAGCGTCGCCCCACTGCTCTCATAGCAGGAAAAATAAAATGATAATAATGCCGTTATTATCATTTTATTTTTCGTAGGTTTGGGGCTGGGTTAGGGCGTGCGGGGCTGGTGTCACAGGGGGAGGAGTGGTTTGCACACTCCAAGTGTACATGACTGTTTGGCAGGCCGTCTTGGAATGGCCAAACAGTCATGCGCACTTTGCATGTTCCCCAGCAGGCTGCCTTACACAGCCTGGTGAGGAACATGCCCAGGCTCCCATTCCCCGTCTGAGCGCCGAACCACAGCACTCAGACCAATCACAGCGCTGCATTGCTGCGTTGTGATTGGCTTAGGGGAGGGATCCTGTGTGCCTTCTGGTTCCGGCCTCGAAGAGACGACGAGGGACGATGGAAGAGAGATGCAGCAAGGAGGTAAGTTTTTTATTTTTTGTATTTAGTACCCCCTCGCCCCTCCACAACCCTGCCAGCCGTTACTGTCACTACACTGGCTGCCTCTTCCTACAGAATTGCGTTCTATCCCTGGGCTCACATAATTCGAAACTGCTTTCTAGGAACAACTCCTCATACAAAAGCTCAATAAATAACGCAATCGTACACCATTTCTAGCCTTGTATAGGTGTGTATTGAATAAATGCAGGGCCGGCTGTAGCGCTGGTGGCGCTCGGTGCAACAATACTTTTTGGCGCCCCGCCTCCTCAGATTCTCTCATTACCACCGAGCAAAAGTGCCCCTCATCTCTCCAATCACAAGTTATTGCTAAACACAGCCCCCCCCCCCCCGAAGTCAGCACCCCCTCCACAGGTCAGCGCCCATTGCGGCCCACCGGTCGCACTGCCCTGAATAAATGTATGAATTTGAATTGTCATTATCCGTCTAATTCCATCACAATCTCTATGTATCCACCCAATTCTGTGAATGTCCTGTGTAGCTCAATATTGTTGCTGTGTAAAGGATTTGTTGATGAAATGTTCTATTGCGAGCAGTAAGCGCTATACACCCCAAATTCTATCCCTCTCCATTCCTTCACCTTTGATCATCTGATGGCCCTCGGACTCTTCTACAATTGACCTCCAGTAGATTGAACACCTGTCCGTTTATATGTCACCCCCTTCCTTGTCGTAACTTGGGTTTGTAGACCTAGTGTATTTGAAATTGAAATGGAAGATAATTGGGGAAACTTTAACAGTAGGAATGCGTATACTACATAATTCTGGTTGTTACTGGCGCAGCTGTGTGTGATATATGCCGTTTGTAAGCTTTGTAGGCCAATCAAACTTACCTTATATAACACTATTTAAAAAATGCTCTGTTGCTCGGAATAAATACAAATAAAACAACAGTTTAAACTCGAAATGTAACATAAAGGAGAAGGGAGTAGTGGTTTTATCAAGGTCAACAATTGTGTGCTGTCCTCGTGCAAAGCGTTGCCATGGATCTGCAAGGACATTTACAGCTGTAATTATCAGGAAGAGGCTTGCTAATGTGATCCCACATGTTTGTTTTGACTGCATTCCAGATGGGAAGTATCACCACAAGCACCCGATTTGTCATGATCTGGCACACGCGTTGCAGCAAATTCCTACTGTCGCAGACATCGCTAACAGGGCCGGACTGGCCATAGCGGGCACTGGGCGTTTCCCCGGTTGGACGAAGGGTGGGGGCCGGTTTTGTACCAGTGAGGGCCGTTTTTGTTGCTGGGGGCCGGTTTTGCAGCAATGCTGCAAAATTGGCCCCTTGTAACAAAAGCGGAGCAGCAGTGTTCCTGCCAGTCCCACCCCGTCCCCCCGGCCGGTCAGACGTAATTGCCAGGGCTGGTTTGCGATCGCTTGCATGGTTATGTGAAGGGCCACTTCCCTGGCCTTTTTTCCTTTTTCCACCCTTCCAATTGGATTCCTTAGTCCGACTCTTCGTGAGTTACACAAATGCCTCACCACATGTTAACGACCATCGATCAAGGGTATGTTGATGCTTTGAGAGGCAGGTGGGTTAAAAAAGATGCACCTTGCCTTCTCCTGTCCCACCTCCTCTTCTGCCACCTCTTAGCAGGGGGATAGTTTGTGGTTTCTGAAAAGGAGACTCAGCACCCACAAGGGGATGCCCCTATAACGAGTATAGTGCTACATCTGGACCTCCGCACGTTGACCCCGCGATATGCCAAACTTAAGCCCTTATTGTGTAAAGAGCGCCAGCCTGCCGGTGAATGGCAATCCCTGTTAGCATATGGCAGCAGCAGCTTCTGCGGTAACGCATATGCAGTTCTCACAGGAGTGCTCCTCTGGTGACAAAGAGTCTGCCACAAGAGACATCTACTGGGTTTCTGTAACCTCTAGTGCACTTACTTGCATGAGTGCATTTCGCATGGAAATGAAGTCCATTGCTTCCACCACTGGCAAGGTGTTACCTTTTTGTAATGCAATGCTGGTAGTAATGGGGAAGCACCTTAAAGAATATCGCCAACCCTTTGCTGGTTTAATTCTGTGTGGTGTTTGGGGACAGTAAGAGGCATGTCTCACACAGCCTCATTGGTATGGATGGGGTTCCTGGGGAATTTGAAGCCCTCTTCTTTGGCCCCTCTACGCAGCCCAAATCTGCTCAGCTGAGACATTTGCACCTTGATGACCAGGAACTCGTTGGTCAGGCAGGAGAAGGGGCCACTTAGCCCATTTTCCAAGTTCCCCATTACAAAGGGGCTATTTTCTGTAATCGTTCTCTGCCGCGAAGCAGAGAAATAGCACTGGTTGCCAAGGTGTCTGGGACAGATATCACATGGCTTATGAACTCTGACCCCTGCCTAGCAGAGCATAGCCATGCTATAGACATAGGAGACCATACCTACAACAGACAGTGATGATCTAAAATTTCTTCAAGTAGGTTCATTTGACGTCATAAAATGTAATTTAAACACTTGACCCTATAGTCGTCTTTTCACTGGATGTCAGTTGACTTTCAAATTGCGCACTGTACGAGTGAGATCACTCTTAAAATGTCCAAACAACCTGTTTCCCATTGTTAAGGAGAAGTACTCAAGTCCTAAATGCATTCGATAATATCTAGTATGATAGATGCCCGACATTTGCAAATGAGTATATAATAACCCGCACCACGTGTTGGGTTTGATAATGCGTTGGATGCATATATGTTTTGGAATGCAAAGGTTGTAGGATACTCAGGCCCTGATTCCGAGTGAACCAGTTAATTGCGATAAGTGTGGTAGCTACAGTTACCTCACATATTACAATTAGGAGTTTTGCACCAAACACCACACTGTGCAATTTTCACAAGTTAATATTAGCAGGTCAAACCTGGTGATATTTACTGGGGAAAAAAGACTTGAAAATACTGGGACTTGTGAATTTCAGAGTGGTAAGCATCAAAATCTGCATGTTATGCCCCATTTTCAAAGATGAAATTGTAATTGGAGTAATTAACTCATCCCCATGGTATCATTACTTATTGGAATGCAATAAATAGAAATCCAATACCCTCGCTCTCATAGTCAGGCCCTCTATCGAGGTCACTAATATTGACCGACAATTGTATTACGTATCGCTTACTACTCCAGACTAGGTGTTGAAAAATTATATCACTTCCAGTTTATCACTTACCACTACATCATTATGGTAAGCATACTGTTTTATTTTTAACTTTACATCATCTACCAAACTCTACTATTGCATTCATTTTTTATTTGTAACCTGTACGTAGCTTGTGTTGTAGTGGTACAACGATGAAGTGGATGCAGTATAATTGTCATACATGAAAGGTGTTGGGTGTATAGACTCATTACGTGTGGAGATGGTGAGATTTGATCTGCATTTGAGCTGATGTTGTTCCTCGCAGACTTTGTTTTTAAGATCTCTTTCCGGGACAACACTTCATCTTGACCCGGATGTGTTCAGTCTTTAGACACGAGGTACAAGACAGCTGTCACGCGAGGTCAAGCTGTAGGCAGAGTCAGAACACCTTGTTCTTCAGTACTGAGCAATCTGCAGTTTGATATCCACATTTGTAAGACAGAACCTCCCCATACTTTGTCGACATCTTGATCGACGTTTGAACCAAGGTCAAGCTAAAGCCAGCAAAAGCGGCAACAGTGGTAATAAAATCAAAGATGTCTTCAGTAACTGAAGGATGTTAGGGGGAAAGGGTCTGTTTTTGATGCGGTTTTCCACTTGTTCACATTCGATCCATTCATCATTGACATTTCTGTTGTCTAAATCTGCCACATTACCCTTGCAACCATGCAGTGGTGGCTGGCAGGGAACAGTGGTGGAGCGGCAGGGGTGGCAGAGGGGGAGGGGCAGAGAAAAAAAATACCACTTACCTTTTTGCAGGCCTCCGCCTCTCCTCAGTCTTGTTCAGCTTCCTTCTTCCTGCAGTCCCAGCAGCAGGAAGTACCCGGCTCTCGGGCTCCCCTGAGACAATCACAATGCTGCTGCAATGCAGCGTTGTGATTGGTCTGAGCACACACACACACACATGCATATACACATAGTTCACAACTGCCCATTGCCGATGGCCCCCGCTCAGACAGGGACAGGGAGGCTTTGCATGTTCCTCACCAGGCTGTGTAATGCAGCCTGGTGGGGAACATGCAAAGTGCACATGACTGTTTGGTCGGCCTAAGAGGGCCGGCCAAAAAGTCATGTGCACTTAGGGAGTGTTCAAAACACTCCTCCCCGTGTGCCATCAGCCCTGCCCGCCCTAACCCAGCCCCGCAGCTACGACAAATAAAATGATAATAACAAAGTTATTATCATTTTATTTTTGCTGCACTGCTCTGAGAGCAGTGTGGTGACTCTACTCCACCTTAGCAGAGGAGCCGCCCTTGCAACCACGTAAAGAAAATAAAGAAAGCACGGCTATACAAAATGCTTTCCTCCTACACAGGAGTATTTTTCGGCCTGACCGAATCTCTACTTTTTCTTTTTAATCAAGTCCAAAGAAATCAGATTACCTTTGCACATGCCTCAAATGTAGTCTACCTTTAAATTATATCTGCAGCAAAATAGGATTCCTGAGCTCTGAAGGCAATGCACTAAATAAGGCCTAAAATAGACTCCTGGAACAGTACACTTTTGTTAAAAGAACGCAGAAACATTCTCACGCTCCACTAGGACATATGTAAGTGGATTGAATTGTCTACAACCATTGTCCCAAATTATCAATGCTGATGAGTTAAACATCTCCGATCTGTGGATTATGGCTATTGAGCTATGTTATGTTATACTAAGTTGTGTTCTAGTTCATGAATAGTGCAGCTTTTGCCAGTCCTCTGGACTATTGGTGCTTTGGGTTCCAGTGGGCAGACTCAAGTATGTGGTTGTGGGTTTTACCCAACAGAGGGTCTCTCTGACGAAGAGGCAGGCACATTCACGCTCCCCCTGGCCAACAGTGGTGCTGCCTAGGGTTGTGGGGACAGATCCTGCTAACCTTCAGCCTTTCCCATGTGCGAGCTATGTCACTGGTTATCCCCATGCTGTTCTCTTCATGGCTGGCTTAGGTCTTACATCCCTCTCCTGTGTCAGCTAACTGTTGCAATGTATAGGTGATTAAACTTGTGGTCTTCCAAATGACCTAAGTGGTTGCATGCCAGTCTTTGTTATTCGTCTTTTTCTCTTGTGGGGTGTGCTGTTCCTGATTTAGGTGCTAATGGGGTGTTTCCTCACTGCCTCTCTATCATAGGTTGTCTCTTTCTTGGCCTAGTTATCTTATCAAATCCAGTGCCCCTGTGTACTTATGTCTGATGTTTCCTGGCTCAATGGCCCTCTGTGTGTGAAAGTCCTCTCTACCCGTGACTCACATTCCCCTTGTATTCTCTTGTCTCCTCCAAGGTCCTCACCTCTGATATTCCGTTTATTAAAACATTCCCAGTTTCCAGGCTCCCTGTCTCTCCCTTGCAAGTCCTTTTCCCTGTGGCTGCCAGTGCCATAGCTTGGTGGGATAGGTGGATGGATGTAGACATACTGCAGCGCAGGTAAGTAGACTGATAGGCAGTTATTCAGATGGACGGACATGTACCTATCTTGGGCTGAATTAGTGGCTCAACCATCAGAGGTGTCTCTAGGAGTGGTTATTAAGAGGGAGCAAAAGGGGTCACAGATAAAATGGGTGGGGCCATCGGCAATGGGCAGTTGTGAACTATGTGTATATGCATGTGTGTGTGTGTGTGTGGGAGAAAGATAGTGACAGACACCTTTGATAGATGAATACAGATTCTTAGATGTGGAGGGAGGAGTAGTCTGGGCAGATGTTTACCCTTCCCCCACCTCAAACAAACAAACAAGCAGGTTGTGTGAGATAAGTGAATGTATTGTCTTTGAAGGGTGCAAGTCTCTAAGCTCTGGTGGATGAAGTCCTCCAAAGCTGCTCTATGTGCCTCAACCCAACTCTGGAAATGCTGGGATTCATTGTAAAGAGGGGAACTCTCCTTTTCCCTTCCATTGACATCACTGTTTTGGTGACTCACAAATGAGGGATCCTCCACTGGAGACATTTGTTGATGGTGCTCAGATGGCCTTTGGGTGTAAACAGTTCGTTTCGGCAATTCGGGCCCATGTTCAGTATCTAGCACCAAAGATGAGTGCACTATGAGGCACAGTTCATCACAAATCCGTTTTATGGGGAACGCAGTCTCAGGCTTTAGATAGGGGACCGGCTACAATCCTTACATCTGGATCAGAACTACCATACAAATGGTAGACATTTGCTATAGGAAAGATGGTAACATAACAAGTGTTCCCAAGTCTAACATCAAATTGATTCTTCAGGTCAGTGCTTCTTCCCACGATATGTCATAAAAGAGGTGGTCTACTTTCAGACTTCCTATTAGAATTTGTACAACTGTATGGGATTACCAGACAGGGAATCTGAAACCTAAAGCCCCAGGTGTACCTTGACAGAAAAACATTTGCAGCATTATTTATGACACCACAAGAAGTGACATCAGGCACCTCTGAAGCCTTGACTTAGTTGTTCCAATGCAATCATGACAATTAGTTTCATTATAATAAACAACATAATGAGCGGTGACAAAGAAGGTGGTGAACCAAAGAAATGAAATAATAACATCTCTAGTACATATGAAATGAATAAAAGATGCATACACAGTCTCATAAAATACATATATCGATTTGAATGATACAAAATAACAAACTGATACGTATCGATAGACACTTTATGATTCCATAATGCCCATTACACTGTCACACTCTGTTGGAAATTGGGATACTGCTTACAGTGGCGGCTCCTCCGCTAAGGCGGAGGAGTGTCACCCCACTGATTTTAAGCAGTGTAACTAAAGGAAAAATAAAATGATAATAACTGAATGTTATTATCATTTTATTTGTTCCTGCTGCTTTGCGGCCGGGGAGGGCGGGGGCTGCTCTGCTGTGCAGAGCAGGGGAGGGGAGGAGTGGTTTGCCGACTCCAAGTGCGCATGAATGCTCGGCCAAACAGTCATGGGCACTTTGCATGTTCTCTACGCAGGCTGCATTACAGCCTGGGTGGAGAACATGCCCAGGCCCCCATTCCCTGGCTGAGCACCGAACCATAGCACTCAGACCAATCACAACGCTGCATTGCAGCGTTGTGATTGGTCAGGGGAGCCGGGGTGCTTCCTGGTTCCTGTTCTGGCTGAGTCCTGACCGCAGAGGAGAGACGCTGCGGTGATAAGGTAAAATATTTTTACATTCCCTCCTCCCCGCCATGCCCAATCCTTGCCTACCACCACTGCTGGTTGAGGGAGGAACCCTACTCAAGCAGCAACCATAATCTCTGTCAGAATGAAATACAAGCCAAATACCAAATTAACCTGTGCTTAACACTCTGGTAGCTTGACACAAAAGTGGTCAGGATTAATTTAGAGGCAATGTGTAAAGTATTTACGCAGCACTTCAAACAGCGATAAAGTGAAAAGACAGCACAAGAAAACCCCCACACCTATTTAGACAAATAGAGTTAAATGTAATAAAATATTTGAGACCAAAACAACAAAAATCGAATCTGTAGAACCGGCAATATGCAATTTCAAAGCTTTGAATCTAAATAGTGCCTAAAAGCACAAAGCGTCAAATATGGGTATCCGGTTGCACCAAACCAGGACAAAGATACAAGATTAGGCCAACTGAGATGGAGTGCGACACGGATACAGGAACCAAGTTAGGCCCGATGAACAAATTACTTTAAATCCTGGTTTGTGTAGCATTGCGAGATTCCCATTGAGAATGCATTGCGCAGCAACAGTTTCAGGAAGCTGCGGTGCAGCGATGCAGAGTGCTGCATCATCATCGAGAATGCAGTTGATGGGGAGATTGCAATGCAAGGTCCTGCGTGGAGGATGCGTCATGCAGTGGTGGTTCCATGGAAGCTGTGGGGCTGTGATGTGAAATCCTATGTCATCATCGAGGATGCTGTAGATGAGGGGCTTGCAATGTAAAGTCCTGTGTTGAGGATGTATCGAGCAGCGACGGTTCAGAAGAAGCTGCAGGTTATGAGGAGAGATCTGGCGTTGGGGATGTGTTGCGCTGCAGCGGTTCTGCCCACAAGACTACAGCTGGGCTGGCAGAGCACCTTCAGGCCCACTTCCAAGGGTCCAGGACTGGGATAGCACTACTTGGGGGTAGAACGCACAGCAGACATAGTCAAGGTGCTGAGTTTAAAGTGGTTGGAGCTTTTTCTGCCCCTGACGCTCTGATCATGAGGCCAGCCAAGTAGCCCTTGGAGTCACTCTGGTGGTTCTGGAATCAAGATGCAGGTCCAGTCTTTTTCACTCAGGCAACAGGGCAGCAGAGTAGCAGTCCTTCTTGCAGAGCAGTACAACAATATTTCTGAGTCTTCCGCAGGTTCAGAGATGTACTAAAGAGTTGGGTCTGAGGTTCCATTATTTATACCTGGTGCCCACTTTGAAGTAGGATACGGTTCTGGAGAAATGAGGGGGCATATTATCAAGAACGGCGTTAAAATTATCGCCGGTTTAGCAGCAGAAAACTGCCGCTAAAGCGGCGATAATGGGCTTAATAATATGCCCTGGAGAATTCCAATAGAAGCCCATGTTCACACCAGAACATGGACTTCTATTGGAATTCTCAAGGGCATATTATCAAGCCCATTATCGCCGCTTTAGCGGCGGTTTTCTGCTGCTAAACCGGCGATAATTTTTAACGCTGTTCTTGATAATATGCCCCGAGATCACTTAAAATGGAGGAGTAAGGCAAAACGTTTTTGGAAGACCCCCCTCTCCCCCCAAGACAGGTTTAATACGCTCAAACACTCAATCATCCCACAGTCACACACCTTATTTCACTATATACCCTTTTAGATAGTCATGATGAAATCAGGAAGGTTACTGTGCCGTAATCTTCAATTACACTGCCACGGCAGACCCAGTCATCCCCAAATCAGGCAGTTTTATGCACTGTCATCTTGCAAAGGACAGTAGCATCGGACCCCAGCTATCCCAAGATCATCAGTTTTCTGCTGCATAATCCTCTATTAGACTGTTATACCAGATCAACAACAGCAAGGGTTAATACTTGTGTGGCCACTCATGTGGCGCAAAATGGACACAAAAAATAGCACCTATCTACAGTGCAAAATTGCATTGTGCTGCTTGAGCGCCGATGCAGACGTTGGTAAACCTACTACCTAGTTTTTGGCCGAGGCACTTTCATTTTGCTACAAGTATACCATCATTGGTGGAATGTGCAATTTTAAGCCTTAACTCTATGTCTAGCATTTTTCACTTGGAATATTTTTTCAGTTTCTTCTTTTCCTTCATAAGTAACTATTTTCCTCCACAGCCCTTCGATCTAGTTTTATTTCCCTGCCTCTCACTGTCTCCTCAGCCCTTTCTTTCTCTTATGCTTCAAAACAAAGCCCTTCCTTGCTCCCTCACTCTCTTCCAGAGTCTTTCCTCACTTATTCGTCTTCCCTTTACACTTCCTTCTTCAGCTCTGCACTTTGCTTTAATTTCCTTTCTGCCATTCCTCTCCACCATTCTCCTCCTCTCAACCCACATATTTCCTTCACTGCCCCCTCCCCCGCCTTTACTGTTATATCATCCTATTGCTGTCAGCTCTTTTCCGTACCATACTCTCTTCCTTCCCGTGGGTTTTTCGTCCCCTCTGGCCTTCTCCCACCTTTTCCATCCTTTACCCCCTGTTCCCTTCTTTTCCTACACACTGCAGTAACTGTGACATATTTGCCCCATCATCGTCCCTGTGCTGTCTCTCTCTTTTCCTCTCCTCAGCCCTTCACTCCCATTTTCTTTCAGTCAGCACTTACATTTATGTTTCCACCCTTAGCTCTCCTTTCCCAGGCTCCTTGTGCTTACAGATCTGTGTTGCTGTCCCCCAACCTTCCAACCAGCTCACACCTGGCTTCTTGCATGAGGCAGCCTGGTGTTTACTGTTTTCCAGGGAAGGCCTGACTATGAAATGTCATAGTTGCACTGTTATATTGTTGCAGTTCAGACGTGCAATCACCGAATAAACTGCAGCAAATCGCCACATTTGTTGCCTGGGTAATCTTGGCTGGTGCAACATACTCAGGCAATTAGTGGACTGCTTTTGAAAGCATCAATAAACTCTGTAGAGGTCTCAGTTTAACCTGTAGGCGTTTGATTGCGATCAGTTTCAGCAACCTATTGCCCATTTCAGTAGCCCTGGGGAGCTGGGTATTCCACTCTGTAGGACACAGTAATGAGAGGCCTCACCTTTCTGCTTTCCTTTGACCGCCTCCCCGGAGGCTGACCACTATGGAAAAGTACCCCCCGTGCAGTGCTTAATTTGTGCCAGTATTTGCCAGGGCTCTAATTTCTAAACACCAGCACATAATATTTATGAGAGTCTACCACATGAGGTCTCTGATTTTCTATTTTTAGCAGAGAACATCAGTGATGCGTGTAATATACTTTAAAAAAAAGATAAAATGAGCACTTCAAAGCAATGCCCATGGATTGAGGTGGCCTGAATAGTCCAAAATGTCACACTTGTTTGAGCCTGTTTGTTAGTAGGTAACACTCACAGTGGCATTTGGCAGCCGTGGCAGAAGCTGTGGGTGGTACCTCCTGCAGTGGACTCGTGTGAAATACCTTCGGCCATTGCATTGTGGATTTTGCAAATTAAGCACTGCTCCTGTGTGTACAGGCTGTATGAAACAAAGTGACGCAGGCTGCGGTCCTTGTGGAACCCCTAGCAGCATGTGCAACTTCACCAGCAAGAGATCAATATCTGTCCCCACACTACTGTTACCTCCTCAAGGTAACACCACACTACATACCAGCAGCAGAATTCCCTCAAACTCAGATGTAAAATGCACAAAATATTTTCAGATATATGTACATGTATTGCCTGAAATATTCACTGTATTATAGTGACAGGTAAATGCATATGAATGTTTAAGTTAAGTATAGAAACCCACATAGTAAATCAAACATTTGCTTGCAGATATTGCATAAATTGCAAAGTGTCTACCTTAAATATGACTGCAAAGAAAAAGTGTGAGAGTGGCAGCCCAGCCTTTCTGTGCTGAAATTCGAGGCTCTGTAATGAAATGAGGGGTCCAGCTTCGCCGTGTGTGATGCTACTGTACACACTGAGACAATAACACTTAATGCCCTCGTCACTACTCTACTATTAATTTTATTTAGCAGTGTTCACGAAAACATCATGTGTTTTCATGAACATTACCTGTGTGCAGGGCAGCACTCTCCAGGCTCATGAGGACAGGAGTAGGAAGGGTCTGAGGGGATGAGTGACGATCCATCTGCAAAGTGCTTGTGAGAAAGTGCCTCTTTTGCATGGTTAGCCCCCCACTTTATGCTTTTTTGATGTGGTTTGAAATGTAGTGACAGGGTTCCTATCAGGGCCAGACTGGTAACCCAAAGTAGCCCTGGCAATGTTGACAGGCCAGCCCCCCCTGCTGCTTCTGTTACTGGGGGCCAATATAGCAGCACCACTGCAAAACTGGCCCCAAGTAACAAAAACAGCCCCACCACTGCAAAATCAGCCCCCACCCTTCCCGTCTCCCAGGGAAACACCCAATGCCCGCTAAGGCCAGTCCAGCCCTGGTTCTTGCCAATCAGGTCCTGTGTGCCAGTGCTTCTTCCCTAAAACAAACCCCAATTGGTACTTCTATCCCCTGTAAGTCCCTAGTAAATGGTACCCTGGGGGACCTAGGCCTGGGAGCTGAAGAGGATCCCCTGGGACCCCCCTCACTGGGACCATGCCTCTGTCTTGCAGCCTGCATGCCCCTGTGAGGGAGAAAACGACAAAGTGGACATGGCACCCTCCCTGGGTGCCATGCGAAGCAGCACTGCCTCTGTCTGTAGTCATAGGTAAGTCACACCTCTGGCAGGCCTCACAGCCTTAAGGCAGGGCGCACTATACCACCGGTGAGGGCATAACTGCATGAGCAGATATCCCCCTACAATATTGGGGGTCATTCCCATAATATTATAAGTGCCAGGGAAGCCATAGAAAGTACATGGGCTGGGAACTCGACAAATCGAGTTCCACAGCACAATGATGCATCCGACGCACACAGCCCTAGTCTGAGTTGCTCACCTGTGCAGTGAAGTCTCCCCAGCGATCCTGACCTCGTTTCCAGTTTTGGCTGACCTCTCCTGCCCTCCAGGACGGCACCTGCACTGTGAATCCAGAGGCTCACCCCAACCGCAACCGGCTCCGATAAGAAGACTCCAACGTCGGAAGGCACCCCTGCATCCGAAGCCCCTGGGCCTTGGTGAGCTGAACCGACGGTTCCCCTATGACCCCTATACCCCAACTTACCTCTGCTGTCGTTGGTCTTCCTCCAGTGCCATGCTTGCAGCCTCTTTGCTGAAATAAGAACCCTATTGAAAAGCATTTGGCACCCAACGTTGAATTTGCACCCTGGAGCCGGCCGCCCACCCCTGTGCCGCTGGGGGTGTATGTTTGGTGCTGCTTTGCACCCCCGTGCTTAACCAAACCCCCAAAGCTTGCCCCCTGCAACCGATCTACTTACCTTCAGGCAGTGTGGCTCCCGGCACCCCCTGTCTCCATTGGAAAGCATTGGGTCGAACTCCGAATTTGACCTCTGCATCCGGCCGCCCCTGTGCCTCTGGTGGTTCAATTTTGGTACTTACATGACCCCTGGTCCTTGCTGACTCTCGACCCCGAAGACTGGGATTGTAAGTTTAATACGTACATGTTTTACTGCAATATTGTTTTCCCCATAGGATAACATTGGACTGCATTGAAAAGTTTCAAAGTGTCGATTTTTCAAAGTGAAAGTATTTTTAATTAAAAACGTACTTACCTGATTACAAAGACCTTGGTCTTAAAATAAAATACAAACAAAGTATATTTTTCTTAAATTGGTCTGGATCTCCTTCTTGAGTCAGATGCCCATTATTGATTACTGTTGTGCACTGTTGTGCAATAAATGTCTTACACTCCTCTGTGTTAGGCCTAAGGCTGCTCACCCAGACTACCACTAATAGAGCACTTTGGGTTTTACATTGAGCCCTGTACACTTTCGCGGAACCCCTGGACTCTGTGCACGGTATTACCACCAGTGGCAATATCATATCCAGTACCAGCTTCCTACAGTGCTGATTAAGAAGACAGCACTCACAATGGATGTCTGGATTTGCATGTGTGAGGAGTGTAATTCAACCACAGACTTCTCACAGAGGCACACTCCATATTATTCAGCAGGCATACTGCATATGCCTCCAGCAGCACATTTTATCTGCTCAAATTGGGCTGTCAGGGCACTAATCAGCTCATCTCTGTGCGCAAGGGGAGTCACTATAGAGCAGCAAGGCTGGAATGTCAAGCCTTGTCCCCGCTTCTGTTGGAGGTGGGATTTTAGCTGTTACATTGCTTGATGTAGAGCTTCCCCTTGTTAATTAAGGCCCCGCAGCTCTGCCTGCTTCCTCTTCCTTGAGTAGGAATCATGTCTTTCTGACTCCTATGTCAAACACTGGATTTCTGTCCTTTTGGTGTCATGGAGGAGCTGCAAGCAGAGGAAGCAAGATAAGTAAATCAAGAGTTGCTGCTCTGTTTGATTGTGAGCGCGCGTGTGTGTGTGTAAGTGTGTTTGTGAGTAACTGAGATTGAGTGTGAATTAGTGAGGGTGCCCCATCCTGGCGACGCAAATTTCAATCATGGCTCTGCTGCTGCTGTCAGTGACAGGTGAGAGATAGTTTTACAACGAGTAAGGGATCAGAGAACTGAACATGTGATGGTTCTGCTGTCTGTGACAAATGAGTGTTTGACCTATTGCTTCTGTCTCTACCAAGGTGACAGACTATTTATTCCCTTTCCCAGTGCTGGTGTGCAGTCAGTACTCTGTTCTGGAGCATGGCTAGGAAAGGCTGGCTTTTGTGCAACACTTTACTTAATACATTTATTTACCTGAAGGCCCAGGCAGGCCTTCCTGGTTCCTCTCTTCAGTTGAAAACTTTATCGAAAGGGCTCAGAATTGGAGAGAAACGTAATGTGAAAGAACTAGTTGTGTGGTGCTTGCTAATTTCCATAGAGTTTGAGAATCTGGGAGGGCAGGGACACCAGGGGGGAGATTTACTAAGATTTTGCGTCGTGTTTGCGTCACAAAAGTGACACAAAACGGCGCAAAATCTTTTTTTCCTAATTAACTTTCCAGCGCTAAACTTGTTTAGCGCTGGAAATAACGTAAACGGTGCAGCACACATGCAAAGTGGGAAAAGCTTTCCCTCGTGTCTAGCATAGTATTTTGTACAGGAAGGATACCCTTCCTGTACAAAACCTATGCTACACTCATGCACACACCCTAGCGCTACAGCGCTAAGGTGTGTGCATGGCACACGGCTGCTGAAATCAGCGGCGGCACAAGGGAAAGGGGAGGAGAGAGTCATATCTTTGAAGATATGGCGCTCTCCTGCTCCTTCCCTGTCGCGCAACGCAGCGCAGCCTCGCGGGGGGCTGCGTTGCATTGCGCGACTTTCTGTAAATCTCCCCCCAGGTTTCAAGAGTTAGCCTTTATCAAGGAGACCTGAGGCCCCTCACTAATCCTAAGGCAGCAGATCCTGGCCCCCTGCTGTGGCTGTTCCGGTGAGCTAGCCTTAGTCTTGGCCCACCCAGGTCTGTGCCCAACCAACATTGTGGATGCTTTGGAATGCATTAGTTGTGTGATAGAGGGCACAAACACATGCCTGTTGCACTCAAAGATTTAAGAGAAACAGATGCCAGTAGCAATAAGCTGCTGTCTCAAATGCTGGAGCAGCAACACACACATATGCACAAACACACGCATGCACATACAGACATACATGCACACTTGCTTTAATTAATGCCCGAGTTTTGTCCTCAGTGGCCAATGTTCTCTAAACCCTAAGTCTATGACGTTATGAACCAATGTTATGTTATGTGATGTTAAACAAATTCATGTTCAAGATGAACATGCATTTTACAGAACTATGGCAAGTACAGTGAAGCATGGGGATGCCTGGCAGAAATGACCAACTCCAGTATCCCATTCAGATGGGATTCAGTAAACTTATCAGGCAGCTCTAGTGTGAGTGTCAGCTATAGAATGTGGATCGCCTGGAACCCTGTAGCCATCATCCATGACTTGACTCCTAGGTCATGTCAACAAATCATAATTCATCACACACAAACATATACGTAAGGACATGATGCATGCAATGGGAGGACATAGAGTCCTTAAAGATGCTAAAAAGTACTCAGCTTAAATATGGCGGCCATCAGTCCCATGTGTTGGGCAGCCATGAGAACATGCCCTAAAACAGGGCAGGGAAAGTCTTGATTAATGTTTGTCTGTTTTGTACTTGCCACCAAGGTGGCAGTCACATCAAGAAGCACATGTGTGATTCAGTTACCAGGGCTCTGCTCACACTTGACCCTACTGAACACCACATAGACACTGGAATTCCCTAATACTGCTAGCTGTCATGGACCTCATGGCTTACTGTAAACATGTTGGGCCCATGTTTCCACCTTTTTCTTCCCATCAATTATTATATCAAGGGGATTTCACCAATTGGTAGTTAACTTAGTTTAACTAGGTACCATCATCAGCAAGCTGATCAGTCTCACTTTCTTCTTTGCCACCAGCTGGGTGTACATGTTCTGCCCTCTGCCTCCACTCTCTATTCTCCTCTGCCGAGTCACTTGAATACAGCTACGTACAATGCCAGAAAACCAACAGCTCTTGTGGTATGCTATTTATTGATGAATCCCACTTCCTACCCTACAAAATCCCCTATGTGGCATTTGTTGTGCTCGAGGAGGGAGGGCGGGTCGGAGTTGAATCCGCATCGGCCTGCTGTGCTTCGGGTTCAGCTACTGGAGTGGCCAGTCAGTCTGCGCTGCACCACAGAAAAAGAATGCTTTCCACAGCAGTGTACTGGCCTCACCCTAGGGGGGACAATGGTAATAATTAAGAATCTAGGATCTTCTTTCTCAACCCATGGAGCCCAATTAATGAGTAAGATGCCTTAAAGGCATAACAGTTACCGCTTTTGTTAGAATGTGAAACCTTATCCAGGACCACTACACGGAGGAGCGCCTTGGAGTAAGTCAACAGCCCTATACTATTCCCTTGTACCACTGTCAAATTCCAATGCTCCAAATATGTTACTGTGATCAAATTAGGGAAATAAACAGAGGCATCAGCTCACAGGAAATTACACTGTAAATAGGGTGACCACCGCTGTTCAGGTCACTACGGACATTAGCTACAGTCCCGAACTTATGTGATCGCAAAATGCATTCTGGGTGTTGTAGTCTTGCTGCGCTTTTGTTGAACAACTAATTAGACAAACACTCATGAATACAATGATCTGAGGCTGAAATGCCTGGACGGGAGACAGTGTCAGTAGTTACCTGGAGTGCGGTCGTCACCCTAATTGTAAAGAAAAGTTATGATACTATGGCATGATGTGATTGCTATGCCTGAAGTTATCAAATCTAGATTCACCTTTTAGAGCCAACCTGCCATGGCAGAAGAAGAGGGAATAATGATAAGATGGCCTCCCAGATTAAATCAGAGTGAGACACAGTATCCAGGGCTAAAGGTCTTGTGGAGCTAGAAACACATTGAACCAATTAGGCTCTGCATGAACACTGGTGGGACCATAACAAACAGCAGACCGAAGGCCAAGGGGTTCCATGTCCATACCCTAATCTAACCACCCTTCTAAAGCAGTTTATTCCGATTTCTCATTGTTTTATAGGAACTCACTATGATTGTAAAGCGCCTCATTCCACATGAACATTTAGGTTTCTGATAGGATGTGCAGTATAGATGTTTTTATCGGTTGTGAGCATAATTAAATCACATGGTTGTGACGCAACAGCATCATGGTCCAGTGATATCCTGCACACAAAACCTAATCATAGGAGGGTGATGAGAACCACATTTGGAGGCAGCATGTTCCTTTCTGGACTTTGACTACCTCAAACAAAAGGCAACTCTGTTTCAGATATCTGTGCTGAAATGTACCTATTCTATATGGTTGTCGTGATAATACTGCAGCACTAGTTATCTGCACTTGAATAGCTATAATCTTGACATCAGTCAGCACTTGCAGTGAGTCATTCCTATTTCATATGTAAGTTATAGTTTTGCTGATGTGTTCGATTGATGCACGCTATGGCAGCTTGGCATTTGTGAGCCAATGGAAATTGAGTGGTGTTGATGGTCTTTGACGCCCGTTTCCTCGGATTGGTCAACACTGGCAAGCATTAAAGCATGTGAGCTAACATTAAATGCACCGTACTGAAGGTTAAGAGTGAGGGCTTAGTCACTGTCTCAGCTCTTCGAGAAATGGACGGACAGAAAGCATGGGGTGAAGTTCACGCTCCTGTGGGAGTCATGGTTAAACGAAGTGCAGTATGGCATTTAGCTTTTTTACTTTAAAGGGCTCACATCAGAATCATAGCATTGCTTTGATGCATTTTGTGGATGTATTGACATTTGATTATATCTTTACACCTCAGTGCAACATCCTTTTACTCTTCTTGCTCCGCCTAGGTCCCCAGGGTTAGATGATTCAATCAATGCACCCACATCAAACCACATAATCGGGTACGGTAGCATCAATCTGGATCCCGTCTTTGTCCAGTTAGTCTCATTCAATAACTCCCTCCTTCCACTTAAGTCTTCGAGGAGGTTGAGTCCACCCTGGTGGTATCTACCAACCGTGGTGGGGAGAGGATGCGATGATGAAGCATGACACTATTATGTGTTTGAGGTTTCCTCTTCCATAAAGGATGACTTTCCTCGTAAGTGTGGCAGAAGTCCAAAAAAACTTTGGTTTCTCGTCTGTTCCTAGAATTGTTAGATAACAAGATAGAGTTTGTGTTTCTCTTTCGCTTTCATTGATACTACTGTAACAGTTGATGTGACTTAATTTATTCTCCGGAGGGGTGTACGGTGGCCTCCCCTCCTCCTCTTTCTTTATGGGGTTTGGATCAATGCACTCACACTCTGACAACATTGGAAGCAGAGGTGTTGCATGCAACTGCCGCAGGGCAATTTGGTCACGGCAGTGCTGACATATGCAGGGAGCAGGGGCAGCAGCCATAGCAATGTAGACAAAGAGTAGTGCCAAAAGGCAAACTTCCTTGAAGGTCTCTGGGCATGCATTGTAGCAGGTATTTATAAAGGGCAAATCTAGGTTTGTAAGCAGCAGAGTGCGGGAAAAGATGGTAATGGGGAAGCATGGAAGGGAAGAGGACTGCCAAGCAGAATGATTCATCGAAGAAAAAAGAAGGGTCAAATCTCCACTCAAGTTTGAGACTTGGAAGTGAGAAGCAGTAAGAACTGCCCTGGTTATCCCAGGCATTTATACAGCACGAACTTAGCTGGAAAAGCAGCAGAGCACTGCACTTTTACTGGAAGATTTTGGGACAATATAAGATCCATACTTTTAAGTGAGTATTTGTGCACATTTAGTGTTACGCACTTACATTATACTTCACAAATGACAGTCTCGCTACACTTCACAGATTGACAATTGGCAATCTGGCACTGGGAGATTTAGTGATTTACCCAGACTCACATACTATTCATGGAAGTGCAAGACACTGAATAAATGCCTAAAGTCAGTAACTAAAACGGGGACATCTTAGGGATTTTGGGGGCTCTGGGCCAAATGAATTTTGGGGTCCCCTGTCCGGAAACACATTTGAATTTACTATCCCATTTCAGCTATTTCATGCCCTCTTTGGCCAGGTCACTGTGGGTGCACAGACACTCTCAACCAAACTCTCAATATGTTTACATCTAATATTCAGGGATAGTGATATGTTTTCAATATTGTAACACAGCAGCAGCTCACCAATATTTCTGCAAATAATCTCTGTGACGACCTCTCATTTCTCATTTGTGAGGTCCTGTTTTGATCTGAAAGAAACTTTTTTATGGATGTTGCATGAAACATAAACACAACATTTCTCTGCAAAATGTCTGTAATAGACTCTCACACATCACCTGCATTAAAAATAAATAAATGAAAGGAAAACAGTCTTCAAAATAATCTGTTTATAAATAACTAAAGGTCATCTGGGCAAGATTCTGCAGAACAGAGCTAGTTCTATCAGGGGCACCCCTGAAAGGCTGGGGCCCTGGGCCAGAGCCCACTGTGCCCGTGCCTTAAAACTTCTCTGAACATAAACACAAAACCACGCATCCTCATGGCATGACACTTCAACAATTAGGAAGCCATTGTTGAAGTGTCATGCCATGAGGATGCGTGGTTTTGTGTTTATGTCCAGACCATCCAAGAGGTGCCTCTGTGGACCTTGATTCAAGCGCTAGCTCTGGCTCTATTACCTCTCCTAGGGCAGGAACCATCAGTTCGTCAGATTTGATCAAATTAAAGACACCAACGCTGCCCGATCCAGCCGGAGTAGCCAAGGCCCTTAAAAAGTATCCTCTATTTTTCAAAGCCAAGCCTGGCTTATCAGCCGCAGAACAGGAGACAACAGGGAATGAGCCCTCCCCAATTGACAACTCCACGGACAACTTTATAGATCAAGGTAAAAATGGGAGTCCTAGAGACCCTGTAGATGACGGTCACTCTTCCACGCCATCCCCTTCTCTGCAAGCGCCTTATTCTGGGGGGGGGGGTTCTTCATCAGATCTTCCTTCTCTGTGGACACTGCTTTGTCTATCCCAGTAGAGTCTAGGTCCTCCGACCCGCAGGCTTTGCAGTCTGAAGGCAAGCTAGAAGCAGCTCAAGACAGCCCCTCCCAGGAAAACAGATCCTTTAACATGCAATGGGATGCCAAGAGCCTCCTAAATCTGATTCTGGACGAGATAAGAGAACTGAAAGCTTCTCAATCTGCTGAGATCGCCGTAATCCATGCTCGCCTAACTAAAATCGAAGAAAGCATGGCTCAGGTGCCGACACGGCTTCTCGAAGCAGAAACCAGGATCTCGCAGTTGGAGGACCAAGTTTCAACTATGAACAATAAAGTAGCCGCTTTCCAGAGTCAGAGAGCAGCACTGTAGTATAAACTTGAGGAATTAGAGAACCACTCTAGGCGCTCCAATCTCCGTATTCTGGGTATTCCGGAAGGCCTTGAGGGACAGCAGCCTCTAAAGTGGGTAGACTCGTTTATCAAAAAGAACGTCCTCCCAGAGTTTAATGGTGACCTTACTCTTATGCGAGCACATCGGGTACCAGCCCATCTCCCCCCCAATGCTAAGTTCCCACGGACTATGTTGGTTAACTTTGGAGATTATAGGGTCAAGGATCAAATCTTAGCTAAGGCTATTAAACAGCGACAGTTTACCTCGACAGAGGTTCCCCTTTGCCGCATTTTTTCGGACATGTCGGCTTCCGCAGCCAAAAGGCGGAAGGAGTTCGTAAAAATGCTACAGTTATTCAAGGAACAGGGGGCACAAGCAATGATTGCCCAGCAGAGCAAGCTAAAAGTCCTAGTTAAAGGCAGATTTCATGTATTTTGTAATGTTCCGGAAGCACAGGAATTACTGCAACAAATCTCAATGGGGAAATCCTAAGGGCCTTTAGATTCCTCAGTATCAAGATATGACATTATGCTAATGTTATGAGTTTATAAATGTTTTCAAAATGTTCTTAATATGTTCCTAAAATGTTTCAATTACTTGTTTGGTTCCTTATCTTGGTACTTGTTCTCTCTCTAGTATAGTTTTTTAGGCAGTTTGTCATCCATTATCTACTGGTTTTCTTCTTTCTTCTTTCTCTTTGTTGTTTTCCCTGCCTATGTTGATGGTCTTCTTCTTTTGAAGGAAGGTGGTGGGCCAGGTAGCTTGGTTTGTCACGTCCTGGAAGCTGCAGGAATGACTGCAACAAACTTCGTAGATAAACTTAGATGACCTGCAGACTCTAACATGTCAATATAATATTAAAGTATTGATGTAATGAGTGAACAAGGTCATTAATTATGTATTATCGACTGTTCCTCTTGCTGCTTCTCCCAGCTGCTAGAACATATTTCTAGATAGTCTCTTATTGACTACCTTTTTGGACCTGTCCTGTGTTTTTTCCGCTTTTCTTTGTTCTTTTTTTTGCGTTTTTCATTTTTCTTTCTTTTCTTGAAGGAAGGGGTGGGGGGTAGTGAGGCCGGCTGCACTAGGCACCAAGTCATAGTGCCAGTCAAGGGGGGGGGGGGGTGGAAGCTTGTCAGATGTGAGCAGGAACGGCGGTATGCTCATGGTGGCTGCAGGGGCTGGGTGGGGTCACAGGGGTGGAAAAGGGAGCATGGGGAAAAAACGAAATCCATTTCTTAAATTTATATATATATATATATATATATATACATCCATTCTGTACTAATAGACTCACATTTTGCTAGATTTGCCAGATTTCAGATGGGGCCACTCACTATTGTCGCAGTTCCTCAGTACATTTTCATCTATGTTGTCAGGTTGCACGTATATTACCTTACCTGCTGCTAATGGCTAAAAAGGAAATTCTGAAAGTAGTTTCTTTTAACGTTAACGGCCTCAATAATAAAAAGAAAATGCGGGCCATTGAAGCATGGATTATGACAGAAAATCCAGCTGCCATCTTAATACAAGAGACCCATATATCAGCAGGGAAACTACCTGACTTCGCAATGTTTAAGTCTTGGGCCGCTTACAGGGGATTCTCCTCATCTTCAACATCTCATCGGGGCACGGCGATTTTCCTCAGCAAAAAACTCCAGGCTAAAGTAGTCAACTGTGTAAACGATCAGAGTGGAAGGTGGTGTTGGGCCACCTGTAACCTTGGGGGTAGATTTTTAACTTTTGCCAATATATATGCCCCAGTTGAGGATAATCCAATGCCGTATGAGGAATTTTTTCAATCTTTAATCCAAGTACCCGGCGAACTGATTCTAGGGGGGGATTTTAATTTTCTAATGAATCCTAAAATTGATTCCTCGGCTTTGTCCAAAAAACAGCTAAAACCTAAAACTTTAAGAGTTTTACAAAATTATGCTCAGACCCTGGACATATTGGATCCCTGGAGAGCAGTATTCCCAACCGAGATCGCCTACACTTGTTCATCAGGTAGATTTCGTACTTCGTCGCGCATCGATTTCTTTCTTATTTCAAAGAGACTTATTTTTAGCCAACAGAGAATCCTTCAGAATGAATTCTCTGATCATGCGATGGTGATTCTTGAGTTAGAGTTAGGTAAATAATCAATCAATCAATCATGTCACTTATAAAGCGCACTACATACCCGCGAGGGTCTCAAGGCGCTGGGGGAAGAGGGGGGTGGTGCTGCTACTGATCGAAGAGCCAGGTCTTGAGGAGTCTTCTGAAGGCCAGTAGGTCTTGGGTCTGTCGGAGGTTGGTGGGGAGGGTGTTCCAGGTCTTGGCGGCGAGGTGGGAGAAGGATCTGCCGCCGGTGGTCGTTTTCCGGATGCGGGGGACTGTGGCGAGGGCGAGGCTGGTCGAGCGGAGCTGGCGGGTGGGGGTGTAGAAGCTGAGTCGTCTGTTGAGGTAGGCTGGTCCAGAGTTGTGGAGTGCTTTGTGTGCGTGGGTGAGGAGCTTGAAGGTTATCCTCTTGTTGACAGGGAGCCAGTGCAGGTCTCTCAGGTGGGGTGTGATGTGGCTGCGTCGGGGGATGTCGAGGATAAGACGTGCAGAGGCATTCTGGATGCGTTGCAGCCGTCTCAGGAGCTTAGCCGTCGTTCCTGCGTAGAGGGCGTTTCCGTAGTCCAGCCTGCTGGTGACGAGGGCCTGGGTGACTGTTTTTCTTGTTTCGGTGGGGATCCACTTGAAGATCTTGCGGAGCATTCGGAGGATGTTGAAGCAGGATGAGGAAACGGCGTTGACCTGCTTAGTCATGGAGAGGGTGGGGTCGAGGATGACCCCTAGGTTGCGTACGTGGTCGGTGGGTGGCGGGGCTGTTCCCAGTGATGTTGGCCACCAGGAGTCGTCCCAGGCTGAAGGGTTGGAACCAAGGATGAGGACCTCCGTCTTGTCCGAGTTCAGCTTCAGGCGGCTGGTCCTCATCCATTCGGCGACGGCCTTCATTCCTTCGTGGAGGTGGGCTTTGGCGGTGTGAGGGTCTTTGGTGAGGGAGAGGATCAGCTGGGTGTCGTCGGCGTAGGAGATGATGTTGAGGTTGTGCTGTCGGGCGACGTGGGCGAGGGGTGCCATGTAGATTTTGAACAGCGTTGGGCTGAGGGAGGAGCCTTGGGGTACGCCGCAGATGATCTTGGTGGCCTTGGATCGGAAGGGGGCGAGGCGGACGCTTTGTGTTCTGCCGGAAAGGAAGGATGTGGTCCAGTCCAGGGCCTTCTCTTGGATCCCGGCGTCGTGAAGGCGTGTTCGTAGTGTGTGGTGGCAGACCGTGTCGAAGGCGGCTGATAGGTCCAGGAGGATGAGGGCTGCTGTTTCTCCGTTGTCTAGCAGGGTCCTGATGTCATCGGTGGCGGCGATGAGGGCGGTTTCTAATAAATACATTATGACCCCTAAAAAATGGACGCTAAATAGGCAATATTTATCAGAGGAGAACTGGGTGCTCTCTATTAAAACTGAGATTAAAGAATTCTTTAAGCGAAATAATGGTTCTGCACCTCCGCATGTGGTCTGGGACTCGTTTAAGGCTTTTATTAGGGTTCTAGCCATTGGAAAAGACGAAGAGAATCTTAGGAAAGCTAAGGAAGAAAAGCGAGTCTTAGAGCAGAAAGTGCAAAGGTCTTTTGACACATTTCTCAGCAGTCCCTCAGTTTTCAACCAACGGCAGTTTGATCAGGCCAAACGGGATCTAAGTGAAAAATATTATCTCAAAAGTGAATCCTTTTATCAGCACCATAGGCAAAAAATCTACGAAGAGAGTAATTATACCGGGAGGTTCCTCGCGTGGCAGGCAAGGGAGCAGGCAGTAAATAATCAGATAACTGCATTGAAATGCCCTATAACTGCCTCCCATACTGACAATCCGGTAAAAATAGGGGATATAATGTTACAACATTATAAGGCCATATACGGCCAACAACAGACCATTGATATGACTTCCCTGAGAGGTTTTCTCCAGAGAAATGAACTGCCGGTACTTTCAGATGTGGAGAAAATGAGCATAGCGAGCCCTTTTCCAAAAGATGAGCTGGAGGACGTCATAAAAAATCTCCCGAATGGCAAAGCTTGCGGCCCCGACGGCCTCCCGGCGGAATTTTTAAAAATCTTTTCTAGCGCCATCTCAGATTTTTTTTTATTGTTGGCTAACTCAATTTTAGAGGGAAGGGTGATACCATTGTCATTTAGAAATGGGAATATAGTCAGCTTTTTAAAGAAAGGTAAGGATAGTGAAGACCCTAATTCTTACCGTCCCATCACGCTTTTAAATTCTGACTATAAAATAAAAACTAAACTTTTAGCCAATTGTTTTAATCGATGTGCCTCGCATTTGATTCATCACGACCAAAATGGTTTTATTGCTGGTAGGCAGCTCGGTACTAATACACACTACTTGGCAGAAGCACTGGACTATTTTGAGACTCGGAAGAAACCAGCTCCAGTCCTCCTTTTAGACGCCGAAAAGGCATTTGACCTAGTTGTCTAGAAGACCTTATTTTTTATTCTGGAAAACTTTGGCATACCTCCTAAGGTTATAGGGTTGGTCCAGAAACTATACTTAAATGCAGAAGCTAACATAATCATTAATGCCTCAGAGGTCGGTCAGGTCAAGGTTAAACGGGGGACCAGACAAGGATGCCCATTATCCCCGGTACTATTTGCCTTTTTTATCGAACCATTGGCGATTGCCATTAGGAATAGCACGGATATCAGCCCTCCACTACCATCTATGGCAAAATTTAAATTATACGCCGACGATATCATGCTCATTATAAAACCTGAGAAGGAGGTCCAAGCTAAAACTTTTGAAATCTTTGAGCAATATGAGTCGTTAGGCGGATATAAAATAAATTTAAAAAAGACAGAAATTATACAGTGTGGTGGAGCATCTATCGATTTACATCTAGATATTCTCTCTTGTTTTAATACAAAACCGAAAAGATATCTTGGGGTTTATTTTATGGCACAAATCTCTGATTTATACGATTTGAATTTTGCCCCACTGATACGAAAGGTCCAGAACTTATTTTCTCGATGGCACTCTCTCCCATTAACCATCTTGGGTAGGGTTGCATTGATTAAAATGTCTGTTCTCCCGTTATTTAATTTTCTCTTCTCAGCGATTCCCTGTGCTTTAACGAGCTCCTTCTTTACCAAAATAGAGTCTATGTTTACATCTTTTCTCTGGGCAAATAAGGTCCCCCGAATTGCACTAAGCACTTTATATGAGGAGCTGGAAAATGGAGGATTAGCTCTCCCGAATCTGAGGGATTATTATTCTGCATACTTTGCACAATATATGTCCAGATTTAAGCCGGAACTACAATCGGATCTTTATATTAACTATTTTATGAATTTAATTTGTAAAGAAAATCAGATCCACTGCCCATTAACAATTGTTAAATCTCCTAAATTAGTACGGTACAAGTCCGTACAGTGTTTTTTTCATAAACGACAGGCTTTTTATAGAAGATACTCTATCCCCGTAATTAACTCCTCAACTCCGTTATCTGGCCCTATCTTACTATCTGGGATTAAAGATTCGTCAGTAATTATACAAAATGGGCCAAAGTGGGATTCCGGAAAAGTTCTGATTTTTTAAGGAATGATAGATGGCTGAACACAGCCGAAATGTCTCATTTAATTACAAACGACTTCCTTCTCCTTGGGTCTTATAATATTTTTAGCAAATTCCTGAGTAAACTGGATGTGGCCCAGATTATGAAACGGAAAGGTTTAGTATATGATCTATTAGAAGAGACAGCATTTAAGAAACCTGGGGAATGGAAAAAGTGTTTAGCCTCTATCAAGGGTATCGATCTGGAGGGGAAGGCCATAATGAAATGGGCCAAACATGAGGAGATGGAAATTACAGCAAGTATGTGGTCAACAGTTAACAAACTCAATTTTAGTACGTTAAGGGGAGCTAATTGGCGAAGGATGTTGTTTTTTAGTAAATGGCTACTTTATAGAACTCCACTTTTTTTATCTAAGATTTATTCTAATCAATCAGCGCAGTGCTTTCGTTGCCTTAATCATCCTTCAGCCAATTGGGTTCACATTATATTACAATGTCCCCTGATTCAGAGGTTCTGGAATGATATTTTTTATTATCTGGAACTCAAATGCGGTATCTCAATAGGGTCAAAGACTTGGTTAATAGTACTTGGCTATGACCCAGACCTTCTTCTTTCAGATAAGCTTATCAAATTATTATACATTGCAATGGCTGTAGCTAGATCACTTCTCCTTCAGAGATGGCGAACAGATCGTATACCATCTATATATGAATGGGTCAGAAAAATGAAGCAAGTTAAAAAAAGTGAACTAGCCTATGCATCGCCAACTGGGGGACTTAAGAAGTTTGAGAGGGTCTGGGCAGCCTATTTTGATTAAGATCCCAAAATTTTGCTTACCTTTTAGGAGGTACTCTTACTAGGGACTCTTATGTCCTATAATATCAGGATTTTTAATTCATTATGCAACAATTTAGATCTTCTTATAAGATATCTACATCAATGAATACAGGATGATTTAGTATTTTCCACATACTCGCTTAAGTATATGTTTAGACATCTAAGGTTTAATCAATTGTTTAGTCTGCATTAATGATTGGCAGTGGACACTGTTTCCTTTTTCTTTTTTGAACACTGGCTTAAATCTTTATATTATTTATCTCTATGGACTTGAAGTTTTTACTCCCTTCTGGCTGATTGGTGCTATTTAACAATTTTGTATTATTTATGACATATTCAATGAATTTTATGGATGTATCTATGGATTAATTTTTTTTTTTTTTGTGATATGGATTTCAATTAAAAAAAAAAAAAACAATTAGGAAGCCCCATTTCTGAGCCACAAAACTGCACTACTTCAGCGAAATTCCTCTTAGTATATAGATACTTCCTGAAGCCTTCAAAAGGATTGCATTCCATCATGCATTCCTAATGTCACATTGAACCGTATTCCTCAGAACAGGTGTGCAACCTGAATATTGAAACCAGAATATCAATGGCACAGAACATCAAAGAAAAAATATCTAAACTGAGATATTGCAATGAGTATGTATAATTTTTTATACCTAACTCCACATATATGTACCTTGACGATTATATATATCTTCAAGATACGTAGATGTGGAATTAGGGATAATTTATCTATAATTCCCCATATGCGCCTACCTTTCCAGATTTTGTCCCCCAATATTGTGCTGATGATATTCTTGTCGGCTGATATTCTGAGGGGGGGAGGGGGTCGATATTCAGCAGTACAACCCACCGAGCGCTGCATATATTTATTTCCTTCTATGATGTGTTCCTTAACTTTGGAAATGTATGCTGCCAGATTCCTGTTTCAACCTACCTAGTTTTCATATTTATACTGTACTTTGATACTTGGCCTTCCATTCAGCTTGCACTGTCTTCCTTTTCCCAGGATGGCGTAGGCATTGATGAAAAGCTGTCTTTGAGGCGCGTGGCTGTGGTGGAAGACTTCTTTGACATTATCTACTCCATGCACGTGGAAACGGGGCCGAATGGAGAACAGATCAGGAAGCACGCAGGACAGAAGAGAACCTACAAAGCTGTAAGTGTGAAGAACTCGGTACCCTGGGACTTCCTGAAACATGTCTGCTGCGAAACATTTTCCTGCACGTGAAATAAAATGCACAATAGGTTGGTGGCGGCGCTGTTTTTTGGGGGGGAGGGGAATATGTATGAAAATTGCTCTGTTCGGGTGATAGTCACTTCGCAGGGTACACTGCACAGCATTCAGCTGTGAGAGAAGTGCAGGAAGAAGAGAGCAGTATAGTAGCTCTTCTAGACTTTTCAAATTAACTTTATTTACACATTTTCAAACACAAACAAATAAACCAATAGAGTTATCCCGGTAGACGTTTCTTTTGTTGCAAATCGCTCACTGCTCCAATGACATAAGTCCAAACAAAAGTCATTGAATATAAGGAGTTCTGTGTGTATATATTAGCCCTACCTGTTTAACATATACAATATTTCTCACTAAACGTGCAGGTCCAATTCAGGCATACATCTCTATTAAATTCAATATTATCATCTCGGGAACTAGTGTTGGACAAGGTGTCCTCCAAGTAGGCTCCCAGAGGGCCCCATATATATCACAAGAACAAGAAGAAATGCACTGTAGAGCTGTAGTGTTACATACAACAGTAATCGTGCACGTGCAGCAGGGGCCTCTCAACCAGGCCTTGGCCAACAATAAAAGCAGAGCTGTTAGTTAGTTTTCTGATCCAGCTGTGGTGATCTGCCACAGAGCCAAGGAGCATCAGCTGCGGTTTTAAATCAAGAGGCCTTTGGATCATTTCTGATCCGTCAGGGTCATCCAAAGAATAAATTATTCCTGGACATTGGCATGCTAAATAAAAAATTAAACAACATCCTGTGAAAGTGCACAGCATCAGCATTCTGGGCTCACTGCATGCTCCATGCTGTGTAGGAATACCTAGGTGCCGTAAATTATATTAAAAAACGTACAGTAGCGTCTGTCTATAGCTTTTAGAACCTGTTTTTATCAGTATTTTTTTCAGAATTTCTGTGTTCAAATCTGCCTCCCATAGTGTGCAGGCAGAGTGTAATACTTTCATGCAAACCTCTGTAAACACAGTGTACACTTTGGAAACCCTTCCACTTGTATCTGTGATGCATACCATCTGGGTTAATGAAGTGGATTCTGGTGGTTCTACTGGAAAAAATGGAAAACTAGGGCCAGATTTATCATAATTTGGCGCAGCTCAACGCAGCAAGACAACTTAATGCTCTGCGCCAAATAGAGCGAGAAGGAATGCCCCATAATTACCAACATATGGCACATTTCTGCTTTCTGTCTGCACTAGCGCACTGTGTGCTGCCTACCGCCAATGCAGGCTCCCTTGTACCATGGTGCAAGGGGGTGACAGGCAGGAATATTTTTGCGCAGGATGGGACACCTTCCTGCACAAAAATCCCCCCTCTCTCCACCCATGTAACGCTTCCCTGGTGCAGAGTAACACAAGGCTGCGACTTGTGCTGCTTTTCATTACTCCAGATTTACCAAGCAATGCAGGGCCATGCGGGGTAGCTTTGCGTGGCTTGGTAAATCTGCCCTTGCGTCACCTTGCATGGTGGAAGGGCAAAGGAATCCTTTGATAAATCTGGTCCCTAGTTATTACGGCCTGCCGCAGTTTGAAGTATGCTATATAACAAACACTGGAGAGTCTTGGGGCTCACACACTTGATTCGGTGTCCAAAAGACCCCTTCTTTAAATAAATGCTCCCGACGGGTCACATCTTTGGGAATCACTGATTTTTATTGTTGGTCATAATTGAATTCAGCTACAACAAGATGAAGATGGATGGAATGCTTGAATTAATCTCATTCTCAACCACTGGCAATGGTTCGGGGCTGCACTCCCATCCATTGTTTTTCATCCACCATGCCACCTCAGCTTGAACCCAGCCATTTGCAAATAAGTATTGACCCTGCTACAATAGGAACAGCTCAGCCAAAACTGCTACACCAGGTCCTTCCTGAACTGGAACACAAGCAGCCCATGACCGGTTTCACCCTGACTGGGGCTCTTCATTGGGGTGTAGCTTGGTTCCAGTGGCACAGTGAGCACAGGACCCACGGCTGGGCATACCTGTCACTACCTAGGGCATCAGCTGCAACAACAACAAGGTGATGGATGGAATGGTTAAATGAATCTCAGCCACTGGCAATCACTTGGGCCACACTCTAGGCCATTGTTTTTCGCCCACTGTGCTCGTTCACTTTGAACACAGCCATATGCATATCAGTCTTGACCCTGTGCCAATAGGAACAAGCCAGCCTGAACTGCAATTACAGGTCCTCCCTGAACCAAAATATGAGCAAACCAAGACCGGTTTCACCCTGATTGGGGCTCCTCATTTGGGAGTATCTTGGTTTCAGCAGCACTGTGAGGATGGGACCCACGTCTGCACAGACCCTTCAGACTTAGGACTTCAATTGCAACAAAAGTTGGTTGATGGAATGCTTGAATTAATCTCAACCACTGACAGTTGCTCAAGGCCACACTCCAATGCATCATTTTTCGCCCACTGTGCCACCTCAGTTTGAACTCAGCCATATGCAAATCAGTCTTGACCCTGTTCCAGTAGAAACAGTCCAGCCTGAACTGTCAGGCCAGGTCCTCCCTGAATCGGAACACAAGCAACAAAAGACCAGTTTTGCACTTACTGCGACTTTTCAATTGGGTGTAGCTTGGTTGCAGTGGCGCAGTGAGCACAGTCATACCCGTCTCACTTAGGACATCAATTGTAACAACAAGGTGATGGATGAAATGCTTGAAATAATGTCATCCATTGACAATCACTCAGGGCTGCACTCCTGCCCATTGTTTTTCGCCCACCATGCCACCTCAGTTTGGAACCAGGCATGTGCATATCAGTCTTTACCCTGCTCCAAAAGGAACAGTCCAGCCTGAACTGGAGCAGGGTCAAAATTAATTTGCATATGGCTGGATCCAAACTCAGGTAGCATCTTATGCAAAATAACAATGGACTGGGAAGCACTATGTGGCCTTTGAGTTATGTTAAGGCTGGGAGGGGCTAACAAAGAGAATGAATTCTGAGATATTGTTTCATGCCAGTGGAGAACTACGGATCTGAGCTAAAGAGGATATGGGTTGGATCACATGAAGTTAGCACAGGAAGGGCTAATTTAAAGCATGGTATCTGTCACAGTTTTAGGCTGATTGGGGTTTTAAGTACTTGAAAAGGTTATGCTGTTACCAGACAGTGGCAAATGGTTGTAGGAATGTAGTGCTTTTGATTCGAAATATAACAGCATTTGTTGGTGTTTATAAAGTAACTACAGAGCACAACACAACACAGTAACTTAATACAAAGCAAAATAGCACAAGAAAACATAATGGGGACCAGCACAATAAAACAGAACAAAAACAAAATCACAGCACGGCACCACACTACAGCACTAGAACACACAAACATAACACAGCTTAGCAATAGTTGCAAATTTGTGTTGTTGTGCTTTTTCTGTTGCTGTATTGTGTTGTGTTGTTTTGGTGTGTTTCGTAGATATACTGCATTTCTTTGATGTGTTGTTGTACTGTTGTGCTGTTTTGTTTCTTAGCTGTTTTGTTGTATTTTTGGTGCATTGTATAGAGTTGTTGCATTGTATATTTGCTGTGCATTTGTTGCTTTGTTCTGTTACTGTAATACTGTGCTGTGGGGTTATTTCTGAACCCCAAATGAAGCCTGTCTATTTAAATATGCACACATATTCTTGTCGCCCATTACCCCTCCAGAATTCTGCCTTCATTTTATGGTAGAATGTATTGGCCCCTAGCAGTGCCATGCTTACCACCAAGTACATGTAATAACGCCAGTCGAAAATGTTTTGTGATCTGGCCCTATAACTCTTCATCTTGTAAAGTTTCTTTTTCAAGTCCTTGTTTTACTTAGTAGTATGAAATTGTCTTCACCCATTGACAAAACAGTGCTTGATTGTTAGCCGTTGCTTTACCCGTGGTCTCTGCAGCTTTTGTTCTGGCAATTTAATGACCCAGACCAAGCCCTTTTTATCTTTATCTAAGTTTTCGGTTTCTTTAGATCTCTCTTGAGTTTCTCCCCACTGGCTTATCCATTCTTGTAATGACCAACATGAACTGTAACAGCCTCTTAGTTTTCCTATCTTCAGAAGGGACATTCCAGTATTAGTCGATGTGATGCCTTCTTTCTTTCTTCTCTGTCCCCTTCTCTTCCCTTTCTTGTTTTTTCCACATCATGAGCAGGAGTATGCGAAGTTGCCAAAGCTGGACTTCACCAACTTCAGAGAAGTTTTTTTTTAAGTTGACAACTTCACGAGCTTCAAAATTAAGTTATGTGCCAGATAAAAGCTGCACAACAGATTGAGAAATCTTATTCAAAAATGCGTTTCCCCAGTAAAAACTTTCTATAAAATCTTTTTTATGGAAATGTGTGCCTTTAGACTTATTAAATTATGAATGTCTGTGTCTGTCCGTGACAATGTGGCATGTTCGGCTGGTCTAGGGATCAAGTGCTGATTTTTCAATCATAAACCCGTCCTGAATACCAACTTAAAATCCAGTTCTTGTAGTAAATTGAGTACAGACTAAATGACATCCTTTGGTTAATCAAATGCCTTATTTGTTATTCCATATATCTCTTCTCTCCTACCACTCCTTAGCTAATATCAACCTCACCATCCAAGCCACGCCAAGTGTACCAACTCCATGAATGCACACTGTGGCTGTGTGTTCCATATCCCTGTGGCCAAAGGGCCTCCAGCTGGGCTTCCCTTCTATTGGAAGCTCTCTCCTCTGTATGTTATGCACCACTGAACTCCACGCAGGAATATGCTTTGAAAAACTGCTATCTATTGTAATAAAAGATCATCCAGCTTTATTCAGCCGGCCATGGCGTGACTTCTACACGCCAGCCCCAACTCTCAACTGACAGTAAAAGAATCCCCACATCAACATTCCTAATGGAACCTCAACTGCAAGATTCCACATATGTCATGACTACGACACTAGCCTACCAGTATTGTCAGCACCCCATCTGCTGTTTCTCCAGCAGGCTTGAGTATTTCGCTCTATGCAGATTGTAGGACCAGACACTGACTATGTCAATATTTCCTCTCGAGATCACTTGTGTGAAGATTTATCGCTCGTCTATATCGTCACATTGGTCTATATTGTCACATTCATCTATATTGTCTCCTTTGTCTATATCGTCACATTTGTCTATATCATCACGTCTATATCGTCACATTCTTGCATGGCTCAGGCCATTGGGAGCAAATAGTGGACACTCGGTAGTGGCACATCCCGAAAGTTCAATCAGGTGCATTACCAGATTGCTACACATGGTCAGGATAACTGTTAGGACAATGTGCTGTGCAGATTATCCAATGTGTTGTCATTCCTGCACACTGCATGATGGGTTAGTGTTCTACGCAGAGGCACTGATGTGCAGGTTCTTCATGGTACAGTAATTCTCAGAGCAGCATTCGGCGAAGAGTAACTTACGAGCAGACATTCTGCTGTAAAGTAACTGGCATGCCGGTTCCCTGAGCACTAGAGAGTGGTGGGTCGGGCAAATGGGTGGTGGGTGGGGAACACATTAAATAAAGAAAATAAATGAAAATGCACTTACCTGCACGAACGTCCACCACGCTCCGGTCGGTTTTCATCTTCTCGTCTCTTCCTCCAGTGTGGGACCCTCAACAACTCCCCTAATCAATCCTTGGGCTGCTCTCATGCTCTTAATCAGCATGAGAGCAGCACCAGGATTGGAGGAAGCGTCCTCTCTCTGCACTCCCTAGGGCACTGGAGGCCTGGGCTTGGTCTAACCCAGGTTTCAAAGTACGCATGTCTGGCTGGCCATCGCAAGACAGCCGGCCAAAGGGACATGCGTGCTCTGAAGTGCCCAGGCAGCCCCCCCTCCTCCTCGTTGCTGTCCCTGAGCAGGCCCTACCCTGTCCTGACCTCGGTTCGGGACGCGTGGATGAAAAATAAAATGGTAATAAACTAACTTTATTTTTCACCTTTCTGCACTTTTCTGCATCTCTGCTCTTTTGTGCCTTATTTCTGCTCATTTTCCCTTCTTCTCGCTCTGCCCTTTCACTTGTTTTCACTCGTTTTTCTACCCTCTTTTATCTTTCACCTGTCTGCACTTTTCTGCATCTCTGCTCTTTTGTGCCTTATTTCTGCTCATTTTCCCTTCCTCTCGCTCTGCCCTTTCACTAGTTTTCACTCGTTTTTCTACCCTCTTATCGTTCACCTTTCTGCATCTCTGCTCTTTCGTGCCTTATTTCTGCCTATTTTCCCTTTCTTTATCCCTTATTTCCTCCCTTTACCTTTCCCCGCCGCTGCTGCCCCCGCGGCCCCTGCCCCCAGCGCGACCGGCCCAATCCAGCTCCCCTCCCCGCTCCCGCCTCCCAGCTGTCCAGCCCTCCCCGACCCCTACTTAATGGCGGCCACTGCGGGGACAGGCGAGCAAGACCACTGACTCATTGTCAGCGAAATTGCTCTCCCACCCTCGCAGCTCCACCATTAAGTGAGGCCTGCCCCTGCACTCTCGAGTGTTGGTGATCGAGAGCCCTCCTCCACCCGCAGGTTTCCCTGCGCCTCATCCCTGGTGGTCCAGTGGACCTCTGTCTCCTTCCTCTAACTCTGCTCTTTCACTCGTTTTTCTACCTTTTATCTTTCACCTTTCTGCACTTTTCTGCATCTCTTCTCTTTTGTGCCTTATTTCTGCTCTTTTTCCCTTCCTCTCGCTCTGCCCTTTCACTTGTTTTCACTCGTTTTTCTACCCTCTTTTATCTTTCACCTTTCTGCACTTTTCTGCATCTCTGCTCTTTTGTGCCTTATTTCTGCTCATTTTCCCTTCCTCTCGCTCTGCCCTTTCACTAGTTTTCACTCGTTTTTCTACCCTCTTTTATCTTTCACCTTTCTGCATCTCTGCTCTTTTGTGCCTTATTTCTGCCTATTTTCCCTTTTTTCTTTATCCCTTATTTCCTCCCTTTACCTTTCCCCGCTGCTGCTGCCCCCGCGGCCCCTCCCCCCAGTGCGACCGGCCCAATCCAGCTCCCCTCCCCGCTCCCGCCTCCCAGCTGTCCAGCCCTCCCGACCCCTACTTAATGGCGGCCACTGCGGGGACAGGCGAGAAAGACCACTGACTCATTGTCAGTGAAATTGCTCTCCCACCCTCGCAGCTCCACCATTAAGTGAGGCCTGCCCCTGCCCCTGCACTCTCGAGTGTTGGTGATCGAGGCCCTCCTCCACCCGCAGGTTTCCCTGCGCCTCATCCCTGGTGGTCCAGTGGACCTCTGTCTCCTTCCTCTAACTCTGCTCTTTCACTCGTTTTTCTACCTTTTATCTTTCACCTTTCTGCACTTTTCTGCATCTCTGCTCTTTTGTGCCTTATTTCTGCTAATTTTCCCTTCCTCTCGCTCTGCCCTTTCACTTGTTTTCACTCGTTTTTCTACCCTCTTTTATCTTTCACCTTTCTGCACTTTTCTGCATCTCTGCTCTTTTGTGCCTTATTTCTGCTCATTTTCCCTTCCTCTCGCTCTGCCCTTTCACTAGTTTTCACTCGTTTTTCTACCCTCTTTTATCTTTCACCTTTCTGCATCTCTGCTCTTTTGTGCCTTATTTCTGCCTATTTTCCCTTTTTTCTTTATCCCTTATTTCCTCCCTTTACCTTTCCCCGCCGCTGCTGCCCCCGCGGCCCCTACCCCAGCGCGACCGGCCCAATCCAGCTCCCCTCCCCGCTCCCGCCTCCCAGCTGTCCAGCCCTCCCGACCCCTACTTAATGGCGGCCACTGCGCGGCCGCTGTGCGGCCGCAGGCTGCGGGCGCGCCGCTGGCGCGCCGAAGGCGCGTCAAAGGCAAGCCCGTCTGCGCCCGTCCGCGACCCGACCGCGACCAGCGCCAGGAACCCTGGACCTCCGCCCCGCCAACGCTACGACCCAGCAGCACTCCACGCACTCAACCCAACTGCAAGCTAGCATCACCAGCCGACTCCCACGGACCCTTCAGCTGTCACCGCTGCCGGCACACCTGCAGCACCGCCAAGAACACGGATCCAGCACAACCCGCCCACAAGAACGCAACCGAACCGAAGACCCTGCAATGCATCCTCCTCAACGTCCGATCCCTCCACAAACACGCCACAGAAATATGGGACCTCCTCGACAGCACCACCCCGGACGTAGCGTTCTTCACCGAAACCTGGACCAACACCACCTCGGGACCGGACATCGCCATCGCCATCCCCCAAGGATACAAGATCTCCAGGAAGGACCGCCCCACCCGCCCAGGAGGAGGAATCGCCATCGTCCACAAATCCAGCCTCCGCCTGAGCACACTCCCTGACGAGCCCACAGAACTGATGGAACACCTTCACTTCAAGATACTGGCCAGCCCCACCGCCACCCTCCGAGGAACCCTCATCTAGCGACCCCCTGGACCCCGCGGACCCTTCGCCAACTCCATCACGGACATTATCTCCCCGCAGGCCATCGCATCCACCAACTACACCCTGCTGGGAGACCTCAACTTCTACCTCGACAACCAACTGGACCCCAACACCACATCCCTCCTGGACAACCTCCACAACATTGGACTGCGCCAGATCGTGACCGAGCCCACGCACTCAGCAGGACACACCCTCGACCCCCTCTTCACTACAGGAAACTCCATCACCTTCAGCCACACCACCGAACTCCCATGGACCGACCATCGTTGCGTCCACTTCACCTTCAGAACACCCACCATCCACAGACACCAGCACCTGCTTCCACGAAGAAACTGGACCAAAATCACCGACGACCAGCTCACCTCCTCCCTCAACAACTCCACCCCAACCATCGTGGAAAGCGACGACCCCAACACCGCAGCCCGAACCCTGCATAGATGGATCTCGGACAGCACCAACACCATAGCCCCCTCAAGAAAAACAACAATACTCGCGCCAAGAAAGCCAGATGGTTTACCACCGAACTTCGAGAGTCCAGAAGCACATGCCGCTGCCTCGAAAAGGCATGGAGGAACACCAAATCCACAGAAGCCCACGACAACTTCAGAGCCGCCACCAACGCCCACCATCAACTCATCAGAGAAACGAGGAAAAAAGCGATTGAAGGCAGAATCTCCACCCACGCGCACAACAGCAAGGAACTCTTCAGCATCATCAAGGAGTTCGCCCAACCCACTAGCGAGTCTACCGACATCCCTCCCTCCACAAGACCTCTGCGACAAACTCAGCACCTTTTTCCACCACAAAATCAAGAGCATCTACGACAACTTCGACGAAGACAACCAACACACTGAACCCTCACCAACCACCCCCGACACCCGGAAACCAGCGATTGACGACTGGACAGCCCTCACCACCGAAGACACACTGAAGACAATGAAGTCAATCCACTCAGGGGCCCCCACGGACCCCTGCCCCCACCACATCTTCAACAGAGCCGCCGACACCATCGCACCCATGCTCCGCCACACCATCAACCGCTCCCTGGCGACCGCCTCGTTCCCCGATGACTGGAAACACGCCGAGGTCAACCCCCTCCTAAAGAAACCCTCAGCGGACCCCACCGACCTCAAAACTACAGACCCATCTCCCTGCTCCCGTTCCCAGCGAAAGTCATCGAGAAAGCCATCAACATCCAACTCGCCACATTCATTGAAGAACACAACATCCTCGACTCCTCCCAATCCGGCTTCAGAAAAAACCACAGTACGGAAACCGCCCTCCTCGCCGCAACAGACGACATCCGCACCCTACTGGACAAAGGAGAAACAGTAGCCCTCATCCTCCTCGAGCCTATCAGCGGCGTTCGACACAGTCTCCCACCGCACCCTAATACGCAGACTCTACGACGCAGGAATCCAGGACAAGGCCCTCGACTGGATCCGCTCCTTCCTCTCCGGCAGGACGCAGCGGGTCAGACTCCCCCTTTCCTCTCGGACCCCACACCTACCACCTGCGGAGACCCCCAGGGCTCCTCCCTCAGCCCGACGCTCTTCAACGTCTACATGGCTCCACTCGCCCCCATCGTCAGAACCTACGGACTCAACATCGTGTCATACGCAGACGACACCCAGCTCATCCTCTCCCTATCCAACGAGCCCAACACCACCAGACGCAACTTTCGAGAAGGCATGGAAGCCGTCGCCAAATGGATGAAAAACAGCTGCCTACAACTAAACACCAACAAAACAGAAGTACTCATCATGGGCCCAAACCCCGATGCCTGGAGCGACACCTGGTGGCCCCCCGCCCTCGGAAACCCGCCAACCCCCACGGACCACGCACGCAACCTGGGAATCATCCTGGACTCCGAGCTCAAAATGGACCGCCAGATCAACTCTGTCTCGTCTTCCTGCTTCCACACACTCCGCCTCCTTCGTAAGACCTTCAAATGGATCCCCTCGAACACCGAAAGACCGTCACTCACGCCCTGGTCACCAGCAGACTCGACTACGGCAACGCACTCTACGCCGGAATAAACAAAAACCTCACCCGCAAGCTACAGAACATCCAGAACGCAGCCGCAAGACTGGTCCTCAACCTGCCAAAACACTGCCACATCTCCCAGCACCTGCGCACACTCCACTGGCTCCCTGTCGAGGCGAGAATCACCTTCAAGATGCTCACCCACGCACACAAGGCCCTCCACGGCACCGGACCAGCATACCTGAACAGCCGCTCAAATTCCACGCACCCCAAAGGACCCTACGATCAGCTCAGCTCTCCTACGCCGTGGTCCCCCGCACCAGAAAGACCAGATCGGGAGGCCGCTCCTTCTCCTTCCTCGCGGCCAAAGCATGGAACGCCCTTCCGCTCCACCTCAGACAGACAACATCGCTCCCCATCTTCGCAAGAAACCTCAAAACCTGGCTCATCGACAGACCCCCTCCTTGCTGGATGGAACCTGCACCCCCCCCTCCCCCCCCCCCAGCGCCTTGAGACCCTTACGGGTGAGTAGCCGCGCTTTAACAAACCCCTGATTGATTGATTGACCATTTTATTTTTCGGCTCTGGGGCTTTTTTTGGGCATTTTGGTTATTGGGGCGATGCTCCTCCGCTCAAACGGAGGAGCCGCCCCTGGTGGCGTAAGGCTTTCTCTTTGATATTATGTCTAGTACAGGAATGCCCAGGGATATATTCCACGACACAGTATTTTGATCGTCATAATTTCACCTGGCACAGTTTTTGAGACAGAGTTTATACCTCTTGGCACAGGAGTTAGGAAAGGCAGTGTTTTTGTTATGGTTATATTCCACCGGAGCAGGATTTCTCGTCCATTGCAACACATATTGTTCTCAGGATTTTTTGGGTGAGTGCAAATCAATCTTTTCAGCTGAAGACGAATATTGATTCTGACTTTGGAGCCACTTCTTGAAGTGTTTGTTTTTTCAATAGATCACAATTGTAAAACTGCTGCTTTTTTTTTGCAATGTTTGGTATTTCCTGGGCTGGTGTGGAGTGAAGGGTGTCTGGCGGGGGAGCGTCTGGTGCATAAACCCTCTGTTGACTGGTTCGCAGCTCCTTCTTACTTGGTGACTCAGGGACACACATCGAGGTCTGTGATTTGGGCGAAATTACGCAGGTGCTACCACCCACTGAAAACAAAGCAATTAAAACCAAACAGAGTAATAGCGCTCCTAACCCACATCACTGGAAATAGCAAAAAAAATAGCTGAATTGGGGATTCTTAATTAGGAGCTGCTGCCAGCAGGAAAATGGATAACAAAACAGAAGATGCCGGAGCAGGTGCAGTGAATTACCGACCTCTGCAGGGACATAGGTTCACTACAGTTCCTCTCTTCCTGGTTCTTTTTCCCATGGTGCCTTGTGAATTCTGCTTCATTCCTATGGTTTATTATTCTGTTATTGCTAGTCAATAGTCTGTGTATTTCCATATAATCTGCATCACTCAGCCAAGGGGCTGAGCATGGCACATGCAATGAGCTCAGAGGGGTACTCTACAATTGTTGCCAATGAAAGAATGTACAAAAAGTATTCGTCGGCCTAGTCTCCAGAAAACAGTCTTCCGCGTCTGTTTAGTTACTAGTGCGTGTTAGTTTATTGCAGTGCTTTACTCGGGCAGTTAATGTCGGGCTCTGGAACCTGCCCTTACTGTGTCACTGCCATGGTAGAGTACCTGCTGGCACTCTGGGTTAGTCACCTCTGACCATCCTTTGCTAGTGCTGGGGCAGTCCTATCACACTGGTCATCTGGGATTTATACCTGGTAGGATAGGAGAGTCAAAGAAATGTACAGAAGCTGTTCGACTGAAGACACAAAATAAAATGCCATCGATAGGAAGTACAACCCTGCTCGATCCTGTCAATGTCTGTGGTCCCCCTAGAATGTTTTATTTCACACAAATGTATCAGAGTATTTTGTGTTGCTGTTGCATTGGTGTTTGCATGCTGAATGTAATCATGCTCTGCCATGTCAAATCATTGGCCATTATAGAAATGGGGTTACCCAAAGGCGGTCATGGACCTGGGTTCAATGCGATACAAAAAACAATGGTCCCTGACCCTTCTTATAGAAAATGATGCGTATCACACAGCACAGTTATTGTTTGGAATTATTTTGGAGCATATAACCAATTAGCTCAAAGTAATCAATACAATAGTTAGTTCGTACACAGGTTTATACAAAAGTGCAACAACCAAGGCGTATACAACAAGGTTTTATTCACATCATTGTTGAATCAAACGTTACTAAATAAGAACAATTTAAAAAGGAAGGGAAAGGGGTGGGAGGTAGCGCCAGTGGAACGTGCGAGAATAAAGGGGTGCTCTAGTGTGTAGAAGATAAGAAGGGAATTCCAGACAGTATAATAAGAAATTAAGGATCATTCCAAAAGAGGACTGGTAAATAATTCACAGTCAACGGTAACCTGGCCACATTTAAAGCAATCAAAATTCTTTTTATATTCAAATTGTAAGCATATAAATGTATCCTTATATAGCACGTTGGGTTTAGGGCTTGTGATCCAGGTTGATTAAGTGGGTGGGCGTCGACGTTTCGACCCGACTGGGGGCTCAGAGGGTAATTTGAAACCTCGGCCTGCGGGTCTTCTTCAGGACAAGGGTGGAGCAACCTGAGTTAAGTGTGTCTTCCTAGTTGCACACCTATGGGGTTAAAAAAGGGGGGGGGTTAGGGTTGTGCACCTAATAATGTGATATCTAATGCTGAGCCAAAAGTACTGATAGCTTACCCGCAGGATTATCTGGCGGGGTGCGGGGATTCACTCCCGTCTAGTGAGTCATGGTGGGCGTCCCCATCTGAAACCAGATGGACTGATTAATGTCACACTAATAGTAGGGCTAGGACAACCTCCATGTTAGAACAAAGGTAATGCACTTACCCGTGAGTAAAGGGTAACGCAATCCAAGCAGTAAGGCTTGATTCTGTAAAAACTGCGGATACACCATGAGTCAAGAAGATGCCTAAGTCAAGCAATAGTGTAACCATATACTGGTGAGTGATGTGGCAAGCTTTCCAGAATTCTTTACCTTATTGTTTGGTAAACAAAAACGAGCGTCCGCGGTCCGCACGAGTTGCTAGAGACTGCCGTGCTCGCCGCGAGGACGTTATTTGAAACGCACCGCTTGCGTGAGCCTCACGCTGATAGCGCGTTTTTTCGAAATAGTAAAAAGACTGATTCCGCTAAAAGTTACCGCTCAATGAAATGGGGGCCGAATCACAGGAAAAGTTGGTATGAAGTGAATTTTTAAAAAACAACCACGAGCGGTTAGTTATTATTTACATATTATACAAAAGAGGGGGGGAGGTTTATAACCACAATAACCTCAGTGACAATTGACATATAGAGACACTCAAAAATCCAACATTAAGGGACGAACTACCGCCGGTAGTTTATGGATATATACATAATATACAGAATAGTAAAAACATAGATATTTACATAATATACAGGAATGACATTTAACAGATGAAAGCACTCTAACTACATAGTCAATTACAGTAACCAATTGTATAAAGAGGTGCAGAAATTACACAATTGGACTCATTGTCCCACAATGTGAGTGAGAAAAACAGTAAATAAGCGACTGATGACTACATGGTCGCATCCAGAGGATCACGGTACCCAAGGAGGAAATAAGAAAAGTAATCAGCCATTGTTCAATACTGCCACTTGTCTGCTAATTTCCTCATATTCGTTGAGGCCCCGTGCTACAGTATCGAAAAGATGTATCCAACGGCATTCCCGTATACTCAATATATTGATGAAATTACCTCCTCTGGTGTTGGGTTTAACCCTCTCTATGACCCACCATTTGAGACTGTCAGGTGCATGACCAAAGGTAGTAAAATGGTCAACCAAAGGTGCTCCCTGTACTTGACATCGTATGTGACTGCAATGTTGTAAAATGCGGCATTTAACTTTCTGGGTAGTATGGCCTATATACATAAAGTCACAAGGGCAAGTGATCGCATAGATGACCCCAGTGGTGTTGCAGTTACTATGATCCTGCAGTGTATGAGTATGCTCATTATGAGTAAATTGTGTGACCTCTAGGGTCAAACTGCAGGCTTTACAGTTACCACATTTCCGGTGGCCTCTAATGGGGGGGATACCCGAGAGTGTAGTTTGGCGGGGGATACATGTGTCAGGTAACAAGGATTTAACAACATAATCCCTCACATTCTTTCCTTTTTTAAATGCGTGCAAGGGTGGTGGCATATTACCTAGTTCATCCGAGATTAAATGCCAATGCCGATTGACAATCTTTTTCACGGCATTGCTCTTGGTAGAGAAAGTCGTGGCACATACTATGCGTTCCTCATTTATATTGTTCTTTTGTCTGGGTACAAGGAGGAACTCTCTGTGATTGTGCCAAGCCCGTTTACAAGCCTTTTTGAGAAGTCTAATGGGGTATCCTCTCTCGAGCAATCTAGACATTAGTCCTGTTGATTCCTCAAAATAATCCTCCTTTTTAGAGCAATTCCGTCGCAATCTCAGGAAATGGCCAAAAGGTAGGTTATCCCTGAGATTACGTGGATGGTGGCTAGAGTAGCGTAATAGTGTGTTACGTTCGCTAAGCTTTCTAAAAAGACTGGTATATAGTTTATTTAATTCAACTTTAATGGTAATGTCTAGGAAGTTGATAGATGACCTGTCATATTCCAATGTGAATTGAATATCATTGGAGCATGTGTTAAGCCAAATATGAAACGACATCAGTTGTTCCTCACTGCCTTTCCATATAATAAGCACATCATCTATATAGCGGCGCCATAGATTTATGCAGTCCTTATAAGGGTTGTGTTCATTCAAGACATATCTTTGTTCAAATTCATCCATATAGATGATAGCTAGATTGGGGGCAAAACTAGCCCCCATTGCCACGCCCTTCGTTTGCAGATAGTAATGGCCCTGGAAATAGAAGAAATTTCTGGTCATAGCTACCTCCAGAAGTTCAATAATGAATTCTGTAGGGACCTTGTGTGGTGCAGGTCGTTTATTCAGAATTGACTCTATGCAAAGTAGTGCTGGGGCCTGGGGGATATTCGTATACAGTGCAGTAATATCCATGGTAGCCAATAGATTGATTGTGGAGTTATAGGGTCGCTCATCCACCAATTGGATAGTCTGCATCGTATCCCTAAGGTATGTTGCGGTGTTCTCTGCGATGGGTTTAAGAAACACATCAATGTATTTACATAGTGGTTCTAAAATAGACCCACATCCTAAAATAATAGGTCTACCTGGTGGGTCCTGCATCCGTTTATGTATTTTGGGGAGTGTATAGATGGTAGGCATCCTTGGGTGTTTATTATTGAGGTAATCGTACTCGTGTTTATTGAGATAACCCTTCTCAAGACCTTTGAGGGTGATACTTTGTATTATATTGCTGATATCTTCAGTGGGATCCGATCTCAATTTCTCGTAATTTCCCTGGACACCCAATTGCGAGAAAATTTCCTTTTTTATAGTCTTCAGAATTCTGAACCACTATCGCCCCGCCTTTATCGGCGGGCTTGATGACTATACTGGTGTTGCTCTTAAGGGATACTAAAGCCTCCCGTTCAGGTTTAGTGATGTTATATTTCACGTACTGCCTGTTGGTAAGGATTTTATTGACATCCCGCATCACTACTTGCTCGTACGCTAAGATCTTGTGTGGCATTGAATGTGTCGGGGATTGAATTTAGAAGGTGGTCTAAGGCCACTACCTGAAAACGTGACATTGGGAGCTCATCAGAACAAGGCTACATGGACACACTTTAGCTAAATACCTACAATCGAATGTAATCCCTGTAGGGTTACAAGCTAGAAATGAACCTGCAATCTTTTTGGACAATCCAAAATTCAAAGACAACTTTAGCTACGTCTCCAATAATTGTTCCAGGTACTGGATGGTGCTTGGGATTGAAACAGCAGTAGAAGAGGTACAACGCCTGATTAAAGAAATTTCAGATTTGAAAAAAGAAATTTTTGAGGATAAAGCACTTATCAACGCTAAGGAAGCGCTAGAGAGACTAGAAAGAACTATTCAGGATTTTGATTTATATACACAGACCACTAAATTAGATAAAGTGGCCAGAGATATCAAATTTTACGACAAGAAGGTCACCTACCCATACACACAAGAAGGGTACTACACAAGAGACCAACAGGGTACCTTCTCCAGTAGGGGTAGAAGTGGTTTTAGAAAATACACGACTTTCTCTGGTTCCTCTCTAGGGAGCAGTTCAGATAGTGACACAGAGCGCCCAGGCCTAAGCACCACCACACCCAACCAGGGTTACACCTTCGCAGACCAGCAACCTTTTTTAGTAGAAGGCCCATGGTGGGAGCACCGAGGGAGGGGCCGTCCCTGGGGCAGGCCCAGGGCCAACAGAGAACCAACTTGGAATCGAGGCAGAGGGAAGGCCAAGAGACAGGAACACTTCCAACAGGAGACACACGGAGACATACAGACACGGCGACAACATTACAAATGGTAGTGTATACACCTGAAAATCCCGTGGTCAACCTATCTAACTACATACTTAAGCCTGACGAGCACAAAATCCTGGAAAAAGGGCTATCCTTTGTCCCTACCTCTATGCCCAACAACTTTAATTTGAAGATGGAACTTCATCAGTTTTTTCGCAAAATTAGATTGAAACATTATTTTTTGAAAATCCCTCCCAATGTCACGTTTTCAGGTAGTGGCCTTAGACCACCTTCTAAATTCAATCCCCGACACATTCAATGCCACACAAGATCTTAGCGTACGAGCAAGTAGTGATGCGGGATGTCAATAAAATCCTTACCAACAGGCAGAACGTGAAATATAACATCACTAAACCTGAACGGGAGGCTTTAGTATCCCTTAAGAGCAACACCAGTATAGTCATCAAGCCCGCCGATAAAGGCGGGCGATAGTGGTTCAGAATTCTGAAGACTATAAAAGGAAATTTTCTCGCAATTGGGTGTCCAGGGAAATTACGAGAAATTGAGATCGGATCCCACTGAAGATATCAGCAATATAATACAAAGTATCACCCTCAAAGGTCTTGAGAAGGGTTATCTCAATAAACACGAGTACGATTACCTCAATAATAAACACCCAAGGATGCCTACCATCTATACCCTCCCCAAAATACATAAACGGATGCAGGACCCACCAGGTAGACCTATTATTTCAGGATGTGGGTCTATTTTAGAACCACTATGTAAATACATTGATGTGTTTCTTAAACCCATCGCAGAGAACACCGCAACATACCTTAGGGATACGATGCAGACTATCCAATTGGTGGATGAGCGACCCTATAACTCCACAATCAATCTATTGGCTACCATGGATATTACTGCACTGTATACGAATATCCCCCAGGCCCCAGCACTACTTTGCATAGAGTCAATTCTGAATAAACGACCTGCACCACACAAGGTCCCTACAGAATTCATTATTGTACTTCTGGAGGTAGCTATGACCAGAAATTTCTTCTATTTCCAGGGCCATTACTATCTGCAAACGAAGGGCGTGGCAATGGGGGCTAGCTTTGCCCCCAATCTAGCTATCATCTATATGGATGAATTTGAACAAAGATATGTCTTGAATGAACACAACCCTTATAAGGACTGCATAAATCTATGGCGCCACTATATAGATGATGTGCTTATTATATGGAAAGACAGTGAGGAACAACTGATGTCGTTTCATATTTGGCTTAACACATGCTCCAATGATATTCAATTCACATTGGAATATGACAGGTCATCTATCAACTTCCTAGACATTACCATTAAAGTTGAATTAAATAAACTATATACCAGTCTTTTTAGAAAGCTTAGCGAACGTAACACACTATTACGCCACTCTAGCCACCATCCACATAATCTCAGGGATAACCTACCTTTTGGCCAATTCCTGAGATTGCGACGGAATTGCGCTAAAAAGGAGGATTATTTTGAGGAATCAACAGGACTAATGTCTAGATTGCTCGAGAGAGAGGATACCCCATTAGACTTCTCAAAAAGGCTCGTAAACGGGCTTGGCACAATCACAGAGAGTTCCTCCTTGTACCCAGACAAAAGAACAATATAAATGAGGAACGCATAGTATGTGCCACAACTTTCTCTACCAAGAGCAATGCCGTGAAAAAGATTGTCAATCGGCATTGGCATTTAATCTCGGATGAACTAGGTAATATGCCACCACCCTTGCACGCATTTAAAAAAGGAAAGAACGTGAGGGATTATGTTGTTAAATCCTTGTTACCTGACACATGTATCCCCCGCCAAACTACACTCTGGGGTATCCCCCCCATTAGAGGCCACCGGAAATGTGGTAACTGTAAAGCCTGCAGTTTGACCCTAGAGGTCACACAATTTACTCATAATGAGCATACTCATACACTGCAGGATCATAGTAACTGCAACACCACTGGGGTCATCTATGCGATCACTTGCCCTTGTGACTTTATGTATATAGGCCATACTACCCAGAAAGTTAAATGCCGCATTTTACAACATTGCAGTCGCATACGATGTCAAGTACAGGGAGCACCTTTGGTTGACCATTTTACTACCTTTGGTCATGCACCTGACAGTCTCAAATGGTGGGTCATAGAGAGGGTTAAACCCAACCCCAGAGGAGGTAATTTCATCAATATATTGAGTATACGGGAATGCCGTTGGATACATCTTTTCGATACTGTAGCACGGGCCTCAACGAATATGAGGAAATTAGCAGACAAGTGGCAGTATTGAACAATGGCTGATTACTTTTCTTATTTCCTCCTTGGGTACCGTGACCTCTGGATGCGACCATGTAGTCATCAGTCGCTTTATTTACTGTTTTTTCTCACTCACATTGTGGGACAATGAGTCCAATTGTGTAATTTCTGCACCTCTTTATACAATTGGTTACTGTAATTGACTATGTAGTTAGAGTGCTTTCATCTGTTAAATGTCATTCCTGTATATTATGTAAATATCTATGTTTTTTCTATTCTGTATATTATGTATATATCCATAAACTACCGGCGGTAGTTCGTCCCTTAATGTTGGATTTTTTGAGTGTCTCTATATGTCAATTGTCACTGAGGTTATTGTGGTTATAAACCTCCCCCTCTTTTGTATAATATGTAAATAATAACTAACCGCTCGTGGTTGTTTTTAAAAATTCACTTCATACCAACTTTTCCTGTGATTCGGCCCCCATTTCATTGAGCGGTAACTTTTAGCGGAATCAGTCTTTTACTATTTCGAAAAACGCGCTATCAGCGTGAGGCTCACGCAAGCGGTGCGTTTCAAATAACGTCCTCGCGGCGAGCACGGCAGTCTCTAGCAACTCGTGCGGACCGCGGACGCTCGTTTTTGTTTACCAAACAATAAGGTAAAGAATTCTGGAATGCTTGCCACATCACTCACCAGTATATGGTTACACTATTGCTTGACTTAGGCATCTTCTTGACTCATGGTGTATCCCCATTTTTTACAGAATCAAGCCTTACTGCTTGGATTGCGTTACCCTTTACTCACGGGTAAGTGCATTACCTTTGTTCTAACATGGAGGTTGTCCTAGCCCTACTATTAGTGTGACATTAATCAGTCCATCTGGTTTCAGATGGGGACGCCCACCATGACTCACTAGACGGGAGTGAATCCCCGCACCCCGCCAGATAATCCTGCGGGTAAGCTATCAGTACTTTTGGCTCAGCATTAGATATCACATTATTAGGTGCACAACCATAACCCCCCCCCCTTTTTTAACCCCATAGGTGTGCAACTAGGAAGACACACTTAACTCAGGTTGCTCCACCCTTGTCCTGAAGAAGACCCGCAAGCCGAGGTTTCAAATTACCCTCTGAGCCCCCAGTCGGGTCGAAGCGTTGACGCCCACCCACTTAATCAACCTGGATCACAAGCCCTAAACCCAACGTGCTATATAAGGATACATTTATATGCTTACAATTTGAATATAAAAATAATTTTGATTGCTTTAAATGTGGCCAGGTTACCGTTGACTGTGAATTATTTACCAGTCCTCTTTTGGAATGATCCTTAATTTCTTATTATACTGTCTGGAATTCCCCTTCTTATCTTCTACACACTAGAGCACCCCCTTTATTCTCGCACGTTCCACTGGAGCTACCTCCCACCCCTTTCCCTTCCTTCTTAAATTGTTCTTATTTAGTAACGTTTGATTCAACAATGATGTGAATAAAACCTTGTTGTATACGCCTTGGTTGTTGCACTTTTGTATACACCTGTGTACGAACTAACTATTGTATTGATTACTTTGAGCTAATTGGTTATATGCTCCAAAATAATTCCAAACAATAACTGTGCTGTGTGATACGCATCATTTTCTATAAGAAGGGTCAGGGACCATTGTTTTTTTTATCGCATTGAACCCAGGTCCATGACCGCCTTTGGGTAACCCCATTTCTATAATGGCTACCTTGTGCAGGTTGTACCTGCGAGGGTTTTAGTGTTTAATGTTTGTATTCGAATATGTTTGTGTTTGAATGTTTTGTAAATATTGATGTGAAATCTCCTTTGATACTACCCCTCTTGAGGCAAGAAGTAGGCCAATATTTAAACTATGTCTGATAAGGAGACATTGTCTTATAGTGAAGACTATATCAATCAGCTACTACTAGCCCAAGGTGGCAGTTCTTTTTAGGAGCATCCACTCCCAGCATTGATCTCACTTTAAATTAAAAATATCTAAATTGGAACGTTTAGAGAAAAAGCTCATCAGAACAAGGCTACATGGACACACTTTAGCTAAATACCTACAATCGAATGTAATCCCTGTAGGGTTACAAGTTAGAAATGAACCTGCAATCTTTTTGGACAATCCAAAATTCAAAGACAACTTAGGGACGTCTCCAATAATTGTTCCAGGCACTGGATGGTGCTTGGGATTGAAACAGCAGTGGAAGAGGTACAACGCCTGATTAAAGAAATTTCAGATTTGGAAAAAGAAATTATTGAGGATAAAGCACTTAGCAACGCTAAGGAAGCGCTAGAGAGACTAGAAAGAACTATTCGGGATTTTGATTTATATACACAGACCACTAAATTAGATAAAGTGGCCAGAGATATCAAATTTTACGACAAGAAGGTCACCTACCCATACACACAAGAAGGGTACTACACAAGAGACCAACAGGGTACCTTCTCCAGTAGGGGTAGAAGTGGTTTTAGAAAATACACGACTTTCTCTGGTTCCTCTCTAGGGAGCAGTTCAGATAGTGACACAGAGCGCCCAGGCCTAAGCACCACCACACCCAACCAGAGTTACACCTTCGCAGACCAGCAACCTTTTTTAGTAGAAGGCCCATGGTGGGAGCACCGAGGGAGGGCCGTCCCTGGGGCAGACCCAGGGCCAACAGAGAACCAACTTGGAATCGAGGCAGGGGGAAGGCCAAGAGACAGGCACGCTTCCAACAGGAGACACACGGAGACATACAGACACGGCGACAACATTACAAATGGTAGTGTATACACCTGAAAATGCCGTGGTCAACCTATCTAACTACATACTTAAGCCTGACGAGCAAAAAATCCTGGAAAAAGGGCTATCCTTTGTCCCTACCTCTATGCCCAACAACTTTAATTTGAAGATGGAACTTCATCAGTTTTTTCGCAAAATTAGATTGAAACATTATTTTTGAAAATCCCTCCCAATGTCACGTTTTCAGGTAGTGGCCTTAGACCACCTTCTAAATTCAATCCTCGACACATTCAATGCCACACAAGATCTTAGCGTACGAGCAAGTAGTGATGCGGGATGTCAATAAAATCCTTACCAACAGGCAGTACGTGAAATATAACATCACTAAACCTGAACGGGAGGCTTTAGTATCCCTTAAGAGCAACACCAGTATAGTCATCAAGCCCGCCGATAAAGGCGGGAAAAGTGGTTCAGAATTCTGAAGACTATAAAAAGGAAATTTTCTCGCAATTGGGTGTCCAGGGAAATTACGAGAAATTGAGATCGGATCCCACTGAAGATATCAGCAATATAATACAAAGTATCACCCTCAAAGGTCTTGAGAAGGGTTATCTCAATAAACACGAGTACGATTACCTCAATAATAAACACCCAAGGATGCCTACCATCTATGCGCTCCCCAAAATACATAAACGGATGCAGGACCCACCAGGTAGACCTATTATTTCAGGATGTGGGTCTATTTTAGAACCACTATGTAAATACATTGATGTGTTTCTTAAACCCATCGCAGAGAACACCGCAACATACCTTAGGGATACGATGCAGACTATCAAATTGGTGGATGAGCGACCCTATAACTCCACAATCAATCTATTGGCTACCATGGATATTACTGCACTGTATACGAATATCCCCCAGGCCCCAGCACTACTTTGCAAAGAGTCAATTCTGAATAAACGACCTGCACCACACAAGGTCCCTACAGAATTCATTATTGAACTTCTGGAGGTAGCTATGACCAGAAATTTCTTCTATTTCCAGGGCCATTACTATCTGCAAACGAAGGGCGTGGCAATGGGGGCTAGCTTTGCCCCCAATCTAGCTATCATCTATATGGATGAATTTGAACAAAGATATGTCTTGAATGAACACAACCCTTATAAGGACTGCATAAATCTATGGCGCCGCTATATAGATGATGTGCTTATTATATGGAAAGGCAGTGAGGAACAACTGATGTCGTTTCATATTTGGCTTAACACATGCTCCAATGATATTCACATTGGAATATGACAGGTCATCTATCAACTTCCTAGACATTACCATTAAAGTTGAATTAAATAAACTATATACCAGTCTTTTTAGAAAGCTTAGCGAACGTAACACACTATTACGCTACTCTAGCCACCATCCACGTAATCTCAGGGATAACCTACCTTTTGGCCAATTCCTGAGATTGCGACGGAATTGCTCTAAAAAGGAGGATTATTTTGAGGAATCAACAGGACTAATGTCTAGATTGCTCGAGAGAGGATACCCCATTAGACTTCTCAAAAAGGCTCGTAAATGGGCTTGGCAAAATCACAGAGAGTTCCTCCTTGTACCCAGACAAAAGAACAATATAAATGAGGAACGCATAGTATGTGCCACGACTTTCTCTACCAAGAGCAATGCCGTGAAAAAGATTGTCATTCGGCATTGGCATTTAATCTCGGATGAACTAGGTAATATGCCACCACCCTTGCATGCATTTAAAAAAGGAAAGAACGTGAGGGATTATGTTGTTAAATCCTTGTTACCTGACACATGTATCCCCCGCCAAACTACACTCTGGGGTATCCCCCCCATTAGAGGCCACCGGAAATGTGGTAACTGTAAAGCCTGCAGTTTGACCCTAGAGGTCACACAATTTACTCATAATGAGCATACTCATACACTGCAGGATCATAGTAACTGCAACACCACTGGGGTCATCTATGCGATCACTTGCCCTTGTGACTTTATGTATATAGGCCATACTACCCAGAAAGTTAAATGCCGCATTTTACAACATTGCAGTCGCATACGATGTCAAGTACAGGGAGCACCTTTGGTTGACCATTTTACTACCTTTGGTCATGCACCTGACAGTCTCAAATGGTGGGTCATAGAGAGGGTTAAACCCAACCCCAGAGGAGGTAATTTCATCAATATATTGAGTATACGGGAATGCCGTTGGATACATCTTTTCGATACTGTAGCACGGGGCCTCAACGAATATGAGGAAATTAGCAGACAAGTGGCAGTATTGAACAATGGCTGATTACTTTTCTTATTTCCTCCTTGGGTACCGTGACCTCTGGTTGCGACCATGTAGTCATCAGTCGCTTTATTTACTGTTTTTTCTCACTCACATTGTGGGACAATGAGTCCAATTGTGTAATTTCTGCACCTCTTTATACAATTGGTTACTGTAATTGACTATGGGGTCGATTCCGATTCGGGCCGGAAAAAGCACCGACCGACTCGGATCCGGAAAAAATACCGACCGACACGTACCCGTGGCGCACGACACGCCAAGTACGATGCAAGGCGCGAAAAATCCGACCGACACGTACCGAAACCAAGTCGACCGACCGAGCCGCACGGAAAACAGCAATCCGGCCGGAAAAACACGCGAACTCCAAACCGCAAAGTAAGATGCAAGGCGCGAAAACCACGAGCGAGTCGGACGGAGGACAAGCCGTACGACCGACACGCATACAAAACCGAGCCGAAGCAACACAATACACCGCGACCGACGCGTACGCAGCATAGAAAACTGCACAAACACAGCGTGAACGAAACGGAGAACACCGTACGAGACCAATGCAGGGTCCGACTCGGTCACAAGAACGTTTCCAACATACACAAACAGCACAAAGGAAAAATCACCCAAAAAAGGCCAAACAAGCAATTACCAAGCCAATAAATACTGGGGGTGGGGACAGAGAACAAAGACACACCCACAACTCCACCTATATAAAGGACACAAATCACTACCATGAGCCTTTGCAAATGCCATTCCACTGCCAGCACCCAAGAGAAAGCAACCACACACCCACAGCTCATCCCTCACACAAGCCACACACCATCAGCACACCAACAAATACCTACCTCACATACACCCAGCAAAACACACACTCACACACCCTCACCTGCACACCAACACACACATCACTCACCATCACCACCCATCACCATGCCCCCAAGAAGAATCACAAGTTCCTAGATTGTGAATTGGAAGTCCTGGTAGACGAGATCCTCAGGGTAGAGCCACAGCTGTTTGGCACATTGGTCCAACAGACCCCCATGTCGCAGAAAACCAAGATGTGGGAGAGGATCATCAACAGGGTGAACGCCCAATCACCATGTCGGCGCACAAAGACCGACATCCAGAACAGGTGGTATGACGTGCGCAGGAGGGTACGGAAGCTGCTGAAGCAAGACTACATCAACAGCCAACACACCGGCAGTGGCCCTCCTGCCAAGCCAATATACCTCAGGCCCTGGGAGGAGAAGGTGCGGGCCATCCTTCCGCCAGTGAGCGTATATGGACTAGAGGACATCCCAGAGCCTGGTGAGTACACAACAAATGTACACAATATACTGCCACAAAACACACACACATCACTGTCAAGGGGAGAGTCAAACCATGCACTCATAGCAATTACACAGCAACCAGAACAGAATCATCCCAAAATGTGTATGTCAGTCAGATAAACACAACACATGCCATCAAAAAGTCACATCCAACTGTGCCAACACATGTACAAACACAACAACAACTACAGCTAGGCAGTGGCACAAATAGAACTAACAAACACATCCACACATGTAGCCACCACAACAACACCAACACACAGTGAAGACCACTCAAAGGAAGGAATTCTGTGTATGCTGGCCAAGTCAGTGTAGCCAATAGCATCATGGGAGTCGCAGTCACACATATTGCCCCCCCACAACTGTCCCATCAACACCACCATGAACCATGCGCACATCACAGGGAGTGGAGAAGGACACACAAGATGGCTGACACTGGCTACTGCTGTGGGGAGCACAAGGCCCTGCTGGCAACTGTGCACCAACAAACAGCAGGACACCACTGACTGACATCCTGAGAGACAACTTCCACTCCCTGCAATGCAAGCACGTTCCATGGTGGGACATCTGGCTGGCTGGGTGGGAAGAGGGGACTTGCAGCACTGACTATAGTCACAAGCACCTCCCCTCACACACACCCCCAACACAAACTCCACAGTACCCACCTGGTAGAATGCAATGCCCTCCATCCTAACACAAGATCCCACAAAGAACCACCACCCTGGGTTATGTTGTGTGAAGCACAGGGACACTCTTGGGACTCTTAGCCAAACAACTGCCAGGACAACACTCCCAGCCATCCTGTCAGCACAGCCAGCCCACCCCACAGGGAAGCAGAGTCAAAAGGAAGGAAGCATGGGCATGCTGGGAAGGGGGTGGAGGCAATAGCATGATGGGAGTCGTAGTCACTGATATTGGTCACCCCCACAACTGTCCCATCAACACCACCCTGAACCATGCTCACATCACAGGGAGTGGAGAAGGACTCACAAGATGGCTGACACTGGCTACTGCTGTGGGGAGCACAAGGCCCTGCTGGCAAATGTGCACCAACAAACAGCAGGACACCACTGACTGACATCCTGAGAGACAACTTCCACTCCCTGCAATGCAAGCACGTTCCATGGTGGGATATCTGGCTGGCTGGGTGGGAAGGGGGACTTGCAGCACTGACTATAGTCACAAGCACCTCCCCTCACACACCCCCAACACAAACTCCACAGTACCCACCTGGTAGAATGCAATGCCCTCCATCCTAACACAAGATCCCACAAAGAACCACCACCCTGGGTTATGTTGTGTGTGTGAAGCACAGGGACACTCTTGGGACTCTTAGCCAAACAACTGCCAGGACAACACTCCCAGCCATCCTGTCAGCACAGCCAGCCCACCCCACAGGGAAGCAGAGTCAAAGGAAGGAAGCATGGGCATGCTGGGAAGGGGGTGGAGGCAATAGCATGATGGGAGTCGTAGTCACTGATATTGGTCACCCCCACAACTGTCCCATCAACACCACCCTGAACCATGCTCACATCACAGGGAGTGGAGAAGGACTCACAAGATGGCGGACACTGGCTACTGCTGTGGGGAGCACAAGGCCCTGCTGGCAACTGTGCACCAACAAACAGCAGGACACCACTGACTGACATCCTGAGAGACAACTTACACTCCCTGCAACGCAAGCACGTTCCATGGTGGGATAACTGACTGGCTGGGTGGGTGGGAAGGAGGTCCGGCTGCCAACCAAACACAACCAATGCAGACCATGTTCACACCCCAGAAAATACATAGAAATGCCCAAATAATGCAGGACAATGTGCTACACCAATATCAACCCCTGACTGTGACGACTCAGGACAATGCAATGTACAGGCCCGCACCCAGAGGCACAGTCACAACTGTCATGTGTGTCAACCATTGATGCCTGCAGAAACATGACATACATTGTTTGTGTCTCCCAAAAACAGGTGATGATGGGGACACAGCAGCAGACGCTGAGGAGTCCCAGTCCCAGGCTCAAGAGGATGCCGAGCTCACTGGCGTCGTACAGCCTCTGTCCTCCTCGGACGATGAAGAACAACCTGGCACATCCGGTGCAAGTCAACATGCAGCACCAGCAGGACCACCAGCTGCATCCCCTGCACCCACCCCTCCAACGACTGTCACCACGAATACCATCCCTGCCGACATGGACAGAATAAGGAGCAACACCAGCACAGTGACCCTGGACCAACCTGGGGCCATGGACACCACCACCACCACCAACCCCCAAGGTGGACCAGGGTTATCTGTGCGTGCCACTGCACACACTGCACATGTCAGCAGGGGTGGTGGGAGGGTGGGAGACAGAGGTCGCTGCTTGCAGACGTTGCTGGTGTGCATGATGACCCACAACTGGTACGCATAGCTGATGCGTACCAGTCCAGCACCGGAGAGCTCAGCCAGGTAGTGGGGCTCCTCAGAGACATTAAACAGCAGCAGGCTGCCCATCATGCCCGCTTGGACTCCCACATGTCCCACGTGGAGTCACACATGTCCCGTGTGGACTCACACATGTCCGCGTGGAGTCCAAGTGGGATGCACTGCATGAGATGACGGCGGTGCACAGGGACATTTTACAATGCCTCCGCCAGATGAACAGCAACCAGTCCACACCTCCCTGTGTGCCAACAACATCTGGTGCCGAACAAACTGCAACTGCCACAGGGAGGGAGGAGGACTCTGGCGGAGAGTCCCCTGCACCGCAGCAGCCTGCACTTGAGGGCCCCCCCAAGAAGAGGGGTCGTCCGAGGAGGGAAAAGTGAGAGGCCGATGGCCAAGCGCAACTCCCAGGAAGCCTGAACCTGTTCTGGATGTTCGCCTTTGTGCACAGACTGTTCACCCTGTTGACGGCAACACTACTCCCACACATTGCATGGGGAGTACAAGTTGGACCAATGTGTCAGACAACTGTGGCCCCGATACTGGGGATCCTGTCTACCCGGACTTTCAATTCACCTAGGAACTTGGGATTGCAAGATTCATGTACAGCACAACCCATCCTATGCACTATTAACACAAATGTATCACAATAAACACACTAATACACCATACTTGCCTCTGTCGTGATTCCAACGTGGGTGCTGTTATGGGGATGATGAACTGCAAAATTACACTGTGTATGCGAACTGCAACAGCAAGGACAACACAGGCATGTGAGTACAGGAAACGTGACACACATGAGGGAGACACACCACCAGGGCTACACGACACATACACACCTAGGCCATCTGACTCATTGCCTACACTGATGTTGCCAGGGAAGACGGTGCAATGCACAGACACCACACCCATTCCCAGTTGTAGTCAAGTAGCCCACAGGTGCAGTAAGCAAATGGCAGTCAAATATGTGACCACAGACAACGCACATCACAAAGTGAAGCACAGGTTTATTACACAGTTGCAACATGCCGTAACCACTACAGATGCAAGGTAACCCCACCTGGCAGCGGGCACACAGTCAACAACTGTAGACGGAAGGAAGTCCATGGGTGTGGCGCACATCACCTGTAGGGACACAACAGCTACCAGCCTGGATGTGCAATCACGTCGTCGGTGGACACAGTTGACCAAACGAATCTGAAAGTACCCTGTGAAGGACAGAAATGACACACAGTCAAAAGCAATGGAGTACAGGACAGAACAGCAAAACACATGCACAATACATGTTACAAGATACCCACCCAGAACCAAGTTAGCATGTCAACACTGTTGGGGAGTACAGCCCACCTGTTAGCACACATCGCAACACACATCCAGTCAAGTGGCCCATGGACACACTCCCACAGCACCAGAGCACCACCCACACATCATGCCAACTCACATCATTGACATGACACCTCAGGATACTCACATTCAGCTAAAGAAGTTGGTGATGAGCTGTGTGCGGACATCACCATCACCATCATCATCATCATCATCGTCACTGGCATCGTGGTCCAGGCCAGGATCCTCCACAGGTGGCGGATGTTGGTCATTGTCATCCTGGATGAGAGGCAACTCCTTCCGCACTGCCAGGTTGTGGAGCATGCAGCAGACGATGATAATCTTGCACACTTTCGCAGGGGCATATGGGAGGGACCCTCCGGTCTTGTCCAGGCAGCGGAAGCGGCTCTTCAGGAGACCAAAGGTCCGCTCAATCACTCTCCTGGTCCGACCATGTGCCTCATTGTAGCGCATCTGGGCAGGTGTCACAGGGTTCCTGAGGGGTGTCAGCAACCACGGCATGTTGGGGTATCCCGAGTCACCTACGGACAGACAAGTGCACATTAGCTGACTTGGAACAGTGGGCGGAATACTACAGATCAGATCACACACAATGGCACAAAGTCAGTACACACCGACAAGCCAGGCACGCTGGTTCTGCATCTGTGCCATCATCCTGGGGATGCGACTACTCCTCATCACAAAGGCATCGTGTGCTGAACCAGGGAAACGGGCACACACGTGTGTGATGGTCATGTCTGCAAGACACACCACCAGTGCATTGACCGAGTGGTAGTGCTTGCGGTTCCTGTAGGCCTGCTCCTGGGCCTGTGGTGGTACCAAAGCCACATGTGTCCCATCAATGGAGCCAATTACATGCGGCATCCTCCCCAAGGCATAAAAGTCACTCTTCACGTCAGTGAGTCGTCGCAGTCTAGGGAAATAGATGTACCGGTTCAGGAAGAGCAACATTGCCGCCAAAACATCGCGGAGCACACGGCTGAACATGGTCTGTGACATCCCACCAGCAGTCGCCACAGTATGTTGGAAGGTACCAGTGGCAAAGAAGTGTAGGGCTGCCATCACCTTCACCTTGGGGGTCAGCGCTGTAGGATACGGCCGGCCAGGCTGCAAATGTGGGGACAACTGCGGTCCAACAGGTGGCATCAATTAGTCCCAGGTTGGCCCATTGGATATCATGAGGCCGTGTCACAGTTCCCATCTCCTGCTGCCGTGTCACAATAACCCCCCACAGGGACATGTGAGGACAGATGTGCCCCAGGCACCACAGCTCAACGACAGGTACATTCCCAGGGACCCTGTAATGCCACATGGACACTGGCATTACATGGAGTATCATGTATACACCACAGCAAAACAACCATGACCCCCACAGGTAGTGGCCCCACTTGCCACGGCAGGACAGACATGGACGTCTGTGACACACACGCACAACATCAGAGTCCATGCACACACAACGTGGATGTGGAGACTGTCTCCCATTGTGCACATGAAATCAGAGACATTGTAAACACCACATGCACAAAGACTGTGGAGGACCATCACTATTGTGCCACTGGGACACCCTGGCTCAAACATACCGTCCCACATGGGACTCACGGGGTATGTGACATGACATACACATACACCACTGTGAAATGTGACCATGGCACATGCACAGATATGAACAGTTGCACATCACAGTGGTCACGTACACGTAACACCCAGGATCCTGTCCCCATGAACACGTGCACAGCCTGGGGGTGGCTGCCCACATGTGACACCCACAGGACAACATGTACACCAACATACACACAATAGGAAATGCAGCCTTACATGCCTTATGATAAAGTTTGGACAGGCTGTCGTGTGGTAGGTGTGCCCCTCACTCCCTGGGAGCTATCTGTGGCTGGCATATGTCCATCTGAGACAGGCATGCTGACATATGCCAGTCACATGTACAGTGATGCGTTGAACTGCAATGGACCGATCGGTGCCTCCGGCCGGCCCATTGCTTTCAATGTGTGCGGGTACGCGTTGTACCCCTGTGCGCGTTGAACAGCAATGGACCGATCGGTGCCTCCGGCCGGCCCATTGCTTTCAATGTGTGCGGGTACGCGTTGTACCCCTGTGCGCGTTGAACAGCAATGGACCGATCGGTGCGCACCCATTGACAATGGGCTTGCCTGGCAACGGACGCGTTTTCGAATTTCGAACGAGTCGGTTGCTGGAAAATCAGTTGGTCACCCACAACAATGTTGCAAAATCATGTATGTCATGAAGTTGAAGATTTGAAGGATGCTGTGGGCGTGTTTTGGTGCTGCTATTCCATGGATTGGCCAGATTCAGAAGATGCAAATGACTTGGACCTATCACTTTGGACACAAGGGACAGTATCTGCCTCTCCAGCACATATATATTGCTGGCTGTTCCCCTGAGAGCCCACTTGCCTGCACTACATGCTCCAAGACGACATCTGCCACTGCACTGCTGCTGTCTCTGCCCCTCTGGACCCTGCAATGGCACGTACTGTGGAGAGAGCCCCAGCCTTCAGCCTTGAAGAGAACCAGGCCCTGCTGGACAGCCTACTTCCACAGTACAGCAAGCTGTATGGGACACCAGGGGAGCAGGTGAGTGTTCTGTGCACTGCCTTTCTGAATGTGCATTTTGTCTGACCAGCAAGGCTGAGAGTCTGCACGCCACTGGCTAGCAGGCTCACTGAGTGGTTGTCACCCCCCATAGTGTGTAGTGACTTGCACTGGACAGGTATGGTGCAGTGACAGTGCATTTGAACATGGTTTTACTTCCCATGCAATGATACCATGTAGTGACGTCTGGCAAACTGTCCATGGTCAGCTTTGCACTGCCTGTGTACATCATGTGCCCCTGTGATTGAGACATGTATATACAACTGTGTCATTTACGGATATGTTGCATGTGTGGTAATGGCCTTTTCACTTTGTCATCCTCACAGGTTAATGCCCATCGGAAGCAGGAAATCTGGAAGGACATCGTCCGGGCTGTCCGGTCCGTGGGGGTCTACAAGCGCCGGATCCGCAACTGCCAGAAGAGGTGGCAGGACCTTCGGGGCTGGACCCGGAGGATTGCACGGGTCCAGCTGAGGCTGTCGCCTCCTCGCAGGAGGGGCGGAACACGGACCCTGACCCCCCACATGCTCCAGATCCTGGCGGTGGTCTTTCCAGACCTGGATGGGCAGCTGAAGGCCAGACAGCAGCAAGGAGGGGGTGAGTCAAAGACTGCACTGTGAACTCTGTATTACATGCTTTGTGCCCTCCTCTGGCCTGGTTCAACTGCCACAGTGCAGCAGTCATGTTGTCCAGGAGCCATGTCCCTCTATTGTGCACTGCCCACTGCTCATCTGAAACCCAGGTGTGGCCCTTACAGTCAGGGAATTGTGTCACTTGGGACTGTGTCCTTGCAGTTTGCTTCACTAAAGGTGGGGGACAGCATCTGTTTCCCTAACTCTGTTGTGGGCATCATGGGTGGGTCCATTGTTCACACAACGCCTGGGTTTGGACATGTGATCTGCGTGTTGCTTTGATATGCGGTCCACTTGCTGAGCTGAGCCACCACATGTGCCTGGGGTATGTGGCACACGCCCATGCAGCGGGTGGGAACAATGTTTGTGCCCCAGGAGTGTGCAGATTACGTGTGTCACACATACATAGCCAGCTATCCACTGTCCAGGGCACATCCCTCATTCATGTGGAGCAGGACAGTCATGCCTACTCCAGGCCATGCAATGCACTCTGTACTCCCACTCCCGTGTATCAGCTGACACATTGTGCACAGTGATTTGAACCCTCCGGTGTCTGCCTCTGTGTCAGTGTGCTGTGGATTAGTTGCCAGGACTGCTGTGGTGTTTCTTGGTAGGGGCTCAGCATGCCCCTGGAGATGTGACCATAGGAGACGATACTTGTGTGTCACATAGGTGTTTGATCAGCTGCCCGTGCAGACTGGGGTATGCGAATGTGATGTTCAGGCAGCTGTTCCCCATTCACAGCAAATTGTGAGGGGCTCAGGTTCAGAGGGTAGTGTCACAGGTCTCCCATATGTCCAATAGGTGTGACCTGGACAGATGAGGGTTGAGATGATGTGTTGTGTGGGGGATGTACATGTGCACTTGTGCAGCTCCAGGACTTGCATTCCCCATGACCTTCTATTGTGACACAGTGCATAGTGTTGTTGTCTGGCTGCCAAGTCATACATCAGTGAGACAGTGATGTATGACTTAACAGTCATGCCTCTGCCATGGCATGTGTCAACTTATTTGTGGTCCTGCAGGGGAGTGACATGTGCTACATGCACACCATAGTGGCGCTGGCTATCAGGACATGGGTGTATCATGGTGTCTGTCGCTGGTATGCATCACATGCATTTCCTATTTGACTCTGGGCATCCCTTTCATCCGGAAACCTGTACTGACTCAGTGGCAAGAGCTGTGATGTGTCCACACCGTGTCCTCTGCACTGTCCAACTACTGTGTACTTGGTGCATGTGTCCACACTGGGGTGTTGCAATACAACAGACACCAGACAGATGGGTGCAAGGCCATGTGGGATGTGAGTGCCATGCTTGGCATCAGACTGACAATTGGCTTCTCCTGTTCAGTTAGGGCACTTTTAGCAATGTACAACTAATGATGCCAGGCCTTGCTCTGTGATGTGCTGTGCTCACAGTGGTGTGTGCGTTTGGTGCAGGTGACTGATGTCTGTCTGTTTCCCCATTGTTTGCAGATACATCCACGGCCACGGAAGGGGACAGCTCCACGGACCAGGAGGAGCCAGAGAGCCAGACTGGGTCAGCAGCCGAGGAGTGGTCGGAGGGACCCAGTGGCACGGAGGGCGAGGGGAGCCACACCGAGGAATCCTCAGCACCATCCACCTCAGCTGAGGACCAGAGCAACTCGGAGGATGACTCCCTTGTGGAGGCGGGTGTCAGCAGCCACCACACCCCAGCTAGTGTTGCTGTCCCCGCCACCACCAGCACCACCACCGCCCTCCCATCGGCTCCCATTCCCCAGGTCCGTGGAGGCTCCCATGTTCGGGAGCGTGTCTCCTTTGGCCCAGGCACCGCACCCCCTGCCCCTGTGTCCCCTGCTGCCCTGAGTGAGGAGTCTGTGTACCTCCTTCGCCAGCTCCATGTAGGGCAGACAGCCATGCTGAGTGTCCTCCATGCGCACACCGCACTGTTGACTCAGCTGGTGTCGTTCATGGAGGGCATCTCATCGGGCATGTCTGACCTACAGAGGGGCAACAGGTCCATGGACTCCTCCCTGACGGCAGCAGTGTCCCTCCTCAGACAGTCCCTCACCCCTCCTGCCTCTGCTCCATCCACACTCCCCAGCACCTTGCCCGTCCCAGGCACACACACACCGGCACAGGCACACACCAGCACACACACATCCAGCACACAGACACACACGCCACAAACTAAACGCACACGCACGCACAGTCAGGGGACTGAAACCAGACTCACAGGGGATGGGGCCCTGGTACACACACACGCATCCACGGGCACTGCGCAGTCCTCAGTTGCCTCTCCCTCCAAAGCACCCTCCCTTGCCTCACCTGCAACCCCAAAGACCCAGCGCCTCTTCCTCAGTGACCTCGGCCTCTTCCCCTCCGATCCAGCTGCCCCAGCATCCAGGGGGAAGAGGAATCCCCCCACACGGAGCAGAGTGCCCCTCGCCCCCAGACACCCTCCCCCAGGCGCAGACAGACTGAGGCCCCCACCCGCAAGTCCCCCCGGAGTGGTAAGAGCAAGACCCCGCCGCCACCCTGCAGCTCAAGCACCAGGTCACCTTCCTCCATCCCTCAGGCACCCACTCCACAGGTGCCCCGCCACACCCTGCCCCAGGTTCCCCCACCCACAGATATACCATCCCCAAGAGGCTCCGGCCTTCTCCCCTGCCACTTGCTCTCCCGGCACCACACCCCCCGCTGCGCTTGTCTGTGCCACTGATGTGGTGAGGGTGTCCTCCCCCTCTGTCCAGCCCACCTTGCCTGTTCCCCATTCTCCTCCCCTGGTGGTAGGCACTGCAGTGGAGTCCACTACCACCCTGTCTGACTTGGGCACTGCAGTGGCGGACCTGTCCACTCCATCTGCAGGGTCCACTGCAGTCGTGCCGGCACCCACAACATCTGAGCCATGCCCCCCAGTTGTGCCGGCACACACCATGTCAGACACCTCCACTGCAGTTGTCAGTGGCTCTCCAGCACCCACCACCCCTTCCCTGCTTCCTCCTGGTGAGCCCTGATCCTGTCCCTGCGGTGCCTGGCCTACCCCCCCGGTTGCCCCTCCTAGTGGATTGTCCCTGGTTTTGTGCAGGCATGTGTAGGGTGGCATCTGCCACTGTCACCCACTTGTGACTTTGTTGATGGACTGGCCATTGGCCTTTGTTTATGTTCTACCGGACTTCTACTTTTAATGCCACATATGCTGAATAAAGCAACTTTCTGTTCTCTAGTGCTTTTGCTTCTGATGTACATGATGTTGATGATGCTAATAATGCCCTTGCTGCAGTGATGGTGATATTTGGTCTCATGATAATGAAGTGTTACTGTGCAGGAACCCATGTGGTCCAGGGGTTATGTGTCCTATCCTGTGGTGTATCCATGTCATCCATAGCAGCATCTGAGGGTGTCATGTGTTCAGTATTTGGCAATGAGATTTCCTACTTAGATTGGCAACTTCACATCTGTGGCTTCCACCCCTGCACATCTGTTGTGCCTGCCATTGTTCTATTCGTCTACTTCCCTGACCGTGTGGCCATCTCCAGTGAACATGCAGGTTTGGGCATCAATGGGGAAGGACTCATCTGTGTTGTCAGTGCAACATTGCTATACAAGTGTGTTGGATCTGTGCTGATGATTCCGTTGGCACTTCCATGACCAGGCTGATGGGACGGGAGCCCTCATTTGTTGCTAATTGTTGATTGTGTGTCCCATTGCTGCCATGGTATGGTATCTGTTCGCCTCACATCTGCAGTCTCCACAGGGTATCTGCATGTGTGTGCCCATTGGTGCAAATATGTGGGTCTGCATTCGGATGGTCACTTCTGTCATTGTGTCATTGATGATTGTTGACGGTGTCAGCCCCCATGGGTGTTGTTTGTCTGCACATGGCCAAAGTTATGTCTTATTTGCACTGCAGGATTTGGCTCCCCCAATTTATGTTGCAATGGGACACATACACTACTTTGCCACTGATGTGTTTGTTGTTCTGTGACCAGGAATCATCCATGCAGTTTGGCAGTTGCACCTCTTACTTTGTCAACACTTGCCTTTTGGTCACTGTGATGATGGGGGTTTGGACCCCATTGCCACAATGTTCAAGATGTGCTGCAGCTATGGACCCCACACTTGCCTTTTGGTCACTGTGATGATGGGGGTTTGGACCCCATTGCCACAATGTTCGAAATGTGCTTCAGCTATGGACCCCACACTTACATTTTGGTCACTGTGATGATGGGGGTTTGGACCCCATTGCCACAATGTTCGAAATGTGCTTCAGCTATGGACCCCACACTTACATTTTGGTCACTGTGATGATGGGGGTTTGGACCCCATTGCCACAATGTTCAAAATGTGCTTCTGCTATGGACCCCACACTTACATTTTGGTCACTGTGATGATGGGGGTTTGGACCCCATTGCCACAATGTTCAAAATGTGCTTCTGCTATGGACCCCACACTTACATTTTGGTCACTGTGATGATGGGGGTTTGGACCCCATTGCCACAATGTTCAAAATGTGCTTCAGCTATGGACCCCACACTTACATTTTGGTCACTGTGATGATGGGGGTTTGGACCCCATTGCCACAATGTTCAAAATGTGCTTCAGCTATGGACCCCACACTTACATTTTGGTCACTGTGGTGATGGGGGTTTGGACCCCATTGCCACAATGTTCAAAATGTGCTTCTGCTATGGACCCCACACTTACCTTTTGGTCACTGTGATGATGGGGGTTTGGACCCCATTGCCACAATGTTCAAAATGTGCTTCTGCTATGGACCCCACACTTACCTTTTGGTCACTGTGATGATGGGGGTTTGGACCCCATTGCCACAATGTTCAAAATGTGCTTCTGCTATGGACCCCACACTTACATTTTGGTCACTGTGATGATGGGGGTTTGGACCCCATTGCCACAATGTTCAAAATGGGCTTCAGCTATGGACCCCACACTTACATTTTGGTCACTGTGGTGATGGGGGTTTGGACCCCATTGCCACAATGTTCAAAATGTGCTTCTGCTATGGACCCCACACTTACCTTTTGGTCACTGTGATGATGGGGGTTTGGACCCCATTGCCACAATGTTCAAAATGTGCTTCAGCTATGGACCCCACACTTACATTTTGGTCACTGTGATGGTGGTTTGGACCCCATTGCCACAATGGTCATGGCCTGCTTGCATTGTGGGTGCCACACACATATATGTGTGGCACATGTGCTATGGGGTCACATTGTATGTTCAAAGTCATGTTCGGTGTTGTAGGCATTTGACACAGTCTACACACGCTTGTCATGGTGTTGGGGGGATGTCTTCTTCTTGCATTCCCTAGGTTGTGGTGTGCTGGTTGTGTCATGCATTGTCCATCCTATGAGTGGGGGTGGTAGTAGTGGTAGGCATCCTGCCCCCTGGCTAAGGTTGGTGGTAGGCATCCAGCCCCCCCTGGGTGAGGGTGGTAGTAGTGGTAGGCATCCTGCCCCCCTGGCTAAGGGTGGTAGTAGTGGTAGGCATCCTGCCCCCCTGGGTGAGGGTGGTAGTAGTGGTGGGCATCCTGCCCCCCTGGCTAAGGGTGGTAGTAGTGGTAGGCATCCTGCCCCCCCTGGGTGAGGGTGGTAGTAGTGGTAGGCATCCTGCCCCCCCTGGGTAAGGGTGGTAGTAGTGGTAGGCATCCTGCCCCCTGGGTAAGGGTGGTAGTAGTGGTAGGCATCCTGCCACCCCTGGGTGATGGTGGTAGTAGTGGTAGGCATCCTGCCCCCCTGGGTAAGGGTGGTAGTAGTGGTAGGCATCCTGCCCCCTGGGTAAGGGTGGTAGTAGTGGTAGGCATCCTGCCCCCCTGGGTGATGGTGGTAGTAGTGGTAGGCATCCTGCCCCCCTGTGTAAGGGTGGTAGTAGTGGTAGGCATCCTGCCCCCTGGGTGAGGGTGGTAATAGTGGTGGGCATCCTGCCCCCCTGGGTAAGGGTGGTAGTAGTGGTAGGCATCCTGCCCCCCTGGGTAAGGGTGGTAGTAGTGGTAGGCATCCTGCCCCCCTGGGTAAGGGTGGTAGTAGTGGTAGGCATCCTGCCACCCCTGGGTGATGGTGGTAGTAGTGGTAGGCATCCTGCCCCCTGGGTAAGGGTGGTAGTAGTGGTAGGCATCCTGCCCCCCTGGGTAAGGGTGGTAGTAGTGGTAGGCATCCTGCCCCCTGGGTGATGGTGGTAGTAGTGGTAGGCATCCTGCCCCCCTGTGTAAGGGTGGTAGTAGTGGTAGGCATCCTGCCCCCTGGGTGAGGGTGGTAATAGTGGTGGGCATCCTGCCCCCTGGGTAAGGGTGGTAGTAGTGGTAGGCATCCTGCCCCCTGGGTGATGGTGGTAGTAGTGGTAGGCATCCTGCCCCCCTGGGTAAGGGTGGTAGTAGTGGTAGGCATCCTGCCCCCCTGGGTAAGGGTGGTAGTAGTGGTAGGCATCCTGCCCCCCTGGGTGATGGTGGTAGTAGTGGTAGGCATCCTGCCCCCTGTGTAAGGGTGGTAGTAGTGGTAGGCATCCTGCCCCCTGGGTGAGGGTGGTAGTAGTGGTAGGCATCCTGCCCCCCTGGGTGAGGGTGGTAGTAGTGGTGGGCATCCTGCCCCCTGGGTGAGGGTGGTAGTAGTGGTAGGCATCCTGTCCCCCTGGGTGATGGTGGTAGTAGTGGTAGGCATCCTGCCCCCTGGGTAAGGGTGGTAGTAGTGGTAGGCATCCTGCCCCCTGGGTGAGGGTGGTAGTAGTGGTAGGCATCCTGCCCCCCTGGGTGATGGTGGTAGTAGTGGTAGGCATCCTGCCCCCTGTGTAAGGGTGGTAGTAGTGGTAGGCATCCTGCCCCCCTGGGTGAGGGTGGTAGTAGTGGTAGGCATCCTGCCCCCCTGGGTGATGGTGGTAGTAGTGGTAGGCATCCTGCCCCCTGTGTAAGGGTGGTAGTAGTGGTAGGCATCCTGCCCCCCTGGGTGAGGGTGGTAGTAGTGGTAGGCATCCTGCCCCCCTGGGTGAGGGTGGTAGTAGTGGTGGGCATCCTGCCCCCTGGGTGAGGGTGGGAGTAGTGGTAGGCATCCTGCCCCCTGGGTGAGGGTGGTAGTAGTGGTAAGCATCCTGCCCCCTGGCTAAGGGTGGTAGTAGTGGTAGGCATCCTGCCCCCCTGGGTAAGAGTGGTAGTAGTGGTAGGCATCCTGCCCCCCTGGGTGATGGTGGTAGTAGTGGTAGGCATCCTGCCCCCTGTGTAAGGGTGGTAGTAGTGGTAGGCATCCTGCCCCCCTGGGTGAGGGTGGTAGTAGTGGTAGGCATCCTGCCCCCCTGGGTGAGGGTGGTAGTAGTGGTGGGCATCCTGCCCCCTGGGTGAGGGTGGTAGTAGTGGTAGGCATCCTGCCCCCCTGGGTGAGGGTGGTAGTAGTGGTAAGCATCCTGCCCCCTGGCTAAGGGTGGTAGTAGTGGTAGGCATCCTGCCCCCTGGGTGAGGGTGGTAGTAGTGGTGGGCATCCTGCCCCCTGGGTGAGGGTGGTAGTAGTGGTAGGCATCCTGCCCCCCTGGGTGAGGGTGGTTGTGGTGGTAGGCATCATGCCACCCCTGGGTGAGGGTGGTAGTGGTGGTAGGCATCATGCCACCCCTGGGTAGGGGTGGTGGTGCGCATTCAGGCCCCTGTGTGCATATGTGGCATTGGTGATGGGCATCCCGCCCCTATGGTGCTGCTGTTGCTGGTGTAAGTATATTCTGCATCCCTGTGTGTGTGTGTGTGATGTGTCGTGTACGTGTTGTATGTGTTTTGTGGTTGGTGTCTGGCTTACCTTCTGCGCCGAACGCGTCCGTGCCTGTTCCGGTAGTAAATGTAGAATATTGGTATGATCGGGACGAAGGGATTCATGGTTGGTTCGTGTCGTTCGTCCTTCTCGTTGCTTCGCGTCGTCCTCGTTGCTTCGCCTCGTCCTCGTCGCTTCGCGTCGTCCTCGTCGCTGGCGTGTTCGCCTCGTAGCTGTGGATCGTGTTGTGGCGCGAATCGGAGCTTATGTGCGCCTCTCCCGGATGCTTTGACGTGCCGTGCGTAGCGACGGGTTCGGCGCGTACTGAAAGCGCATCGTACTTGTCCGGCCGGACGGGGCTGCATTTTTCCTTCCGTGCGACTCGATTCGGCGTTTCCGGATTCGCCTCGGTCGGGGAACAGGACCTGGTTTGGGTGAGTACGGCTCGGCCGGATTTTTTGCTGTTGTGCGCATCGTACTTGCTCGTTCGGTGTGCTGTACGGATCGGTCGGGAAACAGGCTTTCGCATGGCTTTTTTCCCGACCGAATGGTATTGGGTGCGCCTCCGACCGAGATCGGAATTGGCCCCTATGTAGTTAGAGTGCTTTCATCTGTTAAATGTCATTCCTGTATATTATGTAAATATCTATGTTTTTTCTATTCTGTATATTATGTATATATCCATAAACTACCGGCGGTAGTTCGTCCCTTAATGTTGGATTTTTTGAGTGTCTCTATATGTCAATTGTCACTGAGGTTATTGTGGTTATAAACCTCCCCCTCTTTTGTATAATATGTAAATAATAACTAACCGCTCGTGGTTGTTTTTAAAAATTCACTTCATACCAACTTTTCCTGTGATTCGGCCCCCATTTCATTGAGCGGTAACTTTTAGCGAAATCAGTCTTTTACTATTTCGAAAAACGCGCTATCAGCGTGAGGCTCACGCAAGCGGTGCGTTTCAAATAACGTCCTCGCGGCGAGCACGGCAGTCTCTAGCAACTCGTGCGGACCGCGGACGCTCGTTTTTGTTTACCAAACAATAAGGTAAAGAATTCTGGAATGCTTGCCACATCACTCACCAATATATGGTTACACTATTGCTTGACTTAGGCATCTTCTTGACTCATGGTGTATCCGCATTTTTTACAGAATCAAGCCTTACTGCTTGGATTGCGTTACCCTTTACTCTACGGGTAAGTGCATTACCTTTGTTCTAACATGGAGGTTGTCCTAGCCCTACTATTAGTGTGACATTAATCAGTCCATCTGGTTTCAGATGGGGACGCCCACCATGACTCACTAGACGGGAGTGAATCCCCGCACCCCGGCAGATAATCCTGCGGTTAAGCTATCAGTACTTTTGGCTCAGCATTAGATATCACATTATTAGGTGCACAACCCTAACCCCCCCCCCCTTTTTTAACCCCATAGGTGTGCAACTAGGAAGACACACTTAACTCAGGTTGCTCCACCCTTGTCCTGAAGAAGACCCGCAGGCCGAGGTTTCAAATTACCCTCTGAGCCCCCAGTCGGGTCGAAACGTCGACGCACACCCACTTAATCAACCTGGATCACAAGCCCTAAACCCAACGTGCTATATAAGGATACATTTATATGCTTACAATTTGAATATAAAAAGAATTTTGATTGCTTTAAATGTGGCCAGGTTACCGTTGACTGTGAATTATTTACCAGTCCTCTTTGGAATGATCCTTAATTTCTTATTATACTGTCTGGAATTCCCCTTCTTATCTTCTACACACTAGAGCACCCCCTTTATTCTCGCACGTTCCACTGGAGCTACCTCCCACCCCTTTCCCTTCCTTCTTAAATTGTTCTTATTTAGTAACGTTTGATTCAACAATGATGTGAATAAAACCTTGTTGTATACGCCTTGGTTGTTGCACTTTTGTATAAACCTGTGTACGAACTAACTATTGTATTGATTACTTTGAGCTAATTGGTTATATGCTCCAAAATAATTCCAAACAATAACTGTGCTGTGTGATACGCATCATTTTCTATAAGAAGGGTCAGGGACCATTGTTTTTTGTATCGCATGTCAAATCATTGAGCACGGATCACCGTTGGCACCGCCAAATCCTGCAGTGACGCTGCAGTGTATTGGCCCTCTCATAGCAAAGACTGGGCGAGGATGACATCCTCGACTCAACGCTTCTAAGTCCAAGATTCTGCTTATTTGCCCTGTTGCGTTTAGTTTTCCACTTAACTGGCTCATTTCTCTCAAAGACGGCTGACAAAGTGTGAAAACTTGGTGTCAAATTGGATTCGAAAATGGCTTTTGTCCCATTTGTACGTGGGGATCCCACCTTTGTTGCGACGCCCACACTGCTTTGCACTTGCCTTGACAATAACAATGCCTAGACTGGATTCCTGCAATTTCATCTTCACCAGTCTGGTGGCTACAACCATCTGCAAGCTGCAATGTCCCAGGATTAAGCTGTTTAAATAATCCTTAGCTTGCAAAGAACTGAGCACTTTACCACTGTTTTTCCAGCCCTGCACGGGCTACAGATAAAACAACAAATACAAATCAAAATCAGGCGCATCATCCAGAGAGCCTAGTAATATTGATCCTCATTCCCTCTAAACAACCAAACCTATCAGATAATTAAAGGGGCTTAGACTTACTTTCCGAGCCAAGTGGTTCTGTTGGAGATCTAATCAATCTCAAGGCTTACCAGAATTTCACTGATGAATTTTATATTGAATCAGTTGAACAGCATCTGCTAAGCATTGGTATAATTTCACTGACTAACCATTTCTTATATGGCTCAGGTGACGGCAATGACCACAGTGGTTACAGCTAGAAGTAAGGCCTGCAGCCTCTTTCACCCTTATTGGCTACCAAAAAAGATGTTTGGTGCCTCTGATAGCCATTAAGGCTACTGATTTGTTGCCTTGTACCCAAGGCCTGTGAGTCTGTTAATTGAAAATCAGTAGCGTTGCTCCATGAGCAGGCTTTAAGTGGGTCTAATACATTGACACCGTCTTAAACCTCTAGGTGATTGGCAACAAGATCATTGTTTAACATTCAATGTACATGCTGTATTGAATGTTGCTGTGATAACTTTTGATGGTGAAAGGTGCTAAAAGGTGTTTCTATCCTCAGCTGCCCTTGACAGAACACGAACAATTCTTGATAGAAAATCCCAGCTTTTGTAAGAAAAAAAGAAATTGCTTGATTCAAATCTTTAAACAAAAGTAGAGTTTGCCTTCAATGGTCCTCGCCCGGTCAGAGACATTAGTGACAGAGAAATTCTAACGTCCTCGTGAAGAATAACCAAATGAACAGCAAGGCTCACCTCCACCTTTCATCTTTCTTAGGCATCATTCCACAAGCAAGCATTTTAAGAATAGTAATTGAGGGTAACTTAAATCCAAGATTATAATTGGCATTGGCTTCCCACAGAGCTCCTCGGCTTCGGACGGATCAATGCAAGATTGCTAATGCTCTGAGTCCTGAAACCTTTGAGCACTAAGATTTACCATCATAAGTATGCATTAGGTAAAATCTTCAACTTTAGCCAGGGTTAGATTAAGGACCAAAACTAGGCCTTGGCAGAACTCGCGGAGTTTAACACCGTGGAATTCCGCGGAGTTACAAAAAAGTTCCGCGAGATTCGGCGGAATTCGGGGAATGGGTGGAAATAGGCACGTTGCGCTGCTCAAAATCAGTGTGAACAGCACCATGAGGCGCACCAGACGTGACAGCTTCTCAAGTTTATTTTGCTGCCACTCAAGTAGATTTTCTAATCAAGCTGCAGCTTTCTGGCCACGAACGGTCGCAACCTTTTGCAACCGCCCGCGTTGGAGAAATCTCACCAGGAGCCCTCCTAGTCACTGAAAATCGCACTTAGGGGAGGCCAAATCTCACTTTCACTTGCCAAATTACTATTGGCGAGCGGCGCGTGAGAAAAAACTCTGCCATGCAGCGGTTGGCGGAATTCTGTCAGAACTCCGTATTACAAGCGTAACGTGAAGAGGCAAAAACTCCGCCAACTCCGCAGGCGGAGCAGAATATATCACCCACCCCTAACCAAAACACGCACTGGCTAAAAATATTAAGTAGCTCCACATGTAAGGGAGCATAGTGTGCACACTTAATCATCTCCATTTATGTTTTTAGGGGTGAGGAGGATTCTCTCCAAAACAACATTTTTTAACAAAACTGGTCCAAGTGATGCATAATAGAGCACTACTTACGGAACTTATTACAAACTGTAATGTGTCTGAGCCTGTTACAGCACCTAGAGTTGCATTTATTTACTGCTGCCATCATGTAGGTGCCTCTAAATGAATTAATTGCCACAGACAGAAAGACTGGGAACAAAGCATGCAAACATTTGTAGCACAGAGCCTGTCTAATACAGCGTGCCCCAAGGAGTATATGCTGATAAAGAATTATTTGCCAAGAGTCATTCCACCAGTTGTATATTCTATCACTTTTTGTGTGCCACTTAAGAGTTCATCAAACATGTTGTGCTTCTAGTAATATGATGCTAAGTGTATCAACATAGTAAGGTGCTGCTCAGGGATGCTGAGACAAGCTCTCAGGTGTGACCAAGATAGCTTGTAAATGCCAGTTGTGCTCATTGTGACAGGGGACAACTCACTGTACCAGTGACCTACTCAGGATCCCAGGGCTGCTAGGTAGTTCATATAAACCTATATAAGATCCTCATGTTTAGACAACATACACTATAGGATTGGTGCCAGACTGATTCTAGACACCCCTATCGGCTATGTTAACCTGTATTCCAGCTAGCTCACAGTGCCACTAGAAACTCCTCTTACCAAGGAGAGAATAGTTCTTGGCAACTATTGAACATGACAACCCTGATCCCTCAGAATCGTGGAAACAGATTCTGAGGATCAGGGTCCTTCAGAATCAGTAGGAGTACGCATTTTACTGTCATGTATTTTATATACTCGCCTGTATTCATGATTTTAGCAAGATGGTAGAAATCTACCATCCTTTCACCTTCTTAGTGCTTCTAATCATTTATATCTGTTAGTGTCTAGTGGTTGTTTCAGAACATCTATTTTACACTAGAATGACGACTGTTCAATAAATGCTTATTGAAAAACGTCCATATCGTTTATTCTGTGTATCTCTCCGAGACCAAGTGAGCACGAGTGACTGATCGAAAAGTATTGCACTGTTTCCACGTTTGCTTTGGTTCTTTGTGAATGGCGCCATTTGAGAGATCTCTAGTGTGGTCGGAGGACCATTTTTGATTAATGCTTTGTAGGTCTATGGACCAATTTTGGAAAGAAGGTGTCTATGGACACTTTGCCAGGCAGACTAATGGATTTGGCTTACTCTTGAAAATGCCTGGGGTTTGACTAGTTTTTTGCTTTTATGGTGTTGGTTCTGATTTGTAAAATTGGTACAGTCTGGGGACTGGCTCTTGGTCCTTCATTGCTTGATACGCTCCGAGGACCGCCCTTTGGAAAGATATTGGTAAGTCACTCGTCTGGTACGAATAGCGAATTTGTTTCTCTGTGTTTTTGAAAATGTCCTGTCTTAGTAAATTGTGCTGTTTGGGGTGCCGTTGCTGTTCAGCTGATGCTCAATTGGAAGAGATGCAGCCTGCGCCTCCGGAAGGCACTCCGAATTATGACATGTATGTTAAACACAGTCTTGGCCCTATTATATTTAGTACATTATGGCACAAGTATACGAGGGACAATGCCGAGTTGCAGTGGCCGCTAACAGGTACCTTTGATGAACAGAAATTGAACTTCCTGCAGGATAAATTGTTTGCGAGACGAAGTAGGCAGTCAATGTTTGATTATCTCCAGGTATGGCAGAAGGAAGCTAAGCAAAGACGAATGAGAGCAGGGAAGGAGGCCTGGAGAGGGAAGACGCAGACAGTAACACAGAAAGCAATAGCGTATGAGAGAGAGAGAGAGAGAGTAGAGGGGTATAGAGTGTGCTGACCGGAAGTTTAGGTTGCAATGTGATAAATCCTATGTTGCTCGAGAAGAAGGTGATCCCTTTGTAGAGGATCTGTTAGACATACGCCCCCCACCTCCATATGCTCCACAGAGGGTATATCCAGCTGTCCCACAGCCCCAGCCTTCCGTCTCCCTTGCTTCTGCATCTGGCTCTTCTGCTATTGACTTGGCTGCTTCGGCTGGAGTGCCTCCTGTTTCCTCTTCGGCTTCATCTGTCGCGCCTGCAGCGACTGCAGGTCTTTCTCCTACGCCTATTGCTCCAGCCTCTTCTCTCTCCCCCTCGCTTACACCTACAACACAGACGTTGATGTCTTTGGTTCCTGCCTCTACAACGAGTGTGTCCTCCCCACGCCTCCTCTCCCCGACCTTGCTGAGCATTGGAACGCCAGTGCGTGGACTAGATGATGGGGATTGGGCGGATGCAAAGGAAAGAATGGGGCGAGTGCTGATTCGGTCTGATGTGGGAGATGCAGAGAAAAAGATGGTAGCTGACCAGGCCTCCCAGTGGGCCCGGAGTCTGATTTACAGTGTGGAGGATGTGTGGATTGTACTGAGGGAATATGAGCCGTTTGTACAGCAGCATGCTCTCAAGCATATGTCGGCTACTCTGATTGGGTTGTGGGAGCAGTGCTTTAACGGTGTTGCCCCCCAAAGTATTTATGATATTCGAGACCACGTGTATGCCGCTGGCATGGCCCCTAATGACGTTTTTAGTAGTTACAACGTTGATTGGAGACAGAGGTAGGTTACACCAGAAGAGTCCGACCGCAGTGTCTCAGTTCCCAATGAGGGAAGTACTTCCTATTTTTCACCCTGAAATACCAGAGCTACGAGATGGGAAGGGCAATGTCATCAGGCAGCGAGTAGAGGCCTGTTTCCAAGAACCGTGGGTTTATACTCCTTGGAAAAGGAGTGAGGTTTTGTCCCTTAAGACAGTTGCCCGACCCTCGGAAAAATCCTACTGCTTATTATAAAGAATTGACAGAGGCTGCGTCGTCAAAGGTGATGACGTTTGCAGACATTGAGATGTTTTTCGGTTTGTTGGTACCAGTTGATATCTGGCGGCAGGTGCACACGCAGGACCACGTAGTGGAGTTGGGCGGCACTTGGGACGAGATCAGGGTATGGGATAAAGAGAGGAAGCCTGGTGAGAAGCCTAAGGCTGAGATACTAGCTTTGCCGGGGCGAATTATTGCGTATATGCACTCCTTGATTCCACCGAGAAGGGTGGATTGGGACAAGTTAACAGCATATCGCCAGAAGAAAGATGAAAGTGTATCTGATTTCTTTACTAGGTTTGAAGATGTGTTTCTGGATTTTAGTGGACAGGATTTGTCGATGGAGGGAGGTGTCCGATTGTTTGTTAACAGGTTTGTTACGAATCTGCTTCCTGAGATCGCGACTCGGTTGCAGGCTTCGGAGAGCACTTGGACTACCTCCTCCCCATCGGTAATATTAAGTATGGCGCAGTATTATGAGCATAGAGAGAACGAAGAAAAGGAGAAGGTAGAGAAAAGAAATAAGGAGCTGAAAACGAAGGTGTTGATGCAGCAGGTGTCCCGGGGGAATGGTAGAGGACGAGGCATTGGTCCGGCTCGACAGCTGCCCCCGCACTAGCAGGAATGCGACACCTGTGGGGCCGTACCAGTGTGCATATTGTAAGGAGGAGGGGTACTGGTGCAGTGAGTGTCCGACGTTGTTGCAAAGGGTTGGGGTCCCCTGAGGACGAGGTTCTAGAGGACGGGGTTGAGGGGCTAGCGGCCATGACGGAGGCCAGGGAGGTGAGGGACAGCCAGGTCAATCTAGCCAGAACTATTTTGATGATCTGAGGGGGCGACAGTACTACCATGATGGCTAGAACAGCCAGGGGCAGGGTGAGGGATCAGTTCAGATCCCTGTGGATCAGCGCGGACCATATGTTACTGCTGATCTGCAGGGCTCAGCGAAGAAATACTTGGTGGACACAGGTGCAATGAATAGCTCTGTTTCTCATTCACTGGTCCCCGGGGCAGCTCTGTCTGGCCAAAATAATGTTTCGGTAGGCTTTTCAGGTATACCGGTTGTGAGCCCCATCACCGAGCCACTCACCCTGACTATTGGTCCTTTTACTGTGGATTCGCCTTTTCTACTGACATCTAACTGTGGGGAAAATCTGATGGGTTTGGATTTGTTGAAGAAGTTGCATGCAACTATTTTGTGCTCCCCTTTGTGTTTGGATCTGAGCTAGACGGACAGCTCCACCGCTGGTGCTCAACAGCGCCTACGCCTGACGAACAATAGGGGTCCACCAGCGGGACCCAGATGGACGCTGGGAACACTGTCCCATTTTCTTGCTTTATTCCCGTTCGGCTCCAAGTGTAAGTCTTTTCCTCTGGTTCAAGAAAATGTACCACTTTGGTCACCCCATTCAGGAGGAAGAACAGTCCTTTGCAGCTCCGCGTTCTGAATGGAATGGGCCTGTTTGGTCCTCCTGGTCTACTAAAAGTAAAACTGTCTTTGCAACGATTATTCTGATCTCTCTGATAATAATACTTGGGATATCATATTGAGGAGAAATATCCTGTGCATACGTTGATTGGTACTACGCCTGTTCCCCCTGAACATATCTTTGTTACTCTGGCCCCTCACAAAGAGTAGCACCGAAAGTCCTATAAAGATAATGTGTTTATTCAGACTCTGCATCAAACGCACATTACCTATAATACGACAAAATGTTGGGTATGCGGGTTGTTGCCCTCAGTGACTCATAGAAGTGAGACCTTGTTGTCCATGCCTTTGTCATATGTCAGTAGCTGTGAAGGATGGTTTGCATTGCTTAGTAAGGTACGTTCATTTCCCCAGGCTGATACATTAGAGCGAAAGAGTACTAGTTCTCGCACCCTAACGCAAACTGTACGTTTTCAGCATAGAGCACCCTCTGGTGCTCCCACAGGCCGAGAGCCGTTCGGCAGATTGTTACTGAGCTCTTGTATGCATGCATACAAGGGAGTGAGATAGGGAAATTGCTCCCAGGTGGAAATGGATAATTTCCTGCAGTTCAACACATCAGAATATTACCAGTCCTTTCAGGCCCGTAATGTCTCTGAAGATAAGACGATATCCCTGTCAGTGGTTAATGTTACAGCTGCCTTCTGTGTCCAGGGGGCAGGGAAAATAGAGGTGGGGGAGAGCAGGTGCAACACCACTTACAATTTGAGAGCAACAGATAGTCCGTCCCTGATACTGCCACCCAATGTCTATTTTGTTTGTGGATCCCATGGTTATGTATGGCTTCCTGAGGGGTGGTCGGGAAGGTGCTATCTTTCTCACCTCTTACCCCCAGTATATATAGCCCCTCCCAATTACCATAAAGACCATCGTTTACAGCGTAGAAATGCCCATGCGTTCCGGTTTAGGAGAATGATTAGTACAGACGACAAAGATCAGACGGACACCACTTTGCAGCAGTTCACAGATGCTATGAAGGGTATCATACCTTTCTGGGGCCATATGGCCAATAGCCTTAACATCCGGCGGCTCACTAGGGTGGTGGAAGGAGTCATTAACATAACTGCAGGGATTTTGACCAATATCACAATAGAGGTCCAGGCTACGAGACTTGTTGCCCTTCAGAACAGGATGGTGTTAGACGTCATCCTTGCTGACCGGGGTGGGGCCTGCTGCGTCATCGGCAGTAGCTGCTGTGTATACATACCGGACCACTCTCCAAATGTATATGCTGCTATACAGAAGCTCCATAGGCTTGCCTCTGACATACACCAGTAAAATGGCACGTGGTCTCTCACAGGGTGGTTTTGGGGCCTCTTCGCATCTTGGGGTTGGAATATTATTATTTTCCTGGTTGCCATATATGGCATCATTCTAGCATGCTGTCTGTGCATACATTGCCTTCCTGCCTGTTGTGCCTACTGTGTATCAACGCTGACCCCTCGCCCAAAGCCCCCAGAGCATGATTCTCAGAGCAGAGCCATGATGATGCAGGATATTCAAGATATGATGTGTATTGATGAGGGCATTTTTGAATACTAATTATGTATGCCTAACATTATAGAGCATTTAGTTTTGGTTGATAGTTGTATAACGTAGTAAATGTTGCCTATGATCGAACGACTTTACTATCTTTAGAATTGTAAAGGCCCTAACCTGATAGTGTGGAAATGTACCCAAAAGTGAGCACACTGGTGCAGGGTCACCCTCTCGTCCACGGGTTCCAAAGACTAACAAAAAGAGAGATCGGCACTGGAGTTGAAATAAAATAACAAGTTTATTAATCACTCATGAGTGGGACCACGTCCACACAACACTCTTCTTTTTCTATTTTTTCCTTCATTTCTTTATCTTTTAATTCTAACGCTTTTTGATATATCGTTTTCCGCTGTTCTTTTTCTGCTATAGCTTCCGCTCTCTTCGCTCTCTCTCGCACTTCTTTATCCCACATACGTACACAATCAAACATGTCCTGTCTACTTTTTCTTTTAAATAAACACTGCTCTACATATTGAACCTTTTTAGAATCGAATGACCCATTCACTGGCCATTGTAAATCTGACTCTTTCTTTGTGTATTTGTTCCATAATGAACCGTACATTATGGGAGAAATACCATATTTGATATACATTTCTCTATTAGGGGTCCCTTCCGGAGGAGCTCGGCTGACTTTGTTCCAAACTTATTCTTGGTACCACAAGAGCAGCAACACCACTTACGGAGTGTGCTGAGAACAGGCATGTTTTCACAAATATATGTAAAATATTACTACTCCAAACAAATATTCCAGAAGGAGAAAAATCTCCACATTACCTGCCTTCAGTCTTTGCAAAGAATGAATATCCAAAACCAAACCAAAAACCAAACCAAGCAAATCAAGAGTGCCGCTTCAGCGACCTTACCAAACAGAAGTCTCCAACTCCCACATGCCGATCTCTGGTCGACCTAATGGTCACTGCAAAAAGTACGCCAAAGAAAGCCCCAATTGAGACCGGCCACCACCTGGAGGGTCAAATCGGGAAAACCGGAAAAGTCACATCGGCCTGCAAAGACAAGGGTCTCCTCATGCAGTGCGCATCCTCAGTAATATTTCGATCCTCCATCGAGACCACTCCTTTCGGACGGCCGCGTCTCTGATGGGGCCCCACGTGCTAGGCGCCAACTGTGGAAATGTACCCAAAAGTGAGCACACTGGTGCAGGGTCACCCTCTCGTCCACGGGTTCCGAAGACTAACAAAAAGAGAGATCGGCACTGGAGTTGAAATAAAATAACAAGTTTATTAATCACTCATGAGTGGGACCACGTCCACACAACACTCTCAAGTGTTGCAGGAGGAGGTACACTGAACTCACAAACCATCGTCCTTATATACAGCTTTGTTGCAATGTAAGCACATGGACAGAAATGGAAAGAACAAGTTTAGAAATAACTATAAGCAAACAAGGGCAGATAGATGACTACGTGGTCAGCAAATTGGGAGGTGGAGCAGGAATGCTTATGGCAGCAGTAAACAGTCAACAGATAACATCTAAGACCAGGTGCACCGGCAGCTACAAACCCCCAGCACGTACATTGCTTAGCCATGTCAGGAGGTCAACTAAAATAGATAACACAAGCAGAGTGAAAAGACGAGCAGCAGAGGACGGAAGAATTACGAAGGAAACGAAATGGACACCACAGCCAAAATGGCTGTTGCTTATGCTAACGTAAAATATTACACGTTTCCACAGACGACCCTTTTAGCATAAGCTAAGACATTTTCTTATGCTTTTAAAGGGGTACGATAAACATCATGGATGTCAATTAACATCATTTCACAGATTTCTCATTCCATTGCTGAACGGGCATTTGCATTTTGGACATTCGTTTTAGATGGTAAACAAGTAGTACAAGTGGAAATACAGAGGGAACAGAGCATTGGCCCACATTGAATACATAAACAACAAGAGAAGAGAATTGCAATAATTATGAACAAGTCCGACAATATTTTCAGACCCCATACAGAAAATATGCTCCAGAACCATCCAGTCCAAGTTCCTGAGTCTTGATGTATCTCAGTGGCTATTTTATGCATTTTGGAAATGGCATCATAAACAGAAGGTGAATTGTCCGGTATGAAGACACAACAGCTGGATCCGATGATACGGCATGCTCCACCTCGATCAGCCAAAATAACATCTAAAACCATTCTATTTTGCAAAGTCACAATTCTCGTAATTTGGAGTTCTTCTGTAATATTTCCAAGAGCCATTGCTGTTTGATTAGTCACAGCCTCTACTACACTTGTCAAGCGTCTAATTTTCCTACTGTTCAAAGCCGCACCAACAAAGAAAAAGAGTCCCAAATTAAAGTCAACATATTGCTGTAATGCAGTGTCAGTTTGATCCACTTCATCATTATTTATAGTTCTTTTGAATCGGTTCAAGGAAATGTCATTAAACAATTTTTGATCTTTATGATAAGATGCAGGCGCTAAGAACACAGGAGGAAGCAAGAAGGACACATAGCATATTCCAGACCATCCAATTGGTACATGATAGTAACCTTTACTTCCACAAATGAAATAAGTGTTGTGTGAGGATAGAAAACTGCTATTGTTCGTTCCAGTAATATTCAATACTGTAGTAGAGTCACTTTTTCCCACTGGAATACTGCCAAAACTGCTCACACAAAGATTTGCTCGGGCTCTAGTAACAGCGATAACAGGAGGCCCGTTAACCTTGGCCGTTCGAGTGTTGGGGAAAACATAGCTTGTGGAGGAATCTCCTTTGCGATACTCCTCCATTTCCCATATAGTTCCTTTGGCTTGTGGGTCCCCTTACTCATCAGGGTAACAAACCTTATTTAGTTTCGCATTAAGTCCTCCTACATCAGCTAGAGTAATATTACAGATTTCAGAGGCCCACAACAGTGCGAACCAGGCTCTACAGGAGCCATTATGCGAGAATGGCAAGGGAATGAAAGGCGTTCCTCCCTTCTTCTGATGAGCTGACATCATTCCACATACCCAGCAGTTGGTAGTGTTCGTAGCATTATGAGTATGATGCAACATTTGTATGAAAGTGTTATTGAGATATGACATTCGGTGCTTCTTTTCATGATAGGGAAGAGTGAAGTAATAATGTTCTGTGGGGACAGGAGTAGTAGCAGGCAGTAAGTTTTGAGCCGGAGTTACTTCCTCCACAACCCACATTATCACAGCAATGATGACAGCAGTCAAAGTTAGTCCAATAACGAACATTGTGCATTTGTTACAGATTTTTGCAGCATTTGATTTCTTCTCCTCAGGCATGTTCATCTCATCGGCAAACAACAAAACAGATGGTGCCCTAAGGTCCTGGGCAGGTTTTGGTTTCTTCACTAACTTTGAGGCGAGTAGTCACTAAAAGCTACCCCCCTTTGTAGTCAGTCTTTAACCACCCAGGACAGTGGCTCAAACAGTCTCTTTCTGCGATGAAGTGTCTTTCTTCCTGGATCGTAGCAGATATCTAGATGTACCAGGGATCGTGTGGTCCGGGAAGACTTCCTCAGGCCCTTCAGGTGACGCTGCTCGTCCTCTCTCGGTGACCAGGATGTCGCGGTGATCTGTCAACACAGCTGGGCTCACGAGGGCATGCGGAAACTTTCGACAATGGGTGGCATGCACCCAGTTCTTCCGGTTGGTCACTCGGACTGCAGTTCTGGTAGCAAGGAGGACTTGCTCTGGGCCACGCCACCGAGGTGCCAAGGAATTTGTCCGTTGAAACTATTTCGTCAGCACAAAATCGCCAGGCCACAGATCGTGGCCCTCACCCTGCAACCTGTCTGGAAGGGCTTCCCGTACCTGCTGATAAATGGAAGACAAGCTGTCAGTTAACTGGGACAAATAGTCACTCATCAACATGTGGGGAACATCATGTATAGGGCGAGGCTTAGGGACCCCCCAAATATTCATGGGCCTCCCAAAGACGATCTCATGTGGCGTAAGGCCAGATCGTGTATGTAGTATCGATCTGATAGAAAGCAAGGCTAGGGGCTTACAGCCATCTCTTAATGTGCGAAGCCAGAAACTACAGACAAATCTTATATTTCAAGCAGTCCTTACTGATTTTTTTTTATTTTTTAGAGAAAGCACAGGTTCAATGGTTAGCCAGTCAAACTCCTCTGAGAAGGAGACAATTTTACACCCATAAAGAAGGACGATTAGAGCAGCATGGAAGGCATCTACATGAGCCCACAGAAAGGTGTAAAGAGCAAATCACACAAAAAAATAGGAATTTACCACTGACTTAGGAGAACGCCTGCAACATCTCGAGATTTCCTACTCCTATCCCTATTCACAGAAGGCCCACTTGTGAGGCAGATAATTCCATGATTATCATACTTCTACTGGCGCGCAGCAGTATTATCTAACATCACAGGCGCAGAATACATGCAGTGCAGAAAACCCTCAGGCATAGAGTTAGGTTAAATGTGAAATTTCAATGTTTTTCATTTTTCCTTCTCGTGAATAATGACTTTTCACGAGAAAATCGCCCCTTCATGCAGGCATGCAAGCAAGTGTCCACAGGACAATGCAAATGTTGGGTTCATCGCATTTGCAGAGACCCCATCAATGAGAATTACTTCTCTAACCTCATTATCACTTATGGTGACAGAACATTATCGATGTTTCGTGCAAGTTTGCCTTAGCATGGAAAAATCTGCTGCTTGCGAGTTCGTGAATCAGAATTTTTGCATGCAGAGTTTACACTTTTTTTTTTCAACTTATGACTTTACAATAATTTGACCTAGAACACCCTAATGTCGCAATTAAACTGAAGCACATTGCTGCACGGTGCGGTGACGTGTACACATTTGCAAGGTTCATTGAGGGAAAGGCCAACTGCAGCTTCCGTAGTAATGAGATCACTTAGCCAGGGGCTAAATAAAGGCCTAATTATTTACCATTGTCAACAGGCAACGGGCTGCATGTATTTTGGTACAGCTATCCAGCAGCACGTCTATATAAACGTCCTGACAGTTGCAAGGGGCCTGCTGCTAGGCCGGCCTGGCCTTTCTGAGGTAAAACAAGTTTACATTTGGCAGCAGGTGTAAAGCCCGCCTCTAACCGGCGGCAGATATATCACTAAAACGTCAGGCGCCCTGGGTCACAGATGCACAGATCACTTTCACGTTTCCAAAATTAGCAGCCTTGACTATATTGTGAGCCTCGCTTTCAGTATGTGCTGGCTTATCGTTTTCATTACGAGACAGGACAAATATTTATGCAGGGGAGAGGAGTGCGAACACAGAGTGCATACGGAACTATAAATTCTACAAAGTGGGCCACGGTGGTGCCACCAGAGATGCTAATGCGTCTGCTGTCTATAAAGTGGCCGTCCAGTGAGTGAGTGACAAAAAAAAAAACGTGTCCTTACCCAAGCTTACATCATCAACAACAAATCTAAGTTCTAGTTATTTCAACGGTTCCAGGGTACTTCTAAATTACTCGCACATACATTGAAATGGTGCTCACCACTTAGATCAGCCACATATAAGCAAATTGCCCGTGACAAGACCTTTTCCATCACTGTGTTGAGTCTATGGAATACTCTGCCTGCCAAAGAACAGATCAAAAACTTGACTTTTTCACTTGGCCAAAATAAATTAAAGTCCTATCAAACTGTGGCAGTTAGGCCTCCGAAATCCATCTTTACCTGGTTTGGTTGTTTTAGGAAAAAGAAATGTAGACCTGTCACAATTTTGTCACATTTGTGACACACAGCCATATGGCAGCAACATGTCGCAATTCAGTGCAGTATGCTTGTGGATTTGAACGGTGAAAATCTAACGACAAAGCAATGGGACATCATAGTGCTTGGGTGGAGTCATTGAAGTTTGCGCCAGGGGATTGTGATCACAAGAATATGCAAAACAAAAAGAGGAAGCAAGAGGGTAGGGGCCAGGATGGAATGTAGAATAACAGTAAGAGTGTGGAATTTTATACGGGGGTGGGGTCGTTCTAATAGGATGCAATCATCCTGAGGCGTATTAAATTGTGGATAGATAGGGCACCTAATAGGATACTGGCCATTTACCTCTAATCGACGTTCTCTATCTTCTTTTTCTATTTTTTCCTTCATTTCTTTATCTTTTAATTCTAACGCTTTTTGATATATCGTTTTCCGCTGTTCTTTTTCTGCTATAGCTTCCGCTCTCTTCACTCTCTCTCGCACTTCTTTATCCCACATATGTACACAATCAAACATGTCCTGTCTACTTTTTCTTTTAAATAAACACTGCTCTACATATTGAACCTTTTTAGAATCGAATGACCCATTCACTGGCCATTGTAAATCGGACTCTTTCTTTGTGTATTTGTTCCATAATGAACCGTACATTATGGGAGAAATACCATATTTGATATACATTTCTCTATTAGGGGTCCCTTCCGGAGGAGCCGGCTGACTTTGTTCCAAACTTATTCTTGGTACCACAAGAGCAGCAACACCACTTACGGAGTGTGCTGAGAACAGGCATGTTTTCACAAATATATGTAAAATATTACTACTCCAAACAAATATTCCAGAAGGAGAAAAATCTCCACATTACCTGCCTTCAGTCTTTGCAAAGAATGAATACCCAAAACCAAACCAAAAACCAAACCAAGCAAATCAAGAGTGCAGCTTCAGCGACCTTACCAAACAGAAGTCTCCAACTCCCACATGCCGATCTCTGGTCGACCTAATGGTCACTGCAAAAAGTACGCCAAAGAAATCCCCAGTCAAGACGGCCACCACCTGGAGGGTCAAATCGGGAAAACCGGAAAAGTCACATCGGCCTGCAAAGACAAGGGTCTCCTCATGCAGTGCGCATCCTCAGAAATATTTCGATCCTCCGTCGAGACCACTCCTTCGGATGGCCGCGTCTCTGATGGGGCACCACGTGCTAGGCGCCAACTGTGGAAATGTACCCAAAAGTGAGCACACTGATGCAGGGTCACCCACTCGTCCACGGGTTCCAAAGACTAACAAAAAGAGAGATCGGCACTGGAGTTGAAATAAAATAACAAGTTTATTAATCACTCATGAGTGGGACCACGTCCACACAACACTCTCAAGTGTTGCAGGAGGAGGTACACTGAACTCACAAACCATCGTCCTTATATACAGCTTTGTTGCAATGTAAGCACATGGACAGAAATGGAAAGAACAAGTTTAGAAATAGCTATCAGCAAACAAGGGCAGATAGATGACTACGTGGTCAGCAAATTGGGAGGGGGGAGCAGGAATGCTTATGGCAGCAGTAAACAGTCAACAGATAACGTCTAAGACCAGGTGCACCGGCAGCTACAAACCCCCAGCACGCACATTGCTTAGCCATGTCAGGAGGTCAACTAAAATAGATAACACAAGCAGAGTGAAAAGACGAGCAGCAGAGGACGGAAGAATTACGAAGGAAACGAAATGGACACCACAGCCAAAATGGCTGTTGCTTATGCTAACGTAAAATATTACACGTTTCCACAATAGCACCAATAAAAATTAGAAATGAATGCTAAAAGGAGGGTCTGTTAGAATTGAAAATGTAATTGCTGTGTTGCTCGTACTTCGTTCTGCATTAAGTTAGCATTCATTACGCCATTTTTAGTTGCCGCCATATTTGTCCCATGATCGACGCTGAGCTTCTGTCCTCACATCGCTTGCCTCAGCAGAAAACTGCCTTGATGTCTCCTCCTTTGCTGATATCTCTCCAAGGCCGAGCTTCGCTGCACTAATGAATGTACTCTCTATTGTAACATACCTTTGCTGCTAGTTAGACTCGTTCCCACCTTCTAGAATGGCGGGCACGGGCTGAGCAACCTTGGGGCAGAGGCAGTGTGTACCCAGCCCCAGGATTACAGCTCATCCTTGTTTGCCTCCTTTGTTCGCAGTTGCACGGACCGGAATTTTCCAGTCTGGGCGTGTACTTGGGGAATTGGAAATGTATAATACCTGATATCATATTGGGGGGAGTCAGTCCCTCGGCCGTCATCGCAGGAGACTGGTCAGACTGGGCTCCGCTGCAGCGCAATACTAATAAATAACTTGGTTTGTATTCTCTACTGTCTGACCGACTCTTCATTGTTTGGAAGGCTGAGAGGTGGTCGTGAGTGACCCGGGTGGCCCTAATCGGGTCACTTCCTTCATTGTCGCCTGCAGGGAGAGCACATAGGCTGTCGACTTTTGCCAGGCACTTGCAGTGGATTATGGCCATAATGGGGCAATTAATGCATAAAAGATTGTATCATCGTAGCCCATTCAGACCCATAATAAGCCCCACAGCTTGCAGCCCTCCAGGAAGCTCCAGAATTCTCGACTGGTCAGCCTGGCCCCGACTTTAGGGTGACATGCTGAAACCCATCAAGGGAGAAACCAACCTACCAACAAATCACAAAGGCTGATGGGAATGCCATCTAAAAGGGGGTGGGACTCCCACTATTTTAGCAGTATATCCATGGGTAACTCTGTTTTAGGAAAAAATGTAAATGCTGCCTTTTTGCACTTTAATGCACAGCACAAGCACCTGGCCACAACAAACCTCTGTATTAGCGTCAATAGATCATCTGTGGTGTGTAAGGGCTCTTTTGAAGTGCTTTGTAACAAAATGTGACTTAATATAACCAGGGAGCATTGAATAGGCTCTTAAGTGCACTGGTTGCTTGATGCATTTTGAGTTTGCAATGGTGTGCTCCAACTCCGAAGCACACCAGAAAGTGAAGAGGTATTTAAACAGGCGTGCATAGAGGCCAGGAGCTTGATTATTACAATCTTCAGAAAGATGTAACACGTAACGTGCAATTTTACCACAACCTAGTAATTACATCCCAGAATTACTTGCGCTTCTTGATCACTTCATTCAATATGCATCAAATAGCAGCTTCCTCGTTTGAATGTAGGGCACCATAGACGGCGCACAGTGGCCTTTCACATACAAGAGAGCTGAATCTGTAATCCATTGGAGGGGGCTGGACTGGAGGTGGTGGAGTTTGTTATGGTGGAAGGCTATGAGTGAGGTACATTGGCTGTCGAATTTAATATAATTTGTGTTTTGGTAATGCATTATGGACAGTTTGTGTCTGTGCATGTGGGGGAGGGTGCTAGAGGGGAGGGGTTTTACTCAGAACTTCAGCATAATTAGCATGGGCCCTTTAAAGCTAAGGAAAATTAATCAACCTTGTTTAATTGTCTGGCACATTTGATCATTAAATTCAGCCAGTTGCTATAGGTGGCAGGCAGGATTTCTTGTGATTCCTTGTGATGAAATACATGTGCTGATAGGTGTGGGGTTGTGTACATTTTGAACCAAGTGCAGCCATGTTTGTTGTGGTTGGGCTTTGCATGCACTATCTTCGCAGGCCTCATGCTCTTCAGAAGGAGGGAGACATCTGCCTCATTATGCCCCTGTTTCAGCCTGCACTGCGCTGCCTCAGTGGGCCTTGCCGCTGCCCTTTTCCAGACACTGCGCGTGGTGCAGCACATGGAGCATTATACAGGGCCTGATTGTTGTTTGTGACTGCGGTATGAAATATAATTTTTTAATTATTTCTATGACTAAAGCGCTCACGCAAAAAGCGTGAGGTTGCTTGTATCTCACGATAGAGCTGGACCATGTAATTGAGTGTGGAATGCCACTTAACCTGGAGTAAGGCAGAAGGTTAAATCTGATGTGCATTTTGATTGTTTGGCCTATGCGAGCGACATTGTGACTGCTTTGTTGCGCAGTCCCTATGATTATGTTGTATTCTACACTTAAGGAGGTGGAAAAGGGCCTTCCTCTTTCAGTAAATGGTGAAATGCGTTATTTTCGTGCCTATGCTGCAAAAACACCACAGGCCTGGAAGGATGGTATGAAGGCAGTAACATGCGACGTCTGAAGGGGATCATTAGGCAGCGCCAACATTATATTGTGATTTGTGGTATGTCTGTAGTTATTGTGCTTGCTCCTTGCCTCCTCTTTAAAATCAATACTTTTTCGAGGAGGGAACATCTAATTCACCCTTCTTGGATCTCAGGAGATAGCCCTTGCAGTGGAAGAGCAGAAGAACAACAGCCTTGCAGTATTGGTGTTCGGTGTTGTGAATTTTGGTAAAAGCCTATAGCTGGGTTTAACAACTCCTGCTTTCTTTCTGGTGGTTTATCACCTAATTCATATTGTGGAATCTTACAGGAGTGAAGAAGTGTTTTGAGATTTTTAAAAATGATGTTGCATCAGAAACTCCTGAGAGGGCATCCGCTGTAGTACGAAGCAATCAATAGCTAATTAGGAGCCCCAGCCATGACTTACTATAATGCCTTTCTAGTAAACCAGAAATGTAGTGCGATTTTCATTTCAGTGATGGAATTGTGCGCATTAATGAACAAATGGACAAGTTGTTGTGAAAATTGCTTTCAGTGCGACAAGCATGCTTCTGACTGAGCAATGGATGCCAGGGGCTAAGTGTGTTCTTGTCTCACAGGCGTGTGCTGTGTTATTCAGCCGTGCGGTAGAGTTTAAATAGAAACTCTCTGATAAGTCATGGTCATCTGACTTGATAGTGCCAGGAGAAGGATGGGTAAAAATGCAGGATACATGTAAACAGCAAAAACACTCAAAAAGTGGGACTTGTCATTGAAGAGGAAAATGCTACCAAACCAGGACTGACAACCTATTGAAGTAAAAATTTCCACTCATATGTCCAGCCATAAAAGTCTTGGACTGAAAAATCTTGATGAAACCTGGTCTGATCGGATGTAAGGTGAGAAAGAGCATGAAACTGAGAGTGGACTAAAGAAATATGATAGACTTCAAAGCACAGAAAAGTACCCCTATCTAGAAATGGCACAGACTGTGGATTCACTGGGCGTGAGATACTGATCTTTGTTTACGATGGTAGTTCTTTGTGGTGGGAGCAAACATGGTCTCTTCTCATTACTTCCATAACTGGCGAGTCGTCAGATGACTGATTTGTGTGTTTTTTCAGTTAGCACTTTTCTGGCCCTGGTTCTAGACCTGGGGCTGCGGCTTGAGACTGAAGCGGCTAGTCTTTACACATGGTAGCTTCATGGCAGCTCTTCTAGTCACGCCACCGCCAAGGCGAAGGAGTTTCACGAAGAGGTTCAATTGCAGGTGCAAGCAGAAATGTCAACAATATCATAGCTTGATTTTGCTTCAGTTGCTCACACTGCCAGTTGCACAACTTGTTGGTTCTATTCTAAAAAAAAATATTCTTGAACCTAGAGAGCAGTGGTCTCGAACTAGTAGCTCTCCAGCTACCTCTGAGTAGCTCACCTGTGTGCAGCAGCCCAGCTTATTAATTTCGAAAGCTTTTGCTTGGTTAAATTATTATACATATAAAAAAATATATATTTTACAACACTAATAATATTAGTAGCTCTGAATGCGTTTCATTGAACATAAGCAGCTCTCTGTACAGAAAAGGTTGGAGACCCCTGCGTATAGAGGAATGTTTAAATTCCTAAGATCCACGTTGCAGATCGCTGAAGGTAACTGGTTTTACTTTTCAGTTTTAGTCTTGGATTATGGTGTATCAGATGGTCACACAGTGCTTGTCTTGGATACTGGACCACATCTGTTTGAATTGTATCATGACGCTTACCATGACAGTCCTCATTTTACAATGAGGGCAGAGATAGAGAGGATTGAAAACGCCCCTGCCAGGGTCCCAGTGGTAGAGTCCCGCTTTTATGAGAGTCTTGCAAGCAACTCCTTGTGTCTGCTCGTTTCATAAAACTACATAAGCTGAGCCTGTGCTTCAGGAATCAAGATCTTATAACGGAACCTGGGATAAACCGTATCAGCCCATGGGGAAATCCTTGCGTATTAGCATCACGGCTCCCCAGGGGTTGGAAGGTACGCAGTGGGGATCATGTGACATGGAGCTGAATTTTCTGTCCTCCCCAAACTAAGAACAAGCACATAAGATATACGGCTGCCTCAGTTCTTTCTGCAATCAGCTGGAAGCCCTGGTTGCAAAGATACCATCAGATGAAGTAATTGCAGGTCTCGGTCACAGGACCATGTGAAAAGTATGACAGCGGGTCTCCCAACTGCATAATCATTTTTTTGTTTTTAACCCAAACTTTATTGCATTTTGTTATAGTAAAATAGACGATATTACAGGAGAATGATGTCCATCTTGGAAGCTCATATAATAATATTCAGACTGTAACACTATAATATATTGAGTATAAGGGACTTCAGCTTAAGGTGTGGCAGATCAAAGCTCCCACCTGCATAATCATAATGGCGAAACAATGGGCAACAGATGAAGTGGAAGATTTTACCAACCTTAAAAGACCTCTCCCAAAAATTATTAAAGTGCACAGTTGTTAAGGGAGAGAGGCACGAGGGATATTGAGACAGCCAGGGAATGTGAATGTTAATTAGCATTTAAATGAATATCTGCTAAAATGTAACAGCCTCACCTGTTAAACTGGGCTTGTTGTACTAGTGAAACCTTAATTTTTAGCGACTAATCTAGTGTTGAATATAAAAAAAATCTTACACTATTGGCGCGAGAAACATAGCAAAAAGCATAAAAGTATCCCAGCCCCGCATTCCTTCGAGAATTGTAGGGACTGTTACCAAATACATGAAATTTATGGTCAAATGATGCAAAACAGGCTATAGTCGGAACCCATTACTGTTTACGTGTTATTGAGCTAAATGCAGAAGACGTCAAATGGAGACAGTGGTAAAATGATCGTGAGCTACTCCTCGTTCTTATAACCTAAACGGCAACAGAGAAGCAAAAATTGTTGTGAAGTCGAATATAAGAAGCTGGGAAGCGCTATTACGGGTAATGTGCCAAAGAGAAAGCACTGTGGGAATTGGTAAAAATAAGTGTTAGTTGAACACAGCTAAACCAAGTCCTACTTACGCATTACAGTAGATCTTCCCATGCTAATTTTCAGTACAGCTCATACTTATTTACTGTCTGCCCTAATCGGGGGGAGGGTGTTTACAAGGAGGGGCAGGTGGCTAGGTTCCCAGGGCCCTGTGCTTTTAGGAACCCACAGTTCTTTTCAGGAAAATATGTCACATGCGCACTGCTGTTCAAGTGCTAGCAGATGTGCACAGAAGGGTATGACTTCCACAGGGTTTGAAATAGACCCAAGGTGGCCAACCAATCCTTGCCTCTGTTAGTGAGAAACAAGAAGGAGAAAGGAGCAGCTTTCTGGTACTAGTTGGTGTAATAGTATAGCCATGATTTTAAGGTTCTGTGTGCTCTGACAGGTAGCATCTTTCCTAAATGAAAGCACATCAGTGTCTCAAAAGTAAACCCTCAACCTGCACATCAACACCCCTACTCTCATGTGCAGACATGCACAACTTCCCAAAGAAAACCTGCCAAACAGGATGCTTGAGTGCTGGTAGGAAACAGCAGGAGGGCTTTCTTGGGGTGTTAGGGCCTGAAACTGGAAATGGTCGCCGAGCAGTGTAGCCCACACTCCAACCTGCGCAGATGGTTGGTGCAGTAGCAACAGTCTCTCACTGGAGCGAAGGGCTTCTGTTGCTGCCATTTTCAATACAACACACTTTGTGAAGCTTGCAAATGAAAAAAATGTTGTGCAGTTGCAAGGGGCTCGATTTTGCTTTGCAACTTTGAACCCCTCTAATAACGTTTGAATCCAGATGGTCCCTTGCCTGCCAATCAATATACTGACCACTGGACTACCAGGCGACACTCCTACAAACAACGATGTTTTGTAGGAAATTCCTGAAGTTTGTGTGTATTGCAGAGTCAAAACTAGCAAACTATGAGTTATAATGGAAACTTTCCCCCAGTGGCAGCTGCCTCGGAACGGGGGTCGTGGGGCGGGGAGAAGGGGATGAATTAAAAAAATTAATTAACTTACCTTGTCCGCCGCGCCGCGCCGCCTCTCCTGCCGCCGCACGTCTCTCCTCTGTCCTGGAAGGAAGGTCTGCTGGACGCACCGGAAACACCCAGGCTTCCAGACTCTCCCAGCCAATCACGATGCTGCAGGAACAGCGTTGTGATTGGTCTGAGCATCCTATTTGGATGCTCAAGCAGTGTCTGGGAGCCTGGGCATGTTCTATACGAGGCTGTGCAACACAGCCCAATGGAGAACATGCCAAGTGCGCATGATGGCTTGGCCGGCCAAACTGTCATGTGCATTTAGAGGAGTGCAAGCCACTCCTCCCCTGCTCTTGCGTCAGAGCCCAGCCCCGCCTGACTCCTGCATAGAAAAATAAAATGATAATAACGTCCTGTTATTATCATTTTATTTTTATTTTTTGCACTGCTGAAATAGCAGTGGGGCGACTATCCTCCGCCTTAGCGGAGGAGCCGCCACTGCTTTCCCCTGGTACTTGCTTTGTGCTGGAGATGCCTAATGACCTTCAAATCTGTTTTGATTTCCTTTTTAGGTCGAGCCTCGAGGAGCGTGCAAGCGCTGCTCTGGCGAGACTTTAAGTTAGGGGGTTTCGAAAGCTGACCAGACGCTCGTGCGTCATGGCCTTTTCCCTGCGGTTACGCGCGCGGCAGACATCTGTTTCCAATTATCGTGCCCAGACGCGGGCGCGATAATTGGAAACACATGTTGGCCGTGCGGGCAAAAGGCCATGACGCACGAGCGTCTGGTCAGCTCAGCAGGCTGCCGCGCTCGCTCGCCCCCGCTCCTCTCTTGTTAAGTATGGGCCTGTAAGTACGTATGTGCCTTCAATAGTAGGATCACCGGCGCTACATTAAGCCCCTACAACCACAAACTGCCGCAAGAGGGCACCACATTACAACAAAGTATTCCCAAAAATATCATTGTTCGAGGAAAAGAGCGTCCGAATACAATCAGAAGCTCTGCACAATAGCGGCTCGATAAACTAAATTAGACACAGCTGGTGTGAAATCAAAGGCCCTCATTTATACGGATATTCATAACCGAGCAAGCGCCACTGAGCCTCTCTTTAACACATCCCCGCCCTCCAGTCTGTTTGCTCTCCTATTAGGAATACTCGTCTGTCCGAGACTTTACTGAATTCGGGCACTAATGCTGTTGGAAGATGGTACTCTCATACATAGATTTACCACTTTTTGTCTGAAGAGTCATTCCCTCAGTTTAGAAGTATGGAGTATGCTGGCTTTTTCTAGTGTATGCAGTGGCGTAGCAAGGGCCTCAATAGGGCGGTGCGCGTTTTGAGGGCGGCAGTCCCGTCTTGCTACACATGCCTTACTTTGAGTGTCGATGCAGGGCCCCGGCCTTAACTTTCTACTAGTCACCAGGCAGATGTATCAGGAGCGTCGGTAGGGATCTGGTGGGGGCCAGGAGCCTGAACATTTGCATGGCCTCGCTTAGTTTTTCTGAGCGAAGAAGCAGCTTGCATTAAGGAAGACGTACTCGGGGAGGGGGAGGGGACACCGCTACATACATTAAAACTAAATCAGTCAGGTGGATTCGGATGGAGTAACCACTGATTACTCACCTTAGAATACCTCCCAGACGCCAGAAAGAATCACAAAATCTTATTGCCATTTTATTGGCATGCGGCAGCACGCCGATGAAAAGATTCCCAGCTCCAGTCTGGCGCCCGGTGAGGAATCTATGGCCACTAGAAAGAGCATTACTGAAGAGAAGTCATTTGTAATACTAAAAACGTGTTCAAACAGAAGAGCAGTGCTTCAAAATGCGCTGGATCTGCGTCAAAGCGACCCGACTGTCCACCCCTCTTGATGAACCTGCCCCCAAGACAAGTAAAGAGGAGTTATACTTCTCTTTCAGCCCCTCAAGTGAGGAACGTGAATCCATGATTGTAGACTCGCAGTAAAAAATATATATTTATATATATTTTTTAATACAACTTAAATTACAAAAGGCCTGTCTTGCTGTAAATTGACTTTTTGAAAATGTATTGATGCACCTAAACTGCAGGGCAGTGAAAAATGTGACCTTTCCTCTTTCTCCACTGGTAACAGCTTTTAAGTGCTTCAGTAGTCTGGACAGACATACCACACACTTCACAGTAATTTGCTCTCGGTCTAGAGAGTTCCGAACCATTAGGAAAAAAACCTGGCCTTGACAACATTTAATTCCCTTTAAATATGTAATTACCAGTATGCCAGTTGCACTGGATCTGCAGGTCACTATTCAACCACTATATTTCATTAACTCTTAAAGCATCCATCTCAACGGCAATTATTCTTCTGCGTAGCACTTTAAAGCTTCAAACAGCACTTCTGTTAGAAAGGCTACTTAACCTCAAATACACAAAATGCAATTTAAAGTCTCTAAAATGGCTATTTCTACTTCCTCTCTTCCAGACTGTACATGTTAGTGTCCCTCTGCAAAAGGGTTCTTTGGGAAATTCCACCCTCCTGCGGTCATTTGGAGCTATGTAATTTGTTTAGTGCAGATGTTATTCCTCTTATTCTGAGTAGCTCACCTGTGCAGTATTTAATTTGTAAAATAAATAAGTGCATGGACCCAAAGTTGTTTCTTAGAAGCCCACAAGCGGTGCTGCCCAATGCCAAGGTTGCCTAATCTTGATTCCACCTCACTGCCTTTTACTTCCACCATCGAACGAGTCCTGCCTCTTTATCTCACTTTTGCAGGTTCTTTTCTCAAATGTTCCTTTGTCACTGTTTCCCATCTTTCTCTTTATTGCCCTTTCTCTTTTTTCTGTCTGCCTCTCTTGCACTGGGTCAAAGTCTCTTAGGGTTTTCCATCTTCTCTGCCTGAAATCGGTGACTTGGGGTCAACAACACATTCTACAAAATCAGTCAAGGGTCACCCTTTCCTCCAGTTAAAAGTGGTCAGGGATTTTCCTAAAATACCCCAAGTACGAGTCTTCAAATTCCAGGGTGATTGAGCTATCCAGTGGTGAAGGAATCAGGCGCCCACCACAACTCCCTGGGTTTGGTGAAGTAAGCATCATAGAGGAGAAGCCAGGACTATCAACGCCCATCTTTGTCAAATAAGGCACAAAGCAGACTGGCGAAAAGATTAAGAATGCTTGCTTTCCCTTATAACAAAAAAAAAGATTTCACCTTGCATTTGTCTATTTCATCTTGACCAGTCAGGCGGTTCCAGGATTTCACGGGCCACCTGCAGACCAGTTACAGCTTGAAGGATCTCTTTACTTTGCACACTGTCATCGTGCAGCCAGTTCAGGAATGCCACCTGTAGAAGGAAGACGAAGGTACCAGTTAATGTATTGTTAGGGTTTCCCACAGAACAACTGTGCTTGACTTATTTCCCTGACCTGTAAAAAAACAAGCATTGGCATAGCCAATAGGTCTCGCCTTTGGGACCTTATAAGTGTTTAACCATGCAACAGTTAATGTTTTTGCACCAAGGATATTGTGCTGCATAACTAAATACTTATAAGGTCCCAAAGCGAGACCTATTGGCTATGCCAATGCTTGTTTTAAAAAGTACATGTACTGGTGTCCAAACTAAGCACAAATTTTATCGTTCTTATCTTTAAGTTGGATCGCTCAAAGCAAACTTTGATTGTTCGTGTTCAGCTAGAATGTTTTAAACTTTGTAGTTTGGCAATCAAAACAATAGTTTTAGTACAAAGTAAGAAATTTAGGGTATGCACCTAGCACTTTTTTCTATTTTGCACTAATTAGGTATTAATGGTTATACATTTTTTGTTGGGATATTTTTTGCGAATTCGTAACTGCGGCTATATTATATATGAATAACAAGGTCCATGTCCTGTAAAAATCTTGAAAGCTTAAAGCACTTCCATTTCAAATACCTTTGATCGGGTAAACTCAGCATGAATAAATTTCTTGGTTGGTGGTTTTAAGAATTGGAATGTAATCACGTGATTCATGATTTACGCTAATGTCTTCCCTTCTTATACGGGTTGTGTCTTTAAGGGAGAAAAAAAAACAGGTATTCAATTGAATGATGATAGTATTTTATTATGCTATTTATTGATCAATGTTTTAACTGGTGATCTTACTGTGATAATATTGTAAGTTTTAATTAACTGAACAATAAAGTATTACTTCCTTGAGCCTCACAACTCAACTACTATTGTTCCCATCACCATGTCAAAGTAAGGTATTGTCTAGCACAACTACATACAGGAAACCATCCAACAACTGGACCTATGAACCCCTATAAAAGACACGGGGGCTTCAATCCCACTGCATCAAACACGCACCTACACACATACATGCACACACACCCACCCACACCCACACACACTTACACACACATCCTAACCTAATCAAAACTGCACAGTGCACAAACAGGAAATACACCTTTAGCTATTTCACCCCCACCCAGGAGATGTGATATCCAAATGTAGCCTGACCCAATGAAACCAACACCTGCAACCAGACAAGATTATATAATGCATTACAAATGCAGTGCTGCCAATAAAATGACAAAAGAAACAATTGATGGACGGAATGCTGGACAATGCAAACATTCACCCCCAGTCACAAGGATCTGGGTTAAATCCATCATTCTTTTGCTCACCACACCACCCCAGTTTGGACCCAGCCATATGCAAATCAGTCTTGACCCTGTTCCTTGTGGGAACAGTCCAGCCCGAACTGCCAAGCCAGGTCCTCCCTGGACTGGAAACAAGCATCCTGGTGAGCTAGCGGGCCTCATCACCCTTCATCAGCCAAGCTAGCTTGAATCCAGTGGTGTAGTGAGCACGGGACCCACGTCTGAGCATACCCTTCCCACTTAGGGCGACAAATGCAAAAGAAACAATTGATGGACGGAATGCTGGACAATGCAAACATTCACCCCCAGTCACAAGGATCTGGGTTAAATCCATCATTCTTTTGCTCACCACACCACCCCAGTTTGGACCCAGCCATATGCAAATCAGTCTTGACCCTGTTCCTTGTGGGAACAGTCCATCCCGAACTGCCAAGCCAGGTCCTACCTGGACCAGAAACAAGCATCCTGGTGAGCTAGCGGGGTGGCGTAGTGGGAAAAAGAACGTTGGATTTAACCCAGATCTTTTGACTGGGGGAGAATGTTTGCATTGTCAGCATTCCGTCCATCATTTGTTTGCTGTAACACTTTTCGCCCTAAGTGGGATGGGTGTGCCCAGACGTGGGTCCCTTGCTCACTGTGCCACTGGATTCAAGCTAGCCTGGCTGAAGAAGGGTGACATACCCTGAAACCGGTCCCAGGATGCTTGTTTCCGGTCCAGGGAGGACCTGGCCTGGTATATTGGTCTGGACTGTTCCCATGGGGCACAGGGTCAAGACTGATTTGCATATGGCTGGGTCCAAACTGGGGAGGCGTAGTGGGCAAAAGAACGATGGATTTAACCCAGATCTTTTTACTGGGGGAGAATGTTTGCATTGTCAGCATTCCGTCCATCATTTGTTTTCTGTAACACTTTTCGCTCTAAGTGCGATGGGTATGCCCAGACGTGGGTCCCTTGCTCACTGTGCCACTGGATTCAAGCTAGCCTGGCTGAAGAAGGGTGACATACCCTGAAACCGGTCCCAGGATGCTTGTTTCCGGTCCAGGGAGGACCTGGCCTGGCAGTTTGCTCTGGACTGTTCCCATGGGGCACAGGGTCAAGACTGATTTGCATATGGCTGGGTCCAAACTGGGGTGGCGTAGTGGGCAAAAGAACAATGGATTTAACCCAGATCTTTTGACTGGGGTAGAATGTTTGCAATGTCAGCATTCCGTCCATCATTTGTTTTCTGTAACACTTTTCGCTCTAAGTGCGATGGGTATGCCCAGACGTGGGTCCCTTGCTCACTGTGCCACTGGATTCAAGCTAGCCTGGCTGAAGAAGGGTGACATACCCTGAAACCGGTCCCAGGATGCTTGTTTCCGGTCCAGGGAGGACCTGGCCTGGCAGTTTGCTCTGGACTGTTCCCATGGGGCACAGGGTCAAGACTGATTTGCATATGGCTGGGTCCAAACTGGGGAGGCGTAGTGGGCAAAAGAACGATGGATTTAACCCAGATCTTTTTACTGGGGGAGAATGTTTGCATTGTCAGCATTCCGTCCATCATTTGTTTTCTGTAACACTTTTCGCTCTAAGTGCGATGGGTATGCCCAGACGTGGGTCCCTTGCTCACTGTGCCACTGGATTCAAGCTAGCCTGGCTGAAGAAGGGTGACATACCCTGAAACCGGTCCCAGGATGCTTGTTTCCGGTCCAGGGAGGACCTGGCCTGGCAGTTTGCTCTGGACTGTTCCCATGGGGCACAGGGTCAAGACTGATTTGCATATGGCTGGGTCCAAACTGGGGTGGCGTAGTGGGCAAAAGAACAATGGATTTAACCCAGATCTTTTGACTGGGGTAGAATGTTTGCAATGTCAGCATTCCGTCCATCATTTGTTTGCTGTAACGCCAATAAAATGACAGCATGTCTGAAGGCCAAGCCACTGCTTCATCCTGATGCACCTGTGCCATGAAGAGCCGACAAAGGCACTCAGAGATGTTCAAATACATCCTGGAACAACCATGAGTCCAACAAATGCCTCAGAGATCCCTGCACTCTACTCCCTCAACAGCCCAAATATAATCCACACCGGCCAATACTTGCCACACCGCCCTTGGGGGTGGACTAGGCGTGCATGAATAGCACAGAAGAAATGACCAATGACAACAGCTTCCCAAGCAGCAACCACAAGGTGCCTTCACTCACGGATGCCACGAGAACAAGCTAAGTGGCTGCTGACATTTTCACGAAAGGCGAAATTATTATCCTTGCACAGGAGATGCTGCTTGGCTGAAAGTTGCTCCATCATTTCAGCTGAAAACAGAGCCCTACAAAAGGTTGCGTGCCATCCCATATGAAGCCATCTACTTGCCAAGCTCTAGGTAATCTCAAGGTGAGGCAGCCAAAGATCATGTCACCAGTAGCGTCTCCCTGTCTAGAAGCTCCTGGTACAGAAATTAGGCCACACGGTGGCCACCAGGGCTTCACCACAAACAACCACCAGCAAGGCACCATGGAAGATGTTCCAGTCTCATAATCACAAGTGAACAACTTGCAGGCATTCTTCTGGCTGGCACAGAGGAACAAGCACATGCTAGAGGGGCCACGGCAAGAGGGCAAAGGAGCCCAATATGTGGGTGTCATTTCCATTTTCTAGCTGTGACAATCCACCCCATTCTACACACACAGAAACACCAGAGGCGAGAGAATACCACTGCCTGGCCGTGGCTGTCACCTTAGCCTCCGGTACTGTAGTATTGCAGCTAGAAGGGGCAGGGGCGTCTAAGTGATCTCTGTGACAGGGTGACTACCGGTATACAAAGCCACGAGGAAGAGGAGGGTCCGAGCAGTAGGTGTGTCTGTTGCTACAGTGATATGCGTACCCTGAATACACTCCAGACACCATGAGGTGGGAACTGTGGTACTGACACCATGTGGAGGGTACTGTGGTACTGACAACACTGAGGAGGGTACTGTGGTACTGACACCATGGGGAGGGTACTGTGGTACTGACACCATGAGGAGGGTACTGTGGTACTGACACCATGTGGAGGGTACTGTGGTACTGGCACCATGAGTAGGGAACTGTGGTACTGACACCATGTGGAGGGTACTGTGGTACTGACAACACTGAGGAGGGTACTGTGGTACTGACACCATGGGGAGGGTACTGTGGTACTGACACCATGAGGAGGGTACTGTGGTACTGACACCATGTGGAGGGTACTTTGGTACTGGCACCATGAGGAGGGAACTGTGGTACTGACACGACTGAGGAGGGTACTGTGGTACTGACACCATGAGGAGGGTACTGTGGTACTGACACCATGAGGAGGGTACTGTGATACTGACACCATGAGGAGGGAACTGTGGTACTGACACCATGAGGCAGCCGCGGCCGCTGTAGGTAAGAGCGGTGCGGCCGACTGGGGGATTTCGAGAGACGACCACCAGGGAAAATTAATTATTTATTTAATTTTTCCTTGTGTTCGTCTCTCGAAATCCCCCCCAGCCGGCCCCACCGCTCTTACCTGCAGCGGCCACGGCTGCCATGTGGAGGGGACTGTGGTAGTGACACCATGAGGAGGGTACTGTGGCAGAAGCCTCAGGAGAGCAGGACATGGATAAGAACACAAAGACTGGGGGTGTGCAGGCGTGTCAGAGGAGAACAGCGGCTTTAGGCCTGATATAAGTCAATGCTGATGTCTATTACACTACAGCAACGTAACCTACGCGATCTCCATAGGTCAGCAGCGAACAGAACGTATCCGAAGTAGGCAGTGCCTACAGTTTTCAGCATTTCATAGAAATGGGAATCAATTTGGCATGAAAAGTAGCAAAGCAACATGGAAGCGTGGTGGAATTGTGGAAATGTGCGATGCTGGACTTGAACTGCATACTAGAGTCATGCCACAGGGCGAGAGGTGAGTGTGACGGCTCGTCTCCAGTACTGTGACTGAACACCACTATGTAGCTCTACTGTCAACCCTTACCACTGTGTCTATTCCTGTGATGGGAGGAGTACTGTGACCTGTGACCTAACCCTGGCCTTCATCCATCTCTGTGCAGGCTGCAGTGATTGTTTGGCAGCTAGTAACACGGCTGCAGCATGGGGTCTTTGGAGCCTTCACCTGTCGTCACTTCAGACTGTAGCATATTATTTTACAATTGTAAACTATCGAAGGCCTACACTGCTCCTATGCACTTCTGTTCTTTTCCTCGGCTTCTCAGTCAAGACTCAAGAATCCACGCGTGATAAACGTATTAAAATGAGTAACACAATATATGTCGACCTAGTGTTTGAGTTTTGCACACGGCTCAAGGACAAGAAGATTTCAACTAGAAAGGGAACATGTAGGGATTCGTAGGCTCAGAGGAAAGCTTTTGAGATGATTGTTTTTTCTTTTGTCCATAATGGGCCACTGTAGCCAGTGACCGCTCCCTGTTGTGGAACAGCCAAAGTTCAATCAATCAATCAGGGAATTTTAAAGCGCGCTACTCACCCGAGAGGGTCTCAAGGTGCTGGGGGGAGTGGGTGCAGCTCCGGGTCAGCCAAAAAGCCAGGACTTAAGGCTCTTCCTGAAGGTGTGCAGAGTAGGGGAGCGTCTGATGTTGACTGGGAGCTCTTCCAGGCCTTGGCTGCGATGTCGGAGAACGCTCTTCTACCCCCTCTGGTTCTGCGGATGCGCGGGGTTTCTGCTAGGGCGAGGTAGGCGGAGCGGAGGTTTCTTTTGGGTACGTGGAAGGAGACTCTTTCGTTGAGGTATATGGGTCCGGTGTTGTGGAGGGATTTGTAGGCGAGGGTGAGTAGCTTGAAGGTTACTCTCTTCTCTATGGGGAGCCAACGGAGGTCTCGCAGGTGTTGGGTGATGTGCTCATGTCGTGGATGCCGAGTACGAGTCTGGCCGCAGTGTTCTGGATAGTCTGGAGTTTGCGTAGCAGGGATTTGTTGATTCCAGCATAGAGGGTGTTTCCGTAGTCCAGTCTGCTTGTTATGAGTGCGTGGGTGACGGTCTTTCTGGCTTCGGGTAGGATCCACTTGAAGGTCTTGCGGAGGATGTGGAGGGTAAAAGTTCACTCTGCTTTCTTTGTATATTAGCTGAGAACCCCGCCTCACCCCTGCTGCATCACCACCTTCCTGGCCCAAATTCCTTGTTCTATTAGCAGGCAAAAAGGCCAATGATTCCATCAGAATGCATAGTTTATTAAAGTAGTTATTCTTGTAATTCATCAGTGTGTTAGAGCTCTCACTGAAAAGATAAACAAGGACACGAACACTAAAAGCTCAATAAAAAGTGAATGTTTATTTCTTATCCTTAATGTTTTAGTGACTCCCACTAACTGAACTCAGCATTGTTTGAGAATCTCTCACAGTTCCACGAAGGGGGCATTTGAATTTTGTTTGGATACAGAATATGGACGCACGTAATGACATCAGTTATCTTTGTTAAGTCTTCCCGGCAGTGCAAGGCACCAGTCTCATGTGGTCGCCGGAGTTTGTGGAGTTTTGCCACTGAGTTCGACAAAAACTCCACCAACCGCCACTTGGCAGAGTTTACCCGCATCTACCCCTACTCAATAGCTAAGTATATGTCTAGTATCACGGACCTTTCTGTTTTTGTACTATGCAAATTTTATCTGTTCATGGCTCTCACTTTATTTTTAATGGTACAACTTTGACGCACTTTATTTGACACTTTGCCACTGTCATGTGGTAATGTAAAAATAAGTGTTGAATCCCACTGCCTAGGCAGAAAAAAATGTTTCTTAAGCTAGTCAGTTGAACCTGCATCCCTTAAGGATTCCAAGCCTTCCAAGTGCAGCAGTCCAATGGAGGTTGATAAAAACTAACAGGTTGTCATAACGGATGCAGATTGGTCAGTATTTGTTGAAGCAATACAGAGTCAATAAAAAAGTTAAAGACAGATTCTCACAGCTAGTAACTGTATCTGGGACTCCATTCGGGACCTGATTGCGGCCTATGGGAATTTTTGGGCCTAGATCGGGGCCCAGGCACTTCCTGTGATGGTTTGTGGTTGCTGAAACTAGGAGGTACACTCCACAAGCCTCACTCATGGCAAGTGAGAACAAAAACTCATTTCACTCCTTACTATCACTTTCACTCACAGAGTACATTTTGCGGCTTGTTCTTAAAATGGAACACTGCAAACATAGGCAAATACGGTATTTTTCTCTTGTAAATAGGGTTGCCAGTTGGCTGTGTTTTTTACCGGCCTTGCCTGTATTTTTAATTCTATGCCTGTAAAAATTGTGGGAAAAGAAGTGAAATCCGAAATATTTCCCCTTCTGAAACATACACCTAAAACAGCAAACACATTAACAAATCGGTTATAAGAAGTATTCGAGAACTTGTTTCAGAATGATTCTGAAAGCAAACAGAGGGATAATGCCATGGTGCAAAAGAATCGTGATATGTTTTTTCACACGTTCTTTTTCACCTACCAGTTATTGCCTATCCTTGGATAGTAAACCGTAAACAAACGGCCAGCATGTTTTTTTCTAAGAAAGGTAGCAACCCTCGTAAAAGACGGGAGAGCTGTCATTGTTGGATTTCTGCTATTGGTAATATTGCATCAGAATTTTAAGTGCAAACTGTAAATCTGAAAGTCAGAGCTCGCCTGAAATGCCAGTGGGAGACTGGTGTTTCCACGTCGCCACCGTAGTGTAGGCAGTCATTAGGTAACAAGCAGTCGGATTAGGCTGCTGTTCCTCGAAGTAGTGCTGGGTTCGAAGAACATGCTTTCATTGTGCCGCCTGGCATTATGGTGATATGCACTTCACCGCATGCCTGGCGCAGTAATCAGTTTATGTTAACTCGTGTTCCCCCTGTTTGTATTGTAACACCTACATCTTCCTCTTCACTGCAGATCTCCGAGACGTACGCCTTCCTGCCGAGGGAGGCAGTGACACGGTTTCTAATGAGCTGCTCGGAGTGTCAGAAGAGAATGCATTTAAACCCAGATGGCGCCGAGCACAAAGGTAGGATTGGTGTCAAATGCACTTGTTTAGCTTGTTATAACTTCATGCTTTTAAATTAGCCTTCACATTTTCGTGCTTCTCTTGAGACTGTCTTGCTTATCCACTCAGAGAAGTGCTTTAAATGGGCAGGTACTGTCAGGTACTGAGTACTGCATTTCTTTAGTTTTGAAGGGAGAGTGCCAGCACTTCTCAGCAGAGGTACATTCTGGTGTAAAACAGGGAGTTAACATGCAGAAGGAGACAAAAATTGTGCATTGAAAAGAATATCTCTCGTGTTTATCAACGTCCCGGAGCAAGTGACAGTCAAAAAGGGGAATGAATGAATATGGATCGTATGGCATGAATTTCGTATTGCAATAAATGCCACTGTAGGAAGAAACTCATCTTCTTTCGGGCCAAGAGACAACCTCTGTTGTGGAAGTGCAGTGGCCTCAGGGCCAGATGTACGACCCTAAATTGCATGCGCAAACGGGTTTGCGACCCGTTTGCGCATGCAAAATGGCCCAGGGTCATGTACAATTCCTAAATAGCGAATCGCAATTTATTTGCGACTCGCTATTTAGGAATTGTGAGTCGCAATTAGGAAGGGGCGTTCCCTTCCTACTTGCGTCCGCAAATCAATGTACGAATGTTTTGTGACCGCAATTGCGGTCGCAAAACCCTCGCAAATTACCACCCTCTCCAAGAGGGTGGTAATGCAGTCGCAATTTGGAAGGGGTCCCCAGGGGATCCCTTCCACTTTGTGACTGTCTCTACAAATATTTTTTAAGGGTAGGCAGTGGTACCAGGGACCTCTACCTGCCCTTAAAAATTAAACAAAAACGTTTTTTGTTTTTTTTACTGCATCCCATTTTCCTTTAGGGAAAACGGGCTGCCTTTAATAAAAAAAACTGCTTTATTTAAAAGCAGTCCCAGACATGGTGGTCTGCTGAGCCCAGCAGGCCACCATACCTGGGAGGGCCTGTCATTCCCAATGGGCTCGCAAATTGCGAGAGTCTCATTAATATTAATGAGCCTCGCAATTTGCGACCCCATTGGGAATCGCAAACAGTGTTAAACACACTGTTGTACATGGCAAATTGAACCTAGCAAATTGTGACTCGCAAATGAGTCGCAATTTGCGAGGCGCAATTTTGCTGGTCGTACATTTGGCCCTTAATGTCTGCCATGTCAGCAGCAGGGTCCCGCAGCAGTGATTGGTCAGCCCTTAGAGAAAAAGGGAAGTAGCCAGTCTAATTCTAGGCGAATATTAAAGACAAAGAAAGTGAGAAAGGATCTAGAATGCAATACTCAATGTATAAAATAAATAAATAAAGTGCCAAAGGCCCAAGATATTTTAAAAGAGTCCATAACAGCTTGTACCATACACTGCCTGTGCCAGCGCTGCCAAATGGTAGTACCGATACTGACTATTAACAATCACATTGCTATGAATGTGACAAATTGTACTATTTCAGGTCACCCAAACCTTAACGAATGACCTGGATGTGCTGCTAGTATTATCTTTCTAATGTATATTGAATTGTTAAACTCTCTGCCGAAGTGCTCTTTTAAAAATAGACTGAGAGCGTCACCATGTGGTGGGCAGTCATAAACACGTGCTGGTGTTAAGAAATAAGTTTCGATGTCAAGCACCAGAAAGCGCTGGCACAAATTAAGCGCTTCTACAATGTCAAGAACAGAGGCGTTAAGTCGCAGACTACATAGAAAGAGGAGTTCAGAATTTATCTGAGGCAGAGATTGGATGTAAGGGCCACGGCTCACCCAGAAAGGGTTATTCATTCAACATGCTCCCCTCCTCAAGACTGTTGCCCTCTTTTCTGATCCAACCCCGTTGAGAGGCTCCTCATGAGGTTAGCAGAGAGGAGCTAGCCACCAGTAGGCACTTGGCAGGTTGTTGCCTCTTTCCTTCTGTCGCCTTCATTGTGAGTGGCCTGATTATTCTGCTGGGACCAGTAATGAAAAAAGTTATAATTACTTTTAAGAAAGGCAACAATTATTTAACGAACTGTGGCAAAAAAACCAGGAAAAACATGGTGTAGTTATAGAATGATGTTTTGGACTCGGAGTAGTGATGAAAAAACATTACAAATGTATGTGGATGATACAGTGGCTGTCAATGTAGTGACTGTGATATAATGGCTGTAGATGTACCAACATGTATGGCCGTATGTTGGGTGCTTAGGTGACCTTTATTTCAAGGGTCATAGCCCTGTGAATGAGTGCCAGTTTCCTACAGTTTGTCTCGACTATATCAATTTAAATGTATTTTAATAGAAAATGGAGCATTTTATTGTCCTAAAACCGTCATTTAATGGGCTGAGAACTATATATATATATAAAAATGTGACGTCTTGATGGTGAAGCACAACTGGAACTAGCACCATAGAACAAAAGAGTGACAGATGAGGCATGACACCACCAATACAGAACACTATGTACTTAAATGAATAAAGTAGCCCCAAACATATGTAATGAGGACACTGAAAGTCACTCAGGAGTTCTTGGACTTAATAAAGGTACTCGTCTAGTGGACCTGTGCCTCTACATAGCCACAGAGCTCCTCTGTGACTTGCAACATCAAGATCACATACTGCTGGGGGGGTCGGAGTTACTTAGCAAGATAGGGTCTAGAGTCCTGATGCCAGAAAGAAGCACACATTCTTGCTCTATAATCGCCAAGCACTGAGAGTCTCATCGCAAAAAAAGAAGACTTAGTAGATACCAAGTATTAGGCGAAGGAAACAGCTACACAGCAGTAGTATGCAAACAGCGCTATGTTGAAATGTGCCTGAACAAATAATTTTTTTAATTATCTACGGGTAATTCAATTACTCTGAGTAGATTCTTTCTCATTCAACTCATTAAGAATAATTAATGACCAGAAGGTGTATACCATTACATCACCCAAATCCACCCCTACGTATATGGCAAATTCTTTATTAGATCTAAACGGCAGCAGTGTCAAGGAGGAGTGCAGAGGGCTTGTATGATACAGGGGATGTATAAGACTAGCCTTTGGTCCTTCCCTGCAATAAGGTCATATTGGGATCCCAAACATGTAGTAAGTAGGTTTCTGGGCGGTTTAGAAATGTTCCTCGTCCCTGTTATTAATGGGTTTCTCATGCTGGCGGTAGTGATATCTTTTTAACTCAAAAATAAAATAAGCATATTGGGGTTGGAGCATTTCTCGTATGTTTCTGTTGAATCCATTGTGGTGACGGCAGGATCATTTTCACAGGCATCTTTGACTTGCAGAAAGCGTCAGTACTGACCCCGCCCCCAGCAGGGGGACCGCCAGCTCATTAGCGTTCACTGCTGGTCACTGCCTGTCATGGTGCCCAGTTCTGCTGCCGGCTGGGTAGGGGGTTGAAAGTGCGCATGCGCAGCATTTTTATTAGTTTACATGTGCGTCATTGGGCGCGAGCAGAGGGCGGGAAAGGCGTGTGAACTTCTGGCACTTGTGGTGCGGCATGATTATCATTAGTGACGCATGTGCAATAGCGCCGGGGTCCAGGAGTGCGATGGGCCCATAGTACACCAGTTATGGCCACCTTTTAATACCGTGTAGAATAGAGGGCCCCATTTACCTTGCATGTGTTAGTTCCCCTGCAGGTTCCCGCGCTGCGTTGGTGGTTTTCTCCATTTGCTTTTTTTCTGACTGGGGTGCGGTTTTATATATAACAGACTTCTTAGAAGACCCTACACGTTTTCCTTAAAATATCAAACTGAAGGGAACTTTTATCGAAAAATAATCGTCCTCGAGTGTAGCTGGACTTCCCCTCATTGAATATTCATTCACCAAGCTCTGGTCTCTTTGCAGACAACGGGAAGCCCCCCGCGTTGGTGACCAGCATGATAGATTACAACATGCCAATTACCATGGCCTACATGAAGCACATGAAGCTGCAGCTACTGAATGCACAGCAGGACGAGGTAAGACAAGTGCCCTCCAACTTATGTCATCATTGGAATGTATGCCACGGGTTGGAGTTTTCAGCGCGCGGGCACTGGAGAGCCTCAGCGGACGTGTTTTAATTCTTGAAAAATAAGCACTGACTTTATGTTACTCCTGAAGAAAAGGAAAAATATGAAGCCTGTTTTTAAGATTGTTTAAATTGTGTTTGAGTGCGGGGTGTGTGCGTTCCCTCTGAGGTAGAGCAATCCTGCCACGTTAAAAAGGAAGCCATCCAAAAGTATTTGCTTTTTAATTTAAAAAAATGCCACCATGAAGGTTGTAGAAAATTGTATGTGTACTGATTGCAGGGTAAAAATACAGTTGAACCTGAAAAGTGCCACCATCAGCAGTCTTCAAATAGTTGTTCTACTTTCAAACCTCTGTGAGATTCTAAAAGCACTGCACTGCATCCGGCATGACAGCTCGCAAAACTATAGTGTGTGTCTCCTGCTCCAGAGACCACCCTGCCTCTGCCTCCGGCAGTTCCGGCGAGTGTTAATAGCTGGGCCGAGTTTTTACCAAGCGTGACCAAAGTGAGTGGGCCTAACTTTCCACAGGCAGGTTTTAGGGACGGTACTCTAAAGATTTTGTATAAATAGATGCACAATGTCTGTGTCATCAACAGATCATCAGGAAACAACTGCGAGATACCAGGGGCTGTCATCATCACCACTATACACATCATGCGGCACGCACACACATATGCACCATGCACACCGACCGACACACAATCATGCACCATGCACACACAAACACACATATACACCACATGCACTCATCAGACTGACATGCACAGAAGCACACATTCACATATATATGCAAAGTAGGGTGACCAGAGGTCCCGGATTTGCCAGGACAGTCGCGGCGTCCCGACACTTTGTTCTAAAACACAAAAATGTCCCGGTTTTTAAGGGAGGGTCAGGTGAACCTCCACATTAATCAGTGTTGTGCAGGTTCACATTTCAACCGGCCCTCTCAGGACAGAAGTTAACTTGCCTCTTGACTCGCCTGCAGTGTTGCCTCGCCTCATTCAAGAGGCACTGCAGGATTTAATGAGGTCCGAATCAGGGCTGCAGAGCCCCTGTTTCAAGGCCGGGCCAAAATGTCCCGTTTTTTTTGTTCTGGAAATCTGGTCACCCTAATACAAAGTGATACAAACATACACACTGTCCAATTGCGCCCTTTTCCTGCAACCCAGCCAGCAGTACCGTCTATCGATGCTGGAGTGCTGCCGCCTCCACTCCCAGCTCCTCTATCAGACGTCACACCACCACTAATTGGGTAAAATCAAGCCAGAGGCTCTACACCAATGTACTGCAATGGGCTAATGCAGCAGAAAGAAAATCGGCATCTCCTTTAGGCCTAGGCAGGACCGCACTCAATACAAGTCTGTATGACAGACAGCGTGGGGTCCTCAGTATATGAGCAAACAGTCACCATGCAACATCCAGCAAGTCAGTGGTCACCGGCCATGGGTTGCAAGCCACCCACCGCCAATCTCATTGCATTGTGACCACAGGGTCAGCAAGAGCAGCTTGATGCTTGATTGTTTGGAGGGCATGAGTGCTCCACATTGAGTTAGAGAGCTGAAGGTATATATATATATATATATATACATACATACATACATGTATGTATGTATATATATATATATATATCTCTTTTAAATCTCCCGCCAAATGGGAACAAACACTAAGTCTGACGTCAGCCTCCAGGAGATTAAAAAATTATCCCGCCAGCTGGGAGCACACTTGTTATCTGTTTCCCTCCCTGCACTGATGCGGGAAGGGAAACAGAGCACATGGAGCAATTCCAGCTCCCGCACCATGCGGGGAGCCAGCTTGTGGAAATGTACCCCCATGAGGGCACACTGGTGCAGGGTCACCCTCTCGTCCACGGGTCCAAAGACTAACAAAAGAGAGATCGGCACTGGAGTGAAGTAAAACAAACCAAGTTTATTAAACACTCATGAGCGGGACCGCGTCCGAACAACACCCTAAAGTGTTGTGGGAGGAAAGTACATTGAATGCAAAAACCATCACCCTTATATACTGTTTGTTGCAGTGTAATCGCATGGGAAGGAAAACTGAAAGAAACAAGTTTAAGCACGGAAATAGCTATAGGCAAACAAGAGCAGAGGGTGACCAGGTGATCAGGAGATGAGGAGGGGGAGTAAGAATGTTTATGGCGGCAATAAGCAATCATTTGATAACATCTGAGACCAGGTGCACCGGCAGCTGCAGCCCCCCAGCACGTACACCAGATTGACTATGTCAGAGAGGTCAGAAATAATTGAGGACACAGGCTGGGTGAAAAGGCAAGCATCAGAGAATAAAATGAATACGACGGAAACGAAATGGACGCAACAGTAAAAATGGCTGCCGCTTATGCTAACATAGAATTTACACTTTTCCACAGACGACCCTTTTAGCATAAGCTAAGACAGTTTTTGTCCCTTCCAAGGGGTATAGCATATATCCTCAACATCTATTGTCATTAGTCCATATATTTCTCGTTCCACTGCTAAACGGGCATTTACGTTCTTGACATTCTCTTTAGACGAGATGCAGGCAGTACAGGCAAAAGTACAGAGAGAACAGAGCATTGGTCCACAATGAACACACAAACAACAAGAGAAGATAATAGCTATTAATATGAACAGGACTGATAATACTTTCAAACCCCAAACTGAAAGTAAGTCCCAAAACCACCCAGTACAAGTCCATGTTCCTGGGTCTTGATGTATTTCGGTGGCTATCTTGTGTAGTTTGGAGATGGCCGCATAGACATATGGTGAATTGTCCGGTATGAAAACACAGCAGCTAGATCCGATGACACGGCATGCTCCACCTCGGTCAGCTAGAACAACATCTAAAACAAGTCTATTCTGTAAAGCGATCATGTGCATTGATGCTTGTTCTTCCGTCAAGTTTCCTAAGGCCGCAGTTGTCTGATTAATCACTGCCTCCATTGTACGGGTGAGGCTACGGACCAGCTTGCTGTTTTGTACTGGGTCAACGAAGAAGAAAAATCCTTTATTAAAGTCTGTATATTGCTCCCATGTGGTCTCTGTCTGATCGACTACAGAGACATCGATGGCACGTTTTCCCCTACTACCAACGTGGTGATTGAACAATTGCAAATCTTGGTGGTATGTTGGGGGAGCTAGAAACACAGGTGGTAGAAGAAAAGCTATGTAACAGGTACCAGACCAGCCTGAAGGTAGGAAGTAGTATGCCTTAGCTCCACAAACAAAATAAGTATGACGTGATGCGAGGAAGCTGCTTCGGCCCCTCGTGGACGTTTGCAACACTGTAGTACAGTTACTGTGACCCATTAGCACATTGCCTGTACTCTGTACACAGAGAGGGCCAGTAGTCAGAACAACGGAGATAACAGGTGGCCCATTGCCTTTAGCCGATCTAGAGTTTGGATACACATATTTTGTTGCTGCATTTCCTCTACTATATTCTTCCATCTCCAAGATGGTCCCCTTTGCTTGTGGGTCCCCATCTTCGTTGGGATAGCATACTTTATTCAGTTTGGCATTGAGGTCGCCCACATCCCATGTTTCTGAGAGGTTACATTTGTAGGAAGTATATAGTAGCTCAAACCAAGCTTGGCATGAGCCATTGTGAGAAAATGGCAGAGGTGGCAACAGGATTCCTCTTATGTTCTGATGAGGAGGAATCTTGCCACAAACCCAACAGTTAGTAGCATTACTTAGCTGGTGTGTCTGATGCAACATTTGAAGAAATGAATTGTTTCTCAGATTTTGCCGATACCCCTATTCATGTTGCGGCAAATCGAAATGATGGTGTTCCTTTGTAGTAGGCGATGTAGCAGTAATGTTGAGCAAGGAAGCCCCAGGCATTACTTCCTCCACTACCCATATTACAGTAGCAATAAGAGCAGTAATCAAAGTCAAACCAAGGATGCAAAGTGTACAGCCATTACACATTGTCGCAGCAATCCCCTTCTTCTCCTTAGTGGGGATCATCTTTCGGCAAACAACAAAAAAGGTAGCGCCCTAAGAGTCCTGAGTGGACGTTGATTTCTTCACTGACGTTGAGACGAGTAGCCACTAATAGGCAGACCCCCCTTTGTAGTCAGACTTAACCACTCAGGTCAATGACTTCACTTGTCTTGTTTTGCACTGGAGAGCCTTTCTTCCTGGATCGGAGTAGGTACCTGGATGTACCGGGGATAGTATGATCCGGAAAAACTTCCTCAGTTCTTTCAGGTGATGCAGCTCGTCCCGTCTCTGTGACCAAGATGTCGCGGTGATCCTTCAATGCAGTAGGATCCACTAAGGCGAGTGGAACCTTCTTGCAGTGGGTGGCATGCGTCCAATTTTCCTGTTGGTCACTCAGACCGCAGTTCGGGTGGCGAGGAGTACCTGCTCGGGGCCCCTCCAGCGAGGTTCCAGACAATTTGTTCGTTGGAAGACCTTGATCATTACGAAGTCTCCCGGATGCAAGTCATGTCCGTCACCTTGCGACCTGTCCGGGAGAGCTTCACGAACCTGCTGATGAATAGAAAGTAAACTGTCAGTCAACTGAGACAGATAATCACTCATTAATGTGTGAGGCACATCGTGTATAGGGCGAGGCTTAGGAACCCCCCAAATATTCATGGGCCTGCCAAACATGACCTCATATGGGGTAAGCCCAGAGCGTGTATGAGGTATTGATCTGATGGAAAGCAGTGCTAAGGGCATTGCATCAGGCCACTTCAAGGAAGTGGAAGCCTGTATTTTTGCCAATTTCAGTTTCAATGTAGAGTTATAACGTTCCACCAGGCCTGCTGACTGTGGGTGAAAAGCAGCATGGAACTTCTGCTTGACCCCTAGCCCTTTCATAACATACTTTACAACCTGTCCAATGAAATGAGGCCCATTATCACTCCATAAAACTCGACAAGCACAGAATCGAGGGAAGAATTCCTTCAGGAGTATTTTCGCAGTCGTGAGGGCTGTATTGTCTTTCGTAGCATATGCCTCCACCCATTTGCTGAAGGCGCAAACTATTACTAAGACATATTAAAGATTATTGCAGCGCTCAAACTGGATGTAGTCCATCTGAAGGACCTCAAAGGGTGCAGATGGTGTCGCAAACCCCCTGCTGGAGTTTGCGTTCCCTTCCCAGGATTGTACTGGAGGCAAACCAGGCAAGACTGGACTATCTTTTAGCGGTAGCAGCAATATCAGGATGGTCCTAGACTTGCATAAGCTGTTTCGCTACTGAAGATGCACCAACATGGGCTGGACCATGTGCCATATGAATCAGAGGGTATAGGTATGCAGTGGGCAACTTCCATTTAGTCATATCTTTGCTCCTCCAACAGCCCTCATCGTCCAATGCTCCCTCCTTAGACCATTGGCCTAATTCATCGAAGGAGGCAGATTGTTGCATATCCAACACTTCCTGTCTAGCATCATGCCAACGTTCAGCTTGCGACTTAACCACATACATAGACGTGGTGCTTCGCTGCGATGCAGTCTCATGGGCTGTACAATCTGCAAAGGCATTACCTGCTCCTATTTTGTCTGTCACCTTCTTGTGTGCGCTACACTTGACAATAGCTATTTTCTTAGGATAGGTTAAGGCAGTAAGGAGATTGTGCACTAGTTCTCCATGCACTATCTGTGTTCCATGTGAAGTGAGAAAACCGCGTTCTTTCCACAGGCGGCCAAAATTATGCGCTACCCTGAACACATACTGACTATCAGTGTAGACATTGACAATCAGGTCTGTACTAAGCTCACATGCTCTGGTTAGAGCGATCAGTTCAGCTGCTTGAGCTGATTTCTGTGGGATACGAGCTGTCTCAACTATTGTCTGGAGTGTTGTAATAGCATAGGCAGCAGATGTAGTGCCATCTGGCAATTTCAAACATGACCCATCAACCCATAACTCCCCATCTGTAATGGAGAAGGGAGTGTCTTGCAGGTCAACTCGACCTTTTGTTTGTTCTTCAGTGAGAAATATGCAATCATGTGACTCTTGTGACTGAGGCTGAGTGGATGGAAATGGCAGTAATGTGGCAGGATTTAATGTCAAACATCTTTTTAGCGTAATATGGGGGGCCAAAAGTGTCACTTCATATCCTGTCAGACGAGCACTAGTCAAATGCTGCGTCTTTGTTTGGTTTAGCAACGCATCAACTGAATGGGGCACTAACACAAGCAATTTGTGTGATAGAACTATTCCTTCACTCTGGCATATGGATACAGCTGTTGCTGCCACTGCTCGGAAACATCCAGGCAGCGCGCGAGCGACTGGGTCGAGGACAGCTGAAAAATATGCACACGGGCGTTGTTTATCACCGTGCATCTGTGCTAAGACCGAGAGGGCACAACCTTCCCTTTCATGTACATAGAGTGTGAAAGATTTAGTGTAATCTGGGGTACCTAATACTGGTGCAGAGCAAAGGGCTTGACGTAACTGTTGGAAGGCGCTCTGGCATTCAGAAGTCCATGGGAGGGGCATCGGGGTGTCTTTGGTCAAAAGAGCTAACAGAGGTTTGATAATATGTGAAAAACAGGGGATCCACTGCTTACAAAAGGAAGTAAGGCCAATCAATGCACGGACATCTTTTTGAGTACGGGGTACAGGAGTGTCTAGAATGGTCCGAATGCGATCTGGTGTGAGCTCACGTCCCTCCTTAGACAGGAGGTGACCTAAATAGGTAACCTGCTGTCTACAGAATTGCAATTTCTTTCTAGAGACTTTGTGATTATGTGATGCAAGAAATGATAATAGTAACAATGTACCTTCTTCACATTGCTCAGGAGTGTCTGCAGCAAGCAAAATGTCATCCACATACTGAATTAGAACCACCCCTTTTGGTACAGGAAAGGAATCAAGTTGTCTCTTTAATGCTTGACTGTAAATACTTGGACTTTCTGTATAGCCCTGTGGAGCTCTACAGAACCTGAATGATCTGTTTTTCAGTGTGAATCCAAATGGATAACGGCTGTCCGGGTGGATAGGTATTGAGAAGAACGCATTTTTCAAATCAATCACGGAGAATGTGGTGGCAGTGGGAGGGACCATAGTGAGGAGGGTTGTTATGTCAGAAACTACCGGATATTGGGGCACCACTATTTTATTAACCTCACGCAAATCAATAATGAACCTGTAAATCTTAGTATCAGTGTCTTTTTTCAAAATAGGAAGGATAGGGCTATTGCAGGTATTATAGGGAACCTCTTCCACTACACCAACTTTAATCAAATCCTGAACAATACCTGCTAGTGCTTCTTCGCCCTCTCGAGATATCTTATATTGGGGAAAACGAGGCAATGAGGCACCCTCCCTCACTTGAATTTGTACAGGTAGAATGACCATTTGACCCACATCAGTGTCTGATCTAGCCCATAAAGTGCAAGGTAGGGACGCCAGAGCGACGTCTTCATTGATAAGGCAAGATCTATCAACTATTGGATAGTTGTCATTAAGGATAACACGTGCACCTTCTGGGGAACAGCGTATCGTAGCACAAAAATATTTTAGCATATCGATACCTACAATATTATCTGGAGTGTTAGGGTAGAGCAAGAATGGACATGTGGCAGTGAATCTATCTAGTCCGAATTCAAGTGGCTGTGATAGTGGGCTAGGTGTAGGTGTTCCGTCGAACCCTATCAATGTTATCAATGTACCAGACAGGGGAGCCCTAGGAACCAGTCTTTTAGACAGGGCACTACGGGTAGCCCCTGTATCAACCAGAAATCGATCAGTAGATCCCAAGACATTTGCGTCAACATAGGGACCCATTTGATCTACTGGCACCTCAACCGGTCCCTCACCCCGTCCTGGGCATCCCTATGCATAATCGGAATCTGTAAGCGTATCAGCAGAATAATCAGTCATTTGGTACTGGTGTCGTTTGTCAAAGGCATTAGGGTAGTTCGGTCCCTGTTCGACTGCCTCAAACTGGGGGCGAGCACTTGCACCTCCCCTGCTTCCTACGTTCCCTGGACGCCCTCTCATACTTCCCCTTCCTCGCTGGTATTGTTGGCCTTACAAAAGGGGGCACTAGAACGCCAGTGCCCAGTCTCTTTACAATAGGCACACTGATCAGAAGACAAAGTTGCCCGAAGGAGAGGGAGTGCTCCGGGTGTATGCATTGCACGTCCGCCTCCTCCACCTCTCCTAAATGGTGGACCATACGCCTGAGCCATCATAACCTTTGTTTTTAAATCCTTAACCTTTTTTATCTTCCCTTCCCTTCGCTTCCTGTTCCTGTCGCTCATAATATTGTGCCATTGTCAGAAGGGAAACTGGAGAGGACGTGGTCCAAGAACTTTCACTGGCCTTGAGGCGACTAGATATTTCATGTAACATATTAGCAACAAATTTGTCAACAAACAGGTGTTTGCCTGTCTCGTCAGCCAACGACTGGCCACTAAAGTCATGAAATGTCTCCTCAAATCTTGAAAAGAAGTCAGAAACTGACTCATCCTTTTTCTGTTTGCAGGGCGCTAACGTAGTACAATCTATTTTCTTAGGGGGTATGAGAGTCATCAATTTAGTCACAATAGCTTTAGGAAGATCTAATATCTCCTGTTGGGGCTTCTGGGCAGGTTCCCTGTCCGCATCTATTTCTTCTAATTTTTCCCAGGTGTCACCAAATGCCACAGTGTCATTAATTTTACGTATTGTTCTCCACATATCAGGGGGCAAAATAAGCCCAAAGAACGTATCTATATCCGCTAAGGTCATAGTGCAAGAGCTGATAGCTCCCTCCACCTCCTCATAGAAGGCGGCGGGGTTTTTCCGGGGGTCAGGCAAGGCAGTTTTAAGGGCCACAACATCTGCTCTACTCCAAGGAGTGTAGACCCAATTATATATGAAATATCCCTTTGCATCATCGGAAGTCTTATCATCATTAGTTCCCGCACCCTTCGGGCGAACATACAGGGGTGCTGCTTCACGCATTGGTCTCATATCAACTTTACTACTACTAGGATTGCCCTCGTCCACCGGAACATCTGGTTTTTCTGTCTGAAACTTTTCAGTTTCTACGACTTTACTCTTCCTAGCTAATTCTTTTTCCTTCTGCAGTTTTAATGTGTCATCCCGTAGTTTAACCGCTCGTCTAATTGTATCAGGTATGTTTTTGAAAGGGTAAGTCCCATCTCCTAACTGCTTATAATCGGCATACAAGTCTTTTGGGCCTGGTTCGTCAGAGATATGTTGCCAATTATATAATACATCCCAACAGAACTTTTCTAAAAAATATAACTGTTTTGCGTCTTCCCAAGCCTGAACTGTAGTTGTGAGGATCGTCGCTGTAGTAGCCCGACGAGATTCCTCTCTAGCACTGCCCTTCAATTTATCTTTATCTTCGCTAGACAGAGTAGAGCGAGTCTGTCGCATGGATCGCTGATCTTTGTCCATATCTTTTGAGGAGGAGATCTCAACATCAGAAGCACCACCCTCAGGGGCACTCAGAACGGGGGATTTATACGGGGCCGGGGGTCGTTCTAGTATGATACAATCATCATGAAGCGTATCAAGTATTGGATAGACAGGACGTCTAATAGGGTACTGGCCATTTACCTGCAATCGGCGTTCTCTATCTTTCTTTTCTATTCCTTCCTGCATTTTCTTGTCTCTTAATTCAACACATTGTTGATATATCATCTTCGGCTGTTCTTTCTTTGCTATAGCTTCCGCTTTCTTCGCTCTCTCTCGCACTTCCTTATCCCACATACGCAAACAATCAAACATATCCTGCCTACTCTTTCTTTTGAACAAACACTGTTCCACGTACTGAACGTTCTGAAAATCAAATGACCCATTTACTGGCCACTGTAGGTTGGGTTCTTTCTTTGTGTATTTGTTCCACAATGAGCCATACATTATGGGACAAATACCATATTTTATATGCATATCTCTATTCGGCGTCCCTTCTGGAGGAGCCGTTTTACTTTGTTCCAAAACATTTCCTGCACTGCAACAGCAGCACCACTTACGAAGTTTACTAAGAGCAGGCATGTTTTAACAAATATATGTAAAATATTACTATCCAAACAAATGTCAGAAGGAGAAAAATCCCCACAATACCTGCCTTCAGTCTTTGCAAAGAATGAATATCAAAACCAAACCAAACAATCAAGAGTGCCGCATCAGCGACCTTACCAAACAGAAGTCTTCAACTCCCACTTGCCGATCTCTGGTTGACCTAATGGTCACTGCAAATTCGCCAAAGAAGCCTCAGTCGAGACCGGACACCACCCGGAGGGTCAAGTCAGGAAAACTGCAAAGTTCACGTCGGCTGCAAAGACACAGGTCTTCTCATGCAGTGCGCGTCCTCAGTGATAATTTCGATCTTCCGTCGAGAGCACTCCTTCAGACGGCCGCGTCTCCGATGGGGCCCCACGTGCTGGGTGCCAATTGTGGAAATGTACCCCCGTGAGGGCACACTTGTGCAGGGTCACCCTCTCGTCCACGGGTCCGAAGACTAACAAAAGAGAGATCGGCACTGTCCGAACAACACCCTAAAGTGTTGTGGGAGGAAGTACATTGAATGCAAAAACCATCACCCTTATATACTGTTTGTTGCAGTGTAATCGCATGGGAAGGAAAACTGGAAGAAACAAGTTTAAGCACGGAAATAGCTATAGGCAAACAAGAGCAGAGGGTGACCAGGTGGTCAGGAGATGAGGAGGGGAGTACGAATGTTTATGGCGGCAATAAGCAATCATTTGATAACATCTGAGACCAGGTGCACCGGCAGCTGCAGCCCCCCAACACGTACACCAGATTGACTATGTCAGAGAGGTCAGCAATAATTGAGGACACAGGCTGGGTGAAAAGGCAAGCATCAGAGAATAAAATGAATACGACGGAAACGAAATGGACGCGACAGTAAAAATGGCTGCCGCTTATGCTAACATAGAATTTACACTTTTCCACAAGCTGTGGCCATGGGGGCCTTGGGGTTCCTCTAGTGGAACCCAACGTAATGCTTGGTGGGTGCCCCAGGTGGACATCAAAACACCCACCTATAAATAATTGAGGCCCCAGGGGATAAGGTCCTTGTGGCCCAATTAGGCTCTTTAGATGGGGTCCCAGGGGATAAAATAGGTTCAGGATTGGGGGCCGCGTGGCCACCCTTACCTTTCTCACCACTCTCTCCCTTTTCACATACCACCCTGTTTACTCTGACCCTACCCTCTTTTTTTCCCCACCTGCCCTCTCCTAACATTACCTCCTATCTCTACCTTTTCTTTCTTTCTCCGTTTTTACTCTCTTCTCTGCCCTAAACTGTCACGCCTTATTTAATTGTTTATTACCCGCCAATCCGCCCAGAATTACTGCTCCCCTTAACCTTATTATGAGCTGTACCTGCGTGTTTTTGGTTACCCTGTAAAATTGCTCACCTTGTTTTGCCTCTACTCGTGTAATGTGCTTATAGCCCCACTTTAACTTAATGTGAGATGTACTTGCTTGTTTCTGTTTACCCTGTACAACTGTCTTTCTTTGACTGCTTCTTCTCATGTAAAGCGCTCTGATACCCCCGGGTCTAGCCAGCACTATATAAAACCTTTCAAATAAATAAATAAATAAATAAGGCACGGCCCTGGGGGATGGAGTTTCCGGGGCCTAGTAAGGCTCGGGGAGGAGAGCCGCACAGCCCCCCTCCTCTTTTTAATAAATTAAGTGCCCAGGTGATGGAGTACCCAGGTCGTAATAAGGCTCTGGGAGGGGGACCACGCTGCCCCTCTTAAAAAAATAGACTACCACGAGGGATGGGGTCCCTGGAGCTAAAAGAGGTTTGGGGAGGGAGCCGTGCTTTAACACCAATTATAGATAACACTGACTTCACACTGGGACTTGACCAGAGTGCGTTCCAGTTGTGGCAACCAGCAGGGTGCTGTTCTATTGGTCCTCTCTTTGACTAGGAGGGTCCTCTCCCTTTGGCCATCTGCATACAGATTACGCACTGCAATAGTCGGAGAGAATGCACTACCTTCAGGTCCAACATTGGCTAACACATCCTATAGTGCGCACGGGGGCACAACGGCCCCATACCTCCTTCGAGAAGTGGTTTGTCACGAAGACCTCAGATAAGCGTCTTATCACAGAACTGTATGGTATACTACAACAAGCCATCCCACCGACTGAGACAGCGGGGCAGAGGTGTTGAGAGCTGGAACTGGGGCGACAACTGACACAGAAAGCGTGGGAGGAGATAGTCTATAGTACGCGACACGCAGCATGTAGCACAGCTAGCATCGAGACGGGCACCAAAATAGCGACATATTAGTATCTGACCCCAATACTGCTCTACAGAGGCAACCCTACACGGAGCACCGACTGCTGGAGAGGTTGTGGATCCCCTGGGACACTACTTCACTTGCTTTGGGACTGCCCCAAACTCACACAGTACTGGGACACGATTCCCACAGACATAGACACCCACCTGAACACACAGCTCCCACGATTCCCTGCATATACTATCCTAGGGCTCCCAAATGCTCACATGTTTCTGCTTAAATCCTGTAGAGGGCTACATTTTGGTCTTGCATTAGGAGTCGCCCTTCAGAACATCCTAACACACTGGGGCACTGACAAAATCCTGACACAGCTGGGTTGAATCTACCATTCATAGTATATCCTGGGAATGGAGAAACTTACCCTTACACTCACCTCCAAGAGTGACTCTTATATAGGACCCTGGTGCCCATTCATCGCCCTGCTATCCGCACAATTTAGAGAATTAACATGCCCTAGATACCGACGCTTATTGTGATTGACAGAGGCCGATACCCCTACACTGTCTGAAACTGTCGATCAGGACGAACCCACCAGTGTTACGAAGTGCCTTACAAGGTAAAAGAAATTGGCTGTGAGTACTCCAAGGCGGGGGAGTGAGTGGAGGGGAGGGAACTCCATTGGGATCTTGTTGGGATAAGATGTATGTAGCTTCATGATGGAGTGCTCTTGCACTCCCTGTATGCAATTTTGTTTTTTCTTAAAATACAATTAAGAGATGTGAACCATAAAAAACAGACAGTCCCGGGGGATGGGTGCCCAGGGCCTAAGAAGGCTCGGGAAGAAGGACCCACCACCCGCCCCCTCCCGAGCGCCCCCACCCCCAGTCCTCCTGAGCAATGCTACCAGTTTCAAATACTATGCCAGGATATAATACCCATCACTTGTGATGGAGTATCCTGTCCACCAAACTAAATAAGGTCCTTAGATCTCTGTTCCAACAAGAGCCCTTCCTGATCAACTATGGGCATTTCTCCACTCAAACATCACAGCATAACTGAATATGTTAGCCCCCATATAGCTGAAAAAAGGCAAACCTGACCAAATTATGAAAGAAAATGTAAAACCAAGTGTGAGTCTGACCAGAGACTATTCACAAACACGAGAGTCTAATAACATGCAATGAAATGGATAGGTAAGGGTGCTGTATTATATCACTCAGGTTATAGAAGCTCCCAACCCAACACCAGAGCAGTTCAAAATATACCAGGAATTGGTTGCAACCCCACCTCTCCTCCCCAAGAACTGACAAAATGATGACCCCCAAAATCACCTCGGACCCCTTCACCTTAAAAGACTTCATCTTAAAAATCCAGAGAATCTGAAAATCAAACAAGAACAAAGAAGACGTACCACCATTTCTTTTGATTCAATCCCCTCCACTTCAAAGAATAGGAATAGGCTTACCAAATATCAAAGAAGACCTATTAACTTCCCTTGGGCACTAACCAGATGACACAGTAGCCTTATTGGCAACATAGGACAGAATTAATTATCATCTACTAATATTTTTGTATCTCTGGTAGGGTCCTAAAATGGACCCAATACTTCCTCATGGGGAGGAGCCATCATGTCAGAATTGGCCCTCTAATGCCCACTTTAATAAGATGACACATGGAGTAACACGAGATTTTTATTTTCCCCACTGGTGTTTAAGGCTTGCACGCAAACTCTTGTTAATGCTACTGAAAAACACCATCTTTTGTTGTTCTAAATATATGCTGATATCCGTAACCTACAACTGGATCATAAAAGGGGATTAAAGAAATAGAATCAAGCAGATATCACCTCCTTCCTGGTATACACGTTTTTAATGAACGAGATTGTCCTTTGACTAAAATACTGCTGTTCTCTTTTTGCTGAAAGACAGAGTGCACCACTTCAATACACTTAGCCAACTTGTCAAGATGACTCCCCACACCCAACTTGATATCAACCAGCGAATATCCTGGAGAACGTTTTTATTGGCTAGCAAATCAATCCTACTCAGGAAAATCTGCTACTACTCTCACTAAAATTGTCGGATCACCAACTTTATTTAGTCCAAATCCTATTACTGACTCCAGTACCATTTATGCAAGCCTCCAAAAAAGGGATTGTAAAACTCCAGAATAAATAAAACAACAACAAAATCTGTGCTTCGATCTCATGAGGCAAGACCATGCAACATCCACTCTGATATACACTTCACTATCACCCAGGAAAGCATACATCAAGAGTAAAATACTGTGAATTAAAAAGATTGCCTCCTGTGGTTAGACCCCTAGTACCTCAATGCAGCAAAAAGATAATGAAAACATATACAGCGCATCTTTGATATGAACTTGTTTACCTGGGTGAAGTATAAATTAATTTCCTGACATTTAGGAAAGACCTAAAGCCCACGGAAAAAGAAAAACATTAATTCAAGATTTGACAAACCCACACAGCTGGGAGCAGCGTTTGCATGCGGATGACTGCCATCACTCACCAGTTTTCACTTTTGCACTGGAATATTTGCACTTTATACATTTCCAAAAATAAATGCAGCATTTTTCTGCATCATTATAGGACTTTGTGCTGTTATTTAAAGATCTGAAACAGTGATCTTCATGGCACTACCTTTGTGACAGTATTTTCGGCACTCAGCGGTCTTCAGTGCTGTCAGCTTCCTGACCATCTACCATTTCACTTGCTCTCCACTGGGGACTAAGTTTCTGCAATGCAGTCTCCACCTCCCTGTCTGTTGTACTCGTCATGTCCTATTTCTATTAACATGAATCTGGCAATAAGTTTGCTTCATCTAGTTCCAAACAATAACCCAATCCAGATGACCACTCTCCTGAGGGAGAAGACACAAATCAGGTTTGTTAGGCTGTTTGAGGTGAGGTCTGACCTCTAATTAAAAAGAATGCAAAAAGTTGGTAGGTTCTTAGGATTTCTCTGAGACTTCACACCCTTTCCAAGCCACTAAATGCTAGAGTCGACCTTGATGGAAATAGGAGTCAAGGATGGCCTCTACTTCATACTCTGGAGACTTTCTCACTATCACAGGGTGGAGGAGGGCCTGCAGATCCGGACATAGTTGGTTTTACAGCAGATATAGTCAGGTGTCGGGTGTGATCTTCAATTTGCTGGCAAGTACAGCTAAAGGGCAGAGGAACCAGGGGCGGCTCCTCTTTAATGGTGGAGGAGCATCGCCCCACTGGTCAGAGTCAGTCAGCAAAAAATAAAATGATAATAAAACAATATTATCATTTTATTTTCCGCTGACTGACTAAGCCAGGGAGTCTTGGGTGGGGCGAGGCTGGGCCATGACAGGGAGGAGGAGTAATGGACACAGTAAAGTGCGCATGTCTGTTTGGCCGGCCGTCTTAGGCCGGTCAAACAGACATGCGCTCTTAGGTTTCTCCAACCCAGCTGTGTTTACAGCCGGGTTGGAGAAAAGCAGCAGGCTCCCTGTGCCTAAGCGAGCGTCCACTCAGGCCAGTCCCCACACTGCTCTCATGCTTGGTATAGCATGAGAGCAGTGTCTGAATTGGATGGGCAGCCAGTGCTTTGTGCCCCAGTGACTGCCGGGAGGAGAGAAGAACTGAGGCGGCCGACAACATCAGCATTGACGGCAAGACAGGTAAGTTTTTTTCAAAACTTATTATTCCTCTAATCCCATGTCCCCCCCCCACTTTAGTTCTGCGGCAGCCGCCACTGGACTGTGAGGAACTCATCAATAGGGAATGGTAAAGGGTACCACTAATTTGAAGCTGAACTTAGAGTGGAACCCAGAAATGTGTTGACATCCAGACTGTGTCTCCTAACTGGTACTGTGGAGCAAGTCAGCGATGATTATCAGTGAAGCGTTTGTATTGTGCTTTAGCCTATAGGCGATACCGATGGGCTTAGCAATTAACAGATTTGATGTTATGTAATTATTGTGTTACTGAAGGGATAGTGTGGGAGACAATGTTTGAGGTAATATGTGTAAGCTGTAGGTGATAAAGAAAGGTAAACACTCCAGGGATCTGTGCAAAAAGTTATGTGCACATTTTCCTATTGACACCCACTGAACATAATCTTCCCAGTAATTCATGAGCAAATATCTGAGATATAATTCAATTGCTTAGCTTAACCTTTCTATCTGTCCACTTGTTTGGGGATGGTAACTGGTGAATTTGAAGGCTACTGTTTCCAAACATTTCAACAGAAGAATCCAAAACCTGATATACACTGAGTGCCTTTGCGCATAATAATTATCCCAGAAGACCATGGAGTTTGACGATATTGTTAAAAAAAGACTCTTGCTAGTTCAGGCTTTGTTGGAACCGTTTTGAGGGTAAATAAATGGCTTTGTGAAGTAAAGTAATCCTCCACTACTATAAGATATCATGCCTCTATGATCGTGGCAGTTCAACAATGAAATCCTGCGATATCATGGTCCAGGGTTGTGTTCTGGTTAAGCTTTTACACAGTTAGAGTAATTTGATACATAAATCTTGATTTGTTCTTTAATCTGGGACCACCAAAAATATTGATCCGACTGTTTCATAATTTTCCTCATTCCTTAATGTATCTAATGTATCTATCCATAGATACATTCCTTAATGTATCTATCCAAAGGGCAGGTCATCTAAGCACAATATCACTATATCACTATGGTTAATTTAGGCATTATTGCATGGCTTTGTGAAAGGTGGTCGTTTAATGGTTTGAATCATAACTTCCCCCATGAATTTAATCATTCATACCAAAGATATGTGACTACATTTTTAAGCTTAATTTATATTCTCTTTGATGGAGAATCCAATCAATATTTCGATCACAGAATCTAGACCTGTTTAATAAAGGGCCCACACAATAACAATAACACTGGTGTCATGTTGTAAGTGATTATCATGGTGCTCAAATTGTGTACTAGATTTCCTCAGTCTGAAGGTATGTATATCTGATTATATCAGATCTGCTTATCCAGTGATTATAGAAACTTTTCGTGTTGAGCTGTAATTGATATACAGTCTAAAAGGACTACGTAAACCCAGATCTAGAGAGCACATATATTTGAATAAGAGCTGTAAAAGTAAATTAATAAAGTTGGCCAAACTGTTGCAGAAAACAAAGGACACTAACTAGTTCAGGTAATATGGCTGTTGAAGGTCGCCATTTTCTTCACCTAATATGACTGTCCAGCCTCATTTTTCAGTTTAGGATAACAGTCAAATGTGCCCGCTTTCTTTTCTCAGGTGGTTTGCAAGATCATTTTCTACATCTCTGGCTGGTGGAATAATTATGCTGCCACACTTCTTCTTGTGAAGACCTATTTGTGTCAGTAGCTGTCAAATTGTAAATTTGTCCTTACTATCTGTGGTATATGTTTAACAACTTACATACACAATAAGCATTTAAGGATAAGGTGCCAGGAATGCATCATGGCTAGACTGTTATTACATTTCTAAATTTAATAAGTATGTTTATATCGTTCAAATAAATACAGCACTCTAGAAATGCCATGCTTTTTTCCTGGCCAATGAAGACATGAGAGTTGTCATTAACAGGAAGCTATTGTAAATGACCAGTACACACAGGAACAAGTAGTGATGAGTGTGATGACGAAGGCAGGGCTACCTCTAAATTGTCAAATGTTCTTAACAAACCTTAGCTTTTCTGTTTCCTTTGCCCTAGTAGGTACCCCTTCAAAAATGGGTCATTTGTAGATTATGAACTCTGCTTTTGGACAATATAATGCTGATTTTAAAAGGTACACGTTATTTTTATAATACTGGTTTTTGAAAGATCTAAATTAGCTTTTGACTATGTTCACAAACAATTGTGCAGTTTCCATTGACAATATGTCCTGGGAACAGACCCACAGGTTACTAAATTAATTTCAAACATGTGCAAAAAAAAAGAAAAAAAATATTCACTTTCGGCCAACTGAGCGTGAAATTAGTATTCATTAAAACGGAATGGCTGACGATGGGATTAGCCTGTAGGTCTTGAACAAAATTGTTTTTGAAGTTTCCAGTTGCCATCAATAGAATACAAAACTTGTATTTTTCTACACTGACAGTCCTTTAATGACAGAAAGGATGATATATTTTGCTGCCGTCAAGGTTTTCCTTTCCTTTTACAATGTGGGATTAGGCGAGTTGCATGCTGATTATAAAATTTAAAAGTTGAAAATGCTTATTGGTAACACCCTCAGTTACCTTCCTTAAAAGAAGACCCTCCTGTAGCCATGTTTTTACAAGGACAATGTGACTCTGCCAGCTTAATACTTCCGGTGAATAAAAGAAAGGCATTTCATAATTACAGGACGAAAGTTCAATAGAAAGCGACGAGTTTGACATGAGTGATTCCACTAGAATGTCAGCCGTGAACTCCGACCGCAGCTCCAACCTTGAAGAGAGAATACAGAGTCCTCAGAATGTTCACAACCAACAAGATGGTGAGTGCTTGCTTTATAAATGTGCGGCCATCTCTTAAGAGGTAACACACACAGGGTACATACATAATTAACTTTTTAAAGAAGATTGTTAGAGATTTTCTCTTCCTTCTACTGCCTGTCCACTTCTGTCATATTTTACTTCTGTTATTTTCTCTCGTTGCCTTCTCCACCATTAAATATTTATTTGGTCTCATTTTTCAAGTTCTTTTCCTGGCGACTCTTACCGTATTTTGAATTTTAAGCTACCCCTTGCAATTTATTTGCCCTTTCTGCTTCGGACATACTTCTGATGATAAGTGATACGGCTGAAAAAATGTAGTACAATTTGTTTGCCATTTCTATATTTCCTCATAAAAAATATTCTTTAAGTAATGTTCTTTACATTTGTAGTTAATATAGTTAGTTACATATGACAACAAAATTAAGTCACTTTCAATAATTCATTGTTTTTTAATTGCTTAAATGGTCTTCTTTAAGCCATGTCTTCTCCTGTGTGCAACCTTTTGCAGAAATAGTTTTGCTGCTAAATTGGGTCACATAATTTTATTCGAGTTACACAAAGCCGGTGTTGCAGAGAATGGCCTACCTTTGTGCAGGACATAGTTTCAAGAGTGATGCTTACAAGATGTGGAACGTGGCCATGCTTAAGGTGGCTGCCATTCATCTGTGCTGTGATCGATCCATCCACCTACCTACCCCATCAAGCATTATGGGTGACATCTTCCACCAGAACTGCAGTGCTGTGAAAGAACTGGTGATGCAGAATAGACTAGAGGCGTGGAAGTCCTGGTATTGTGGTACAGAGAAGAATATCTATAGAAAAGGATAGATTTCCCCTCCCTCAGCTGCTGCATTGCCTGGCCAGAGCTGTGCACCACCAGACTGGAGAACCATGGATTATGGTGATCCAGGGGCAGCCATGGCTATAGAGAGTGTTGCTGTCTGGTTCTGGTGATGGGGACCACAGAAGGAAGGAAGCAGGAGCAGTGTGCTGAAGGCCGCCTAGGGCACTGAGGAGTGCTGTCGGAGTTGCAGCTCCCATGTTGGAAGACCACTTCTGCTGCTATGGCCACGCCAAGGGACAAGAATGCTCGTGTGCATTCTGATTGGACCTCACCAATGTGAGTAACGTTTTGGGAATCGGGGGCATTTTTCAATCGCCCTGGCCCAGCAGCCCATCTGCCTGACTGACAGACCTTTCCATTGATGCATTCAGGCCCCATATTTCTGGGCATTGATGACCAATACGTCCTACTTTTCTTAACACTGGTACAGCTGCATCTGCTGCAAACTGTATCCACCCTCTCAGTCCAGTTGGTAGAACTGTGTCCTTTGCTCGGATAGAAGTGAGTGATGTGCTTTTTTCTTGGTCTGGCCCAGGGCACCCGGAATCTTGCCCGACTGGTTGGATGAGGTGGCCTCTATTAGTGGCCTACACCGGGGGACCTCTTTATTTTGCAGCATTCCAGGGGAGTGCACTAAGAAACCACTGTCTGTTGGTTCACACATCACAACAGAAGCACCAGAAGCAATTGCAGTCCCAAAAGCAGTCACTGGTCAGCTGAGGAAGGACCTTGAGTCCCAAGACTGCAACAACCTGTCAGAGGCATAATTGAACATGAAAGTTAAATAATTCCTTGGTTGCCTATACCCACTCAAGCACACAATATCGCATCCCAAGCAAGTTGTTATATATATAGAGTCATGCAATGGAAAAGACAAACAAAGAATGAAAGCCCAAACAATAAACTAGAATTCAATGTCAAAGATCAGAGTCAATATGAATAGATTTATTAAAAAATTATACAAATCATGTTAAAATACATTATAAGAACAACATTAAAACCAAGTGTATCAAAACAATACTGTATAAAACATATAATCAAGACGGCAAATTCATACACTGTCCCTTACTAAATAATAAGGAACCAATATTAATCCTCACAATCCCCCCGAGAGAAAAACAACAGACAATACAATTTGTCATAGATTGTGACACATCCGTAAAGCAAACTATTGACTGGCACCCGATACACACTCGTCTGGATGTATCTGTAGGCCCCAGTCAACTACCAGATTGTGTCAAATAGCTGCGTCGACACGTTTCCATGGCCCTCATTTATTTACACCATCTTTATCAAGACTATCTTATAAATCTCTCGATTGGAAATTTTCCTTAAATCAAGACCTGTGTACAAAGAACAAGAACAATACTTTCTTATATCACATCACAATATAAAAACAATTCAAATCTATTCAAATACAATTCTTTCTTATATTTAAATCAAAAGATAAATACAATTGCACTTTATTCTAATTTAATCCATGAACATTGAATCAAATTCTATAGCATGCGATCAATAAATCTAGCTTCATGCCTCAACCTAAAACGTGACATTTGGCCTATTGAATGGGCTAGCTCAAGAAGAAGAGTGGATAGATAGAAAAAGAGAAAGAGAAAATAAAAATACACATAGAATGATCAATTTTTCTTCATCCCATGTTGATATCCCCAAAAAACACTTATCCAAAGTTATGCCTGATCGTACTACAGTGATCAGCTGGTCTAGTTCATATATTGTCCTCATTACAGCCTTAGGACTCAATGAGAGGCGTCAAAATACCTCACTGTTTGAGCTATACATCTACAACCTTGCCTATTTTTTATGCATTCATTAGTATTATAGCGTGATAATAGCTCGCTATTTAAACTGTACATTTTAATTCCCATGTTCCCGCATTCGTTGATTACTAAATAGGAGCCTGCTAATACCTCACTATTTGATCTGTACATCTTTAACCTTACCATTCTCATGCGTTCATTAGTATCATAGCGTGAAAATACCTTGCTATTTCAACTGTACATTTTAATTGCCAGATTGTGTCAAATAGCTGCGTCGACGCGTTTCCATGGCCCTCATTTATTTACACCATCTTTATCAAGACTATCTTATAAATCTCTCGATTGGAAATTTTCCTTAAATCAAGACCTGTGTACAAAGAACAAGAACAATACTTTCTTATATCACATCACAATATAAAAACAATTCAAATCTATTCAAATACATACATTCAAAATGACCTGTTTGCTCATGCTTGTCAAGGGCTCTCGTGGAATGTGGTAGACTGAATTTGATTATAGGGGGGACTGGAATATGATGGTGGACCCATTCCTGGATAAGTTGGGCAGGCCTAATATATGCCACTCAGGGAATCCAGGTCTGTTACATGATCTGCTCACTAACCTCTCACTTAGAGACATATGGCAACTTTTGCTTCTGCAGGACCGAAGTTACACTTTTGTGTTGTGTGTATACAGCATTTCCACCTGCATCGATTTTTTTGTGTGCTTTTTCTTCGGCTTTAGCGTTAGTGAAATCTTGTGACTTCCTTATGGGTCGAGTTTCATATCATTGCCTGGTTTGACTACTACTTGGCTTTGGTTTTGTAACAGTGCTGCCCTGTCATTGGCCCATGATCTCATACATGTACGGGCCAAAAAGAAAAGAAAACATTGCAAGTACACCTGGCGAATGTTATTCAGGATTTTGAGGGTTATGTGTCCTCAGACCAAACATTGTTGGTAGCCAGAAAGGCCTGTTTCAGTGGTCTCATCTCAAGAGACTCGGTGCAACAGAAACAAAAATGTCTGGATGATCAGGGAAAGTTTTAAGCTTCTGTTAGAGCACTGACTAAACATTACTATGATTCACCCTCTGATCAGATATTCCAAGACCTGACCAGGGCAAACTACAAAATTAAAACACACTTCATGATGCAACCTAACACTGCTTTGCGCTGTTTGAAACAAAAACATTATGAACAGGGGGATAAGGTGGACTGACTACGGGCACTTCAGCTGCAAAAACAGGAAGGCTAATCAACAGTGCCAGCCAAATGTACAGCAGTGGGAAGCTCTCTGACCTATCTGGTGGATATTCTTGGAGAATTCTCATTTGTTTGTCTCAAAACTTTACGAATCCAAGCACAACCCTACTTCCTACTTGAAAGAACAATTCCTGCCAGGCATTTTTCTGCTGCATTTAGATGAGGAACGAATGGCGTCCCTAAGGGGCCACATTTCGGGAGAGGAGATAGGGAAGCCCATCGATGACATGAGTACTGGGAAGGCACCTGGAGAACACAGCTTTCCAAATGAACACTGCAAGACCAAGAAGGCTCAGGCCTCACATTTGCTATGGGAGACAACACAAGAAGCTCCTGCATCTCCTCTGCCAGGCTAGGGATGACTGCAAGGGCAGAGCTGTCCTTTCAATGCCATAAAGGTGGTCAATCAGGTAGAATGGAGCTACCTCTTAAGCACACTAGAAAGAGCGGTGTCGGGTGAGAAGTTTGTATAGTCTGATGGCTATACACGTACCTCTTTGCCCACGTATCTTTTAATGTTTTTTTTTATCTTAGTCCTTACCCTTAGAAAGAGAACTCACCAAGGATGTCTATTATCCTTGCTACTTTTTATCCTAGAGCTTGGGCTGTTGGCTGCTAAAAGTCGCCAAAACCCATCAACCTGGAATGGTTTTCAGGCTCTAGTCTGAGAGACAATTACACAGAATTTACCAGAATTTATATTTTTCAGAGAGGTAATGCAGCAGTGTAATGTAGACATGCATATATCTTCTAGTAAGCTAATAACAGTTTGAATAACCAATCAAATATCAATATTTAGGAATCATTGTTACATCTGTTATGATTCCATAGGGTGAGGGGTGGCCATACGATCATGATGTAAAAATTCCTTCCTTTATAGAGCTTTGTTTTTCCAGTATGATGGCCATCTTGAGAATTTGAGAAGTGATTGACAGGATGAACTTCGCAGACAAGGATACCATGTTCATACGTGGGAGAGTTGGTCACATTATTTTAGTTAACCTTTCAGTGTGCCGCATTGCAGTCATGGTTACAAGAAATATTTAAAAACATAATTGAAAGACTTTCTCCTGCTGCGAGCTATCATATCCACCCACTTCCAGCCTTTCCCCAGCTTATATATCCTTGACTTACAAAGATTTTTCTATAAATTGCTATATACTTCCCCTGACTTTAGCAATACTTACTCCTGAATGTCCAGGAGTAAGTCACACTTTTTCACAGAAAAAAGCTTTGTAAATAGGGCCTTTCTTAATTTGTTCTTTACATCTCTCATTATATGATTCCATACTTTGCCCCTGAGGTTCATCTAGCTTTCTATCCTCTTTCTCTTTATCCTGCAAGTAATAAGGATCCATGTAATGTAAAAAGTACGGAGCGCACACAGTAGATCAAAGCAGCAAAAGTGCGATATAGCAACACTTGTTGTACTTCCCACACAGTTTGCTGGTAGAGAAAGGGTCTTCCGGCCCCTTGGGTAATACACCCGGCAGCAGCAGTCTCTTCAATTGTATTGAAGAGTGGATGTGCCTTCATGCGCATATAGGTGATCTCCATGCAGATGAGATTGCTTGGTTAGCCACATGCACGCTCTATTACTCAACATGGTCCAAGCCAACTGCGGGTCAGATTGTAGACTGCCCACGGCAAGGAGTCTACAGTTTGCACCTCTCTAAGGGGGAAGACAAACGCATTTCACAGACACTCCAAGGAACCCCTCTATATAACCTTGATATTAGAGGATGTCCCAGCACCCTGAAACTGATGGCCCGGAGGACCCCTGGAATGCAGCCATGCAGAGCAGCAGCCATGCTGCTGGATGTGCACTAGCATGTCCCTGCAGCAAGCGTTTTGTGAAGGTCTATGACTCAACCCTTCCCCTCAAAGTGACCCTCGGGTCAAAAATTACCCCTTTTCCCCAATGCTATTATTTTCCTAACCTCAAATGTAATTTGCTCCCAAGGCTCCACTGCTTGGCGACAGAGGAGGGTGAAATGCACAGGGAGAGGGTCTCTTGGGCGCTTTAAGCACAACATTTTAATAGGATCCCCTAGAGACCCCTAGAGCATCACATCTTGTGGAGACCTAATGTTGTGTCTCCTGAAATAAACGCACCCCTGATCATGACTCCAAAAGCCTAGCTCACTCCTTAGTAGCCAACATGGCACCTGAAGCTGGCACAGTAAGTGAGCAGGGCTGCATTCACATGCACACAAACAACTGCAAGTGTGGTTCAGCCCACACATCGGAGCTAAGTGGCATGCTTGGCTGGCAAGATTCTCCAGCCGGCAGACCACACAGATAAACTCCTCTCTGCTCTGCATGGTGGGGGGCAGGCACTCATGGTGGGTGGTAACCTTGGTTACCATCCACCGGAAGCACAGATAGCCTTGATTCCAACATTCTGTAAATGCAGAACACTAACTTGGAACAGTGTGAATTGGTCCATTAATAATTTCATTTAGCACAAAAAGGAAACATTTTACCTTGATAAATGGTATGCAAAGCCATGTTCTTCATAGGAAATCCAATTAAGCTGCTAATTATCTGCTGTGCTGCTTTGTAATTAGTAATGCTATTAAAATGTTATTTCTTTCTCCAATATTTGGCCAATAAAGCTAAGAACTATTCCTTCAATGTTTGAATGATTTTTTACGATCCGATTAAACGTTTTGATACTGCATTGGACACATAGAATAAACATCCTTTACTCACTGGCCAGTTGGCATCCAGACAGACAAGACGTCACAGCGAACAAGAGAGAAACATAAAGGAGTATGGAGAGTTGAAGCTTACAGATGTTGCTAATGTCCATGCATTTGTATCGCATCTTCTACCAAAATATTTATGAATGGCTGAGGAGACTTTGGTTGTCTTGCCAGCTTCAGGTAATCACAAAAAATAAGAAATAAAAAATGCACGATAGTATACAAACATAGAGGGGCAGTAGATCAGCTCTCTTCATCTATTGATCTGTTCAGCTGACATTCACATGTTGCTTCTGCCACCACACAGCATGGATACAACATGGGGTAAGTAGGGCAACCACTACAGCCATTGACTCTCTTGCAGGCATGTGGCACATCTTAAAAAAGAAGTATAGCTAAGTACCAATGCTGGTGTGCCAGTACTTACTTTGCTCTCGCTTCTTTCTATCCATTCTTTATAATTTGTGTATTTCAACTATGTATTCAGTATCCAGTAGTCCATAGGAAATATATATATATATATTTGCATAAGTAGCAATCATATTTTCGTATGATGCTGTTTTAAACTAAAAAGGCATTCTTTACATGTTCTACATCCAGGGGCTGCTATGAAGTCCCCATACTGTTCTTTTCAAATTATATGTCGTGTTTTTGTCTAAATTTAATATTTTTATTGCAAGCATCAGACTGCTGCTACCTTTAGATGGCAAGTTTTCTTTCTTCTTTTTTTTTGATTTTTGTGGGATTTGCTTGCAGTAAAAAAAACATTTGTAACCATGTTATGTAATGTTTTGATACTTTGATTTTTACTGCGTGCCTGTTACCCTGTAAAGAGTGCCTTAGTGCTATAGTGGCTCATCCTGAACCAGAAAGACATTTTATAGACAATAAAGAAAAAACAGATTTTGAGCTGTTTAGTAAAAGTGGGTAGTTAGCTATCTAGCGAACTGCGAGAGGCAACTTGTTCCAATATTTAGCAGCCAGGAAGGAGAAGGGGTGGCTACCTTCCCTAACCCAGCACCAGCCTGCCAAGCCTAGATCTATTGTGTTTCCAATTCTTGTTTTAAGTGTGTGATACACATCTTTGTTAATAGGCAAATAATTCTGGTAATCGACAATATATATTTTTCGATTCTATAGAATACATTTTCTATTATCCTAGTATCTTGTGTTGCGATTTGCATTAAAACTTTAAGATGTCAATGCCCTTGCTCTTCAGAATACAGCCAGGGCTAAGTACTAGCCTTTTGATCACGCCCTTAAAATGTCCCATTGTGCCCTCCGCAGTTTTGTGTGAATGGTGCACACCCCTTGATGCCTTCCATGAGTTGCAATGTTCATTCAAAATGAATGCAGCAGTTTGATCAGAGAATGGATTCTCTGGTAGCCACAAGTCAACTTCTGAGTAGAAAATTGAAAAAACTCAGGTGTTATACTGACCAATTTTCTCCCTCGGCTCCAGCGGTGTGTTAGTAATACCGATTTGACATGGGAAGCCAGATGCCTCTGACAGAGGGACCACATATGCATGGGGCATTCTTTGGTCCAGATGTGACCCCTACAAACTGGTGCAACAAATGGTGTGATCTACTTTCAGCTTCACCACGCTGCCGATCACACCACACAAGTGTGCTTAACTGTGGGTAGTTGGCCATAGCCACCTCCGGTTAGCGCAAAACAAGCTTGGTTAATCCTCCAAGGGACCAGGGTTGAGATCAATCTTTATATAGACCGTTTTCTGTAAGTGCAGTACATGTGCTTAGAAAATTGAGAATTGGCTCATTACTGGCAGTCGTGTCCATACAAGTTTATTTTCTGAGCAGATTCTGTCCCGATTTGTTGAGTGCTAACTAATTTCTGAAAGTTGTAAGCCGTTTTTTTTTTTAGAGTTTTATATAGCGCGAATTAGACCCGAGACATCGACAGTTTCGTTACAGATGGACACATTCATGTTCCAGGGAGTTGGCATTCCAGTGAGCAGCTGCAACATATGTGAATGAAAAGCCACTCGAATTCTCCATGTTGCGATCACTACCTGATTGTCTGATCTAAGGGACCAACTGGTTTGTGAAAGAATACTCTTTTCATCAAAATAATTAGGCCAGTCGCTTATAGTGCTCTGTGAGTACGGCAGAGCAACTTAAAAACAGCACTCTTACGAACTGGTAACTAGTGAAAAGACTTAAGGATGAGGGTTACTGCAGTTCTCCTGGGAACATTGCCTATCAAGTAAGCAGCTAGGTTCTGAATTATTTGGAGGGGAGAAAAGAGAAAATCCGCCATGCCAACTTATAGTGTGTTGCCATAATCTAAACAGCTGAAACCACATGCCTGGACAAGGTTTTTCTGACACTGAGTAGGAATCCAATAGAAGATTTAACACAGAAGGCAAAGGCCATAGCATGAACTACAGACAGACAACCTCCTCCTTCTGCAGTAGCAAATTGTTTAATAGGATCCCTAAGTTCCTTACCACTTTCTTGGGATTGTGAGGTGTTCCAAGTTTAGTGGGCCATTAGGAGTCATTCCAAAGAGAATCTGCCTTGCCAAACAAAATCACCTCCGATCCTTCATCCACATAGGTACCAAAGTCAGGCATTTCACTAGATTGCATCTGAAGGAATCAGTGTTCTCAGCTAGAGATATAATATCTGAATATCATCAGCGTAAGATGTAATGTTAAACCCCTTTGCTCTCACTATGTCCACTAGAAGGGTCACGTAAATATTAAGGAGTGTGGGGCTCAAAGCTGAGCCTTCTGGAATGAGACATGATACAGGTGAAGACTTAGATCTATTTGGCAGAAGATTAATTGACTGCAATATGAACAACTGAAAAGATAAAAACCAGCCAAGAGTAGTTGACTGGAGACCGTTCTCATGCAACCGTTTGATGAGGACGGCATGGGATACAGTAACAAAGGTTGCAGAGAACTCCAACAGGATGAGAATAGCAGATTTACTCCCACCCACAGTAAGCCTGACGTTCTCTATCATGACCAGTTTCTGTGCTATGATTAGCTCTGAAACCTGTCTGAGAAATGTCCGGCTGATTGTTCTCTTCTAAGTAGAGAAGAAATTGAGAATTAATATCTTCTCCATAGTTTTTACCCAATATGGCAGAGGAGAGATGGGACGGTAATTTGTCGTGTGGAGGATATCTGCTTCTGCTTTCTTTAGCAGTGGGGGCACCAGCGCGTGTTTCCAACCCCAGGGCACTCCCCTGCACCCAAGGAATTATTGAGCAAATCGTTAAGCTAAGGATTAAGAAAGACGTAGATTGCGAGAAAATATAGTGAGGGCATAGATCCAGTGGAGACCCTGATTTGGTCATGGTCATAATATTCTTCTCTGCGTGAATTTGTAGGGGATCAAAAGTGCCCCCAGAAGCAGAGGATGCTGGGTGGGGTGGGGTGGGGTCATCTCTAAAGAGAGGGAGGCAGGAACCGAATGGGAGGCAAAAATAACATTGATTTTGTCAATTTTATCCTTGAAACATGAAGCTATGTTTGTGAAAAAGTCTAAAGAGAGAGGTGTGGGTTGACTACAAATTCTGGGATGTGCTAACTCTCTGACAATTTTGTAGAGTTCCTTTGTGAGTTTTTGTTTTCCACAGTGTTGTGTGAAAAATATGTCCTGAGGCCTGGCCACTCAGTTTATGATAGCTTTTAAAAATATTTTTATAATTTGACTCATCCCCTTCTATTTTAGTCCTGCGCCAGCGTCTCTAGACGATTTACAATCTCTCTTGTGTAACTGCAGCTCATGAGGTACCATTTGGCCGTTACTGATCTCCAGGCTTTCTTAGTGTTTTTAATTGGAGCAATAACATCAAAGGCCTCCGTCAAGGCCGACTTGAACGTGGAAACCACCTTATTTATGCTGTGACTATGATATAGGCTGGGCATCTGAAGTACAGAGGTTAGGTATTCTGGTGACAGATTGCCCCAGACCCTATTTTTAGAATAAGTCATCTTAGTGGCTTCAATTGATTGGTGGAGATCGAATATTTTATTATATAGTTATTGTGACCAAGTAAGAGGAACGATAGAGTCCACAGCCAGAGTCTATGTTATTAAATATGAAATCCAGCGTGTGGCCAGCTGTGTCGGTGGGGTTCTTAACTGCTTGATGAGGATTTAAAGTTTCTATGCCTTTTCTAGGCCTAATATTAATACGGTTGTTCTGATCTCCGAAGTGGAAGTTTAGGTCACCTGTGACCAAAAGATGAATAAAATTAACAGCGAAGGACAATGGAGCACTGGAAGCTGGTCAGCCAATCAGAATTTTCCGCTTGCTGGCTATTAATACTACAGACCTATAAAGGGATCATTCTGTGGCTGACCAGGTCACAATGTCCCTTCTGTGTCCTTTGGGCAAATAGATAGCACCGCAGGAGCAGCCTCTCACCTGAATGTTTGGCTGAAAAAGCGACTCCGTCCTCCCTCAGCCTCTTCACTAGCAGCTGTCGGTACATAGATGGCTGTAAGGCGCCTCCCATTGTGTTTAGTGATAGGGAAATCCAATCAGCCAAAGCAAAATATAAAAACGTAAACACACTTTTTCTATTTTTGTTTGGCTGATTGGGCTTGCCATCAGCAAATGCAAGGGGAGGGGCCTTAACAGCCATTTGTGGAGCAGCAGCTGCTACTGAAGAGGCTGAGAAAGGATGCAGCCATTTTTTCAGCCATACAGTTTGGTGAGAGGCTGCTCAGGCTAAGCACTCCCTAATTTGTGTAGAGGGTGCCTTATTGCTGTCACATGCAGGACAATAATGACTGTAATGCCTTTGCCTGCGACTCTGGCCCATAACCACAGTGAAGGTATTTAACAGTCGTTATGGCCTGCAGGCAGGAGCAATAACACTTAAGTGGATGGATTTCATAATGACTGTTTTTGAAGAAGACTAGGTTAAAATGTGGATGGTAGTCTCAGTTCTAAATGTCTGTGAAATTACATTTTTCCGTATTTACAAAAAGGGTTGCATTCTGGCACAATAAGGGTATCACTTTAGACACAAAATCCATTCTCTCCTGACTAAAAGATGGTTCAAGTTTGATCAAAGTCAGCTTTAAACCTGGGTTCTTGACCATGACGAAGCTTAAACACAGCAATATAGCTAGCACTGCAGCTTATTCATTTATATAGTTTTGCGGACTTCATTAAAGATTTTAATGAAGTGAAAATAAGAGTAGTTAGGAAAAGCTTAAATAACGACGAAGAGGCAATGACCTGTTTTCCAAAGAAGTAAAGTACCAGTTAGACTTGTGGGTGGCGGCAGTGCCAGGTGCCTGCATTTCTGCCCTAATTTTCTTCAACATCTAGGCTGCAAGTGTCTATCATAGGCCCAGAAGGACTGGTTTTTCAAGATACCCCCCTAGGATGTTTTTTCACAATGAAACGGGACGGAAATTATTTACATAACTAGAGGGCATCCAGAAAACCGAGACTGGACCCAGCCCTTCTGCACTAGTGTTGGTCAACCCCAAGCTGTTGTCTGTGCTACGGGTGCCATGCAAACCCACAAAGGATGTCAGCCTTGTCTTCGGCCATATGCTGCTGGATCAACAGTGACTCTGAAAACCCCAAAAGCCCTTCAGAATCAGCCGGATGCTGTGCAGTCTTACTGCCAAATGAATATTTGATACTAACAATAAAATATAATTTATTTTTTTATGACGTAAATAGAGAAAATAACTCTTTCCGATCACAAGTGAAAAGATTAACCTTAGATGTCACACTTTCATTGAAAGGCAGCTAGGGGCCCTTGTAGCAGAAACTGTAAACTGAAGGCGGAAAAAAGTAAGAGGAATATGGGGGAACCTTGGTTGAATATATTAATAATTTAGTGCAATATTAAATAGATGCCATACTGACTTAACGAAACGAAATAAATATGGGGACTTGTAATGATGGTACATTAAATATGAATTTTGAAGGATAATTTTAGAAAAAAGAATAGGCGTGGCAATTTTGACTCAACCAAGCTTGTTATTTAAATAAACTGAGTATACATTCTGCTGCTGGAGGCGGTGCTTGTGAATTTAGGCTTGGGTGGTGAACTCCGCTCCATTCGTGGGGTTTGCAGGGTTTTTTTGCACTCCACGCTCCACGGAGCTCGCAGAGTTCCGAAAAACTCTGCTCCACCTAGCGGAGTGGAGTTTTTTCCTTGCTTGCGCTCGCCAATGGTAAGTTGGCGAGCGAGGAAAACCCAACGTTAGACAACTTCCCAGCGGGGGGGTCGCGGATGGTCACTACCGCTCGCATTGAGAAATCTTCCGTTTGCATTGAGGAAGCTGCCGCTCGAGCAGAACTTCTACTCGAGCGGCAGAAAGAAGCAGCGCCCTCTTGCGCTGTGGGGAATGCCGTTTGCGCTGATTTTACAGCACAAGGCTCGAAAAGTCAGTGCGAACGGCCCGAGGTAACCCACTTCGCCGCTCGCGGAACTCCATATAGCTTGGTGGAGTTTTTTGTCACATAGCGGAACTCCGAGAACTCTGCCCAGGCCTACTTGCGATAAAGAATAATATTTTCATTCAAAACTTTTAAATTGATAAATTGCACACAGGAATTTTTGAAATGCAGAGATGCAGACATTGCTTATCTGACTGACATAACCCGCAGATAACTATTCGTTTTTTAAAATGTATGGGTCATGTAGACTAAACTTTCATTATCGTAGGTTTACCTTTTTTCGCAGTCTGTTACCAGTAAATGTGATCACTTGACCCGGTGATTAACGCTTTTGTAATTTTCTGTAATTTAGGACCATGACATGCGGGAGTACTTCAATGTTTTTCTTTGTAACTATTATATATCTTTGTAATGATTTTAATTAATCACGCAATACATATGAAACAGGAACAATCTGAATGGAACCATAGCAGACACCCTGGGAAGGAACCCTCAAGCATCACTCGTGGAGAGAGCATCCTTAACGTTCGGCTGCCGATTGATTCAGTTTGAAACATATTTTTTTCTGTATCTTCATACTGCTAAAAGCACTGTTTAGTGTGAAGAAAGTGAAGGTAGCTTTGATAGTCTGCACAATGCTCGTTGTTCCACACTTCACCAAAAATAGTGGTCTTCTCTTGCAAACGCACGAAGAGATATGCACAGCCATAGTGACCTTGGCAGGGATAGCAATAGGTAGAATAGTGGAAGGGACAGTGCATGGTGGTCAACCTATCCTTCACTCATGCTGTTTCCTGCGTTCCGAGGAAAGCCAAAAGCTGATGAGTGGATTGTTTGGATTAATCTCAGGTACTATTACTTACTCGGGGTCACATTCCACACATGAACCACCCCCTTGCAAACGTACCTTAGTCTAGGGCTTAATTTGAGCCAGTGGTTTCCGGTGCTCGGCACCAGCACTTAATTATCAACACCGGTTCTTGTGAGAGTCTGCCACTAGGTGACGCTCTCTGGCGAATTTAGAGAGGACCACAACAACAGTTTATTATACATTCCGTATACATTAAGAATGACTGTTACCTGCTTCCCAAGCCATTCTTATATCTTTGGGGGCCTGAAATAGTGTGAATTGGCACACTTTGAGGAGTATGATGGTTAGTAGTTGTGTTGTTACTGTATTTAAAAAAATATATCTTTATTAAAGTTTTGTAGGACAATTTTTTCCCCGATCCTTCCCCCACCCCCCCCCACCCTACCCCACACAGAAGAGGTACACACAAGAAGTAGAGAGAGAGAAAAAAAAGAAAAAGCTGGGAGCAGATAATTTTAAACTCTACAATCCCCCTAAAGCCGGGTGTCAAAGGAAAATAAAGAAAAAATGCATATATACACTTTTCAATAAATTACATAAGTCATTTGGATAAAGTGCACATTCCGTTTGGTTTCCCTCCAGCTCTATCAAGGTATAGAGGACCTTCTGTAGGTTCTGAGTGACATCTGAAGCTGAATCTAAAAGAGATAAGCAAATACGTACATGCCCTTTTCGATAAATTATAATTCATTTAAATAAAGTGCACGTGCAATTTAATCTTCTTTTTGCTCTACCCACGTAGCGTAGAGAGAGCCTTCCATATTTTTAATCCTTTTATCTTTGTCCTACCCCCTTTCCGAGCATATATAGATTTCTCCAAATTATAAACCGATAACAATCGAGCCAGCCACTACTGAAAGGAGGGAGGGTCTGGATCTAGCCATGCTTATGATATACATAGCCTACAAATTGTCATTCCAATGCTTACCAGCCCCCTCCTTCCTTAATACTGCCATTCTCTTGTAATCCCAATAGAATTAATGCTTGGTCATAGCTATTTCCAGCATCAGTTTGTTTCTTAAGAAATCAGCAATTTGCCCTATTACCGAAGCACAGGCACTACATGTTGCAAATACATGGACTATATGTGCCCTATGAAGGGCACAACATTGGCACCATGTCCCCTTCCCTTCTCCCCACTTTGCAATCCGGTATGGTGTGTAATATAAAAAGAAACACGTTTTATAAAACTGAACCTGTAATTTGGCTGACATTAAAACATCCTGAGCCTCTAAAAAAGCTTGCTGAAACGCACTATCCAAAATATCTAACTTAGTTTGCCATTTTTCTGAATACTTTGCCATATCATCTTTCATTAAATCATTTAAAAAGTGATATGTAATACCAATACAGGGAGGAATCTCATGAATTAATTTCTCTCTAAGTTCATTTTTGATAACTACCCAAGACCCTCCCCCCTTCTTCAATATAAAATCCCTTATTTGGAGAAATTTGAAAAATTCTCTAAGGGTGAGATTAAAATTCGTTTTAAGTTCCTCAAAGGAAATAAAACCAGATAATGTATAAAAAACACCCTATTTTATCAATTTCCCTCCTCCGCCAATTGATCATGTATAAGTCATTAAAAATCTCCAGGAGGTTCCTACTACCCTGAAGGAGAGTATAAAAATTAAGCCTACCTAATCCCAATTACCGACGGATAGGACCCCACGTTTTGTAAGCAGTCATAAGAGTCTTGAACCTCACCCTTTTGTAATATCCTAACTCCAACTGGCGCCATAGGCAGCCCCAAGCCTCAACCCCAATCAATAACTCATACGGAGAGGGGTCCCGCTGCAACTCACTGCCCTGGTTTTCCCTAAGGAGTATAGTATAGTGTACTAGACAGGTAGCCCAATAGTATAATCTCAAATTAGGAAGGGCCAATTCCCGCATTCTTTAGAGAGCGACAAAAACTTTACTGATCTTCTTGGTTTGGAGTAAGACCAAATAAATTGCGAAAATATATTCTCACATTTTTTAAGCCATTGATTGGGGAAGGTAAGGGGAATGGCTCTCATATAATATAAAATTTGAGGAAAATAAATCATTTTGATTAAATTACATCGGCCCACCAGTGTTAGATGCAAATTATCTAATTTCCGCAGTGCCTTTTTAGTTTTCTCCGCTATTGGCTTTAGATTCTCATTCACAATAGCGTCCAGATCAGCCCTGATTGTAACCCCCAAATATACTGCACTCTCCACAACTCTGCTATCATTCATTGTAACGTGCTCATTGATGATAATCTGAGTTTTTCCCTTATTCAGAGAGTACCCGGAGAGAGCCCCAAACGTTACTGCATCTTCTTCTAGAGTTCTTATAGCTACCTCAGGGTTAGAGGTAACCACAGCCACATCATTGGCGTATGCCAAAACTTTTGCAGTGTACCCTTGCAGTATCACCGGTGGTATATTTGGATTTAGATTCAGCCTCTTTAAAAATGGGTCGATGTATAAAGCGAAAATTAATGGGGAACGCGGGCACCCCTGTCGAGTTCCCCTTGTGATCCTCAATTGTTCAGATAATTCCCCATTTATACACACTCTGGCAGTTGGATTTACATATAGAGCTTTAATAGCCCTGATAAAATTTGGGCCAATACCCTTTTCATGCGTTAAGGCCCAGAGAAAGTGCCAGGAGACCCTGTCAAAAGCTTTTTCAGCATCCAAGAGATTACTGACACAGGGTCTCCTGACACTGGTCCCGCACCGAATATTGTTATGATCCTTCTAAAAGTGATCTATAGTACTTCTCCCCGGGATAAATCCATGTTGCCAATCCACAACCATTTTATCAACCTCTAAAGATAATCGAGCAGCTAAGGCTTTTGAATAAATTTTGGCATCACAATTCATTAAAAAAAATTGGGCGATAGGAGCCTAATTCTTGTACTGGCTTATTTTTTGGGTGGGAAACCACGATTTTTGCTTCTGCCCAAGATTTTGGTGGGGCCTCTCCCTTAAAAGTTTGTCTAAAGAGATTTGTCATCACCTCCTTAACATGATCGACAAAGATCTTATAAAATACAGACAGTATTAAATCTGGCCCTGTGGCTTTCCCATCAGACCGGCTCGAAAGTGCCGCTAACAGTGCCGCTAACATCTCTTCCCATAATAAGGGTGCATCTAAATATTCTTGCTTCTCCTTCATCAATGATACTTCATGCAGTGGACTTAAATATTGTTTAATTAAATCCTGTTTTTGGTAATCTAAGCCCCCTGTTTCTTCCGAGTACAGAGATTGGTAATACTTCTGGAAGACCTCTCTATCTCTTTTGAATTGGTTACCATACCCAACACTGGATCTCTAATGTGAATGATCTCATTATGGACATATTCCTGCCGCGTTCGCATTGCCAAGTGGTGCCCTATTTGTTCGCTATTCTCATATATCTTCTCTTGATTAGCAGCGATTCTACCCGGAGATTTCTTTACGAGGGCTTCTCCAATTGCAGCTTTAGCTAATGCCACCTCAATTTGGGCGTCCTCAATCTCTTTTGCTAACTGTACTACAATTACAAGTTTTTCCTCTGCTCGTGCTAATCTCTGATACAAGTCCTGTATCTTACGCTTCTCTATTTTCCCTTTGTTTAAGGAGAATTGAATAGTGTCCTCCCGAACAGCTGCTTTGAAGGAATCCCAGACAATAACTAAGGAAGCAGTCCCTATGTTCCGCTTCAGGAACTCCGGTATATATTCTCTCACATGCTTCCTATAGTCTTCATCGAGCAGAAGAGCTCTCTCGAAAGTCCATGTGGTGTTTTTTTGTGTCCTTCCTGCCACTGTTAATTCCAGTACTAGCGAATTATGATCAGATAAGAATCTAGGATATCTATTGATTCTGCACTCTTGCTGCAATGAAGCTGAGACGGAAAAAAAATCTAATCTGCAATGTTTAAAATAAGGATCAGAATAATATGTAAAGCCAAAGATCAAATGGCCTTACCTTAGCCCAAACGTCGATCAGCCCATGGGTGGCAGATATATTTGACATTGACTGGAAAACTTTGGGTTTTCTCCCAACATACTTCAAATGCAAATCTCGGTTGTTTAGTAAATTGATATTAAAATCTCCGCAGAGAATGATGGGTAATGGCCAGTGTGCTAGCTCGTTAGTCAGCCAATTAAAAACCCCTGGATCATCCACAATAGACCCGTATACCGAACAAAGTGTAAATGAGACGCTCCCCATAAGACTAAACTTAGTAATTACCCACCTCCCCATCGGGTTAGTACGAGTTTGAGCAAACTGCAGTCTATTATTCTGGGCTAGGATGGCAACACCTCGTGTACGGGTCCCTTGAGTAGTCCCCGCTATAAATCTAAAATCTAAGTTCTTTAAGAGGACAATTCTTGGCTCTTCTATATGGGTTTCTTGCAGGCAGATAATATCTGCCTGCAATACCCAAAGTCCCTGAGAAACCCTTTGCCTTTTTTTGGCGTCATTTAACCCACATACATTCAAAGTGGCGATTCGGAGTTTCCCTGCACCTTTCATATGAATAGCCATAAAGTACTTTGTCCTCTACACCCCCTGTACCACATAAAAAATATATACTTCTAACAATGGCCGACATACCCTAATTCCTCACCCGGATCGGATTCAAGCCCTTCTGTGTGGCCTCTCCACCCCCCTCCCTTCCCACACTCACCCCACCCACGACACGAGCAATCAGGCAAAGCCTGAGCGATAATGAATGCTCAATCCTCTGCCCGCCCCGCCTCCCTCTCCAAATCCATGCCAAGAGAAAAAGAAGAAAAGAAAAAAAAGAAAGAAGAAATAGCCCCCAATGTTCTCTTATGTTCTGATACCTATTCAAATAGCCTTATTGCTACTGGCCCCCTAATTAAGATCCGACTGATATTCCTGAGCCTGCATTTCAGAAGTAAAGCTGCGAATGTGTCCCTTAAAGATGATCTTCAGCCTAGCTGGATTTTGAAGATAAGCTTCTGCACCAATTTTTTGAAAGAGGTTGATTAACTGTCGAAGGCGCCATCTTCGCTCCACAGTGACACGAGCAAAGTCCGGTCTGACGAAAAAAGTCACTCCTTTGAATGTCCTTTCGGCATTTGGGCGAGCCTTATCATATATAACTTGTCGTAGCAGAAAATTGCCGAAATACACTAGCATCGTCCTGGGCCTTTCAGACTCTCTCTGTGGGTATTTTTTTGCCATAAGTGGAAACCTGTGGGCACGCTGTATCTCCAAGTCCCAGTCCCACTTGACCTGATACGGAAAAGCACCTCTCAAGAGTTTCACCATAAAATCCCTGGGATTATCTCCATCCACCCCTTCAGGGTTCCCCAGAAATGTAAATTATTTTGCCGTTAGCGATTTTCCTGATCCTCCATCTGAAGCATAACGTCAGCTAATGCCGCGCCCTGGGATGCATTTTCTGCTTTCAAAGTTTCCACCTGTGCTTCCAGGGACTCCGTCCGGGCCTCCACCGTTGTTAGCCGCTCCACAATCTCCCCACAAGTTTTATTTATTTTCAGAATCCCCCCCTTGCACTTTCTTTGAAGCGACCCTAGCGCGCCGGCTTTCGCTCCAGTTTTCTTCTTGCATTTGTTTCAGCGATGAAACTATCCTGGAGAGTGATGGTTCTTGACTTCCTGTAGGCATTCCTACGTCTACATTATCAGCATCGCCAAGCTCTTGAAAGGATAATTGGGCATTAGAGTAGTCCCACTTCAGTTGTTGCCTGCTACTCCCTGAAATACTGTCTCTCCTTTTTTTTAGTTTATTTCCTTGAAGTTTTCTTCCTTTGGGTCAGATGGAGGTCATTCAACAAAAGACTGCTATTTGAATCTGAGGTGCCCTCATTACTTAATGAAGAGCTTTCTTGCTTAGAGGAATCTGAATTGTCAGTAAGCGAGAAGAATTTTTCTCCCCCCGGCACCTCGGGGGATGCGACTCCCAGCTGCATATAACGTGTTTTTCCTGAGTCTGCCCGGATGTTTTCTTTTTCTTTTATTGTGCCTATAATGTCCTCCTCGTCCTCTTTTCTAGCTACTCCTGGCTTTACTACGGTCCTGCTGTCCTCCATAGTCAAGTTTGCGGTTACTCCGCTTTGCTCATGTCCTTTATCACTTATTAGGGATCGTGTTTCACTGTCTCCCTCAGTGTTTTAAGTAGTTGTGTTGTTACTGTCAATGTGTGGTGCAAGCTGCAGTAAACCTCTTGACGAGAGCCCTATCACTTATTTTCTTTTACAAATTAAGCACTGCCTTTGTACTGCCCCAATAGGAACAGTCTAGCAAAGCTGCCAGGCAACAGGCGAGGCCAGACGGGTTTTGGTCTATTGGGGCTCATCAGTTGGTCCCACTCGTTTCTTGTGGCACAGTGAGCATGGGACTCACATCTGGGCATACCCTTTGCACCTAACTTGTCAAACTGAGGAGAGCAAAAAGGAGATCCGTGGAATGCTTGAGTTATTCTGTGTCAGTGGTAAGTACTCTGGGCTGCATTCGTCTCCATCGCCTTTCTTGCCCAATGTGCTACTCCAGATAAGAACTATCCCCAAGCAAGTCGGGCTTGGTCCTGCTCGAGTAGGAACAGACCAAATCGAACTGCCAGAATGTCAGAGGTCCCAGACCAGTTTCAGCCCATTATGCCTCAGGATTCCTGTGGCACAGTGAGACCGGAACCCATCTAGGCAGATCCATCTCAGCTAGGCCGTCGCACTGAGGAAACAAAAAGGTGATGGATGAGTGGACGGCTTAAATGTATCTCAGGCACTGATAATTGTAGTGGGGTGAATTTCAGTACATTGTTTCTTGCTCACTGTGCCTCACCACACAAGAACGACACTCATACAAATCAGGCTTGGTCCAGCTCCAACGAGGCCAATCTGTAAGGAGCTAAAAGGGAGCCAGCAATTTAATAATCAAATAATCATGTTTACATGTGATGTCCCCCAGAGGTTTCTCAAAATGTCCATCACAAAGAGGACTTTGAGGGGACAATTGCCATTTCTCCCCATATCTCGGCCTCCATGTTTCTGAATTAACAAGTGGCCATGACACCTGTACAATAAAATAGAATCATCATTCATTTTTCACTTGCCTTCCAATAAAAAGAATACAAGATTTGCTCCTAAAGATAAAACACTGGATCCCAGATTCATGAAATGTTTAGAACTAGTTCTCATTTTACTGTATTTATGAAGAAATAGGCAAATAGGCAAGATCTTCATATTCTAGGTGACCTATAACTTCTACAGTATCTGTTTACCAGGAAACACCTTTGCAGGTCTGTAGTGGGCAGTGTGAAATCAGTCCCATATAGGATCTGCACGGACAAGCTCCCCTAACACAGCGCAGAAGGCAGGCCTTATTTTGTTTCCAGGAAAATACTTGCACTAGAGCTATGTTTTGTAATATCTCTGTATTAAGGATAGAACTGACGTTTTATGCTTCATCAATTTTGCAACCACCTCTTATCAGCCCAGAGACACACATGGTGGTGGGATCCTTTTAAAATGGTCTGGGGCCCCAGAGGCTGACCTGTTGCTGCACTTTGTACACAATCTTGCTTGCAGGTTTGACACACAAATTATAAGTTGTAGAGAATCTGCAGCGGGTCTGATTCTCGAGCTTATTATCTTGCATCACATCGCTCAAGTCCAGCTTCACTTGTTTCCTGTAGCTAACAGGGCCAGAGTTCAGGGCATAATCCTTGTGTTGTGGAAATTATCAGGAGATTGGTTACTACTTATCTCAGGAACCCACTCATCCCTTATCAGCATGGCCATCTTTTACCTTAAAATGCTCCACTTTGTGAACCAAACCTCCCCTGCACATCTTCTCCACTGCTTAACAGGTTGTCTAGTGTTTAGAGACTCCAGAAGGTTGATGTCCATCAAGTCACAATTTCCACATTTGTGGGACTTATACTAAGAATGACTAATTCGTTCTTGTTCGAGAAAGCCTGCACCATCTTGTGAGATCTTTAAAAGGCCCACTCAAACCACCAGAGTATCTCTTGCACAATTACGCTGACTAGTTAGCTGGTGAACTATGTTGTTTTATTTCAGTTTTCCATTTCTAGACGTAGTCATATATTCCAGGTGTAGCTAGCCTCACACCACGTCACCCATCCTCTCTCCTGATCCAAATGCCCTTTGTCCATGCACTTCCTGTCCCTCCCTGTTGCAGGAAATGATGATGACCAGTGTCCAGAGTATCAGTCTGGTGCCCCCATGGTCCTCCTGCCTGCTCTGTGTCCCTGCTTGTCTAATGTCACCAACACATCTAGAAATCAGCTAAACTGGACAACACTGTCAACAAAAACTGGAACGAAAATGTGAACGCAGAAATCGCATAAAAATATATATAAACACTGTTCCACCTTGAAACTTACTAAGAGAATCTCCAATTTCCGCACCTCTTCAGGTCGATCTTTGCCACCATGTTAGTTTTAACCCAGATCTGTTCACTGGGGGTGAATGTTTGCATTGTTCAGCATTCTGTCTATCATCTGTTCTTTTTGCTTTTGTCACCCTGGGTGGGAAGGATATGCCCAGACATGGGCCCTGTGGTCACTGTGCCACTGGATTCAAGCTAACCTGGCTGATGAGGGGGTGAGACCCCGAAATCGGTCCCAGGATGCTTGTTTCTGGTCCAGGGGGGACCTGGCTTGGCAGTTCGGACTGGACTGTTCCGATAAGGAGCAGGGTGGTGTGGTGGGCAAAAAAATGATGGATTAAACCCAGATCTGTTGACTGGGGGTGAATGTTTGCATTGTTCAGCATTCTGTCTATCATCTGTTCTTTTTGCTTTTGTCACCCTGGGTGGGAAGGATATGCCCAGACATGGGCCCTGTGGTCACTGTGCCACTGGATTCAAGCTAACCTGGCTGATGAGGGGGTGAGACCCCGAAATCGGTCCCAGGATGCTTGTTTCTGGTCCACGGGGGACCTGGCTTGGCAGTTCGGACTGGACTGTTCCGATAAGGAGCAGGGTGGTGTGGTGGGCAAAAAAATGATGGATTAAACCCAGATCTGTTGACTGGGGGTGAATGTTTGCATTGTTCAGCATTCCGTCTATCATCTGTTCTTTTTGACCGTGCTAGAATGGAGTACAACCCAAATACATTACTCAATAAATAATCAACTTATAGTATATATTGTTCAGTCAATGATGAGAGGTTTGGTGAAGTTTTAAATTGTTTATGTTCGCTTCAAGAGATTATTCTGTATTTTTGTCTTTATATTTAGGTTAGTCAAATAAGTCAGTTTGCCGCAATATCAAGAAAATCTGGTTAAAATTAGCATGCAAAATAACAGTTTGTTCCATAAAGGAGTTAATCCCTATCTTAGTCTAAAGAACCAGTAAAGAGTTACTTTTGCAAAAGAGCAAGAGAACATTTGGAGCAACAGTCTAATAGCTATGAAAGGTCGAACTTCCCATAAAGAGTAATTCTGGAAACTCAGCCGAGTTCCCTACCAGCTGCAGTAGCAACCGTTAACACAGGTAGAAGGAAATAATCATAGCAGTAGCTATGATCAGCATGGAGAAAGTCTCCAAAAAGTCATCAGTATAACAGAAAATCACTGTTAGCAGTAGCTCACAGCAATTTCAGGCAAGAGTAGCACAGTCGAGTGCTAGAGGGCATGGCAGGGGGAGATGTGCACAGAATGCATTGCCTCTCTAACTAGGAATACGTACTATATCGAAAAGCACAAACCATGCTGCAAACTCTGAATGTTGGATTATCTCTAGCCAATAGAAAAAGGACCTTCTGATGGTCCGTCGTCTTCTCACTCAATTCCCGTGGTAAACGTCCATGTCGACATGATGTTATTTGAATGTTGCTACAGCGATTTGCAAAAAGATACATCTAGGAAGGTTCTCATGAGAACCTCTGCAAGTCTACTGTGTAACAATAGGCTGCTCGATGACATGAAATATTAATATCTAGCATGTCCTGGTTAGATCATTAGACCCCAATCTATAGCAGTATACTTGTTCAATATAAGCATGTGGCAGAGGTAACTATCTAAAATACGATGAAGTCATATGGTGTGAGGAAGGAAAGAAATATATTTTGCAGCAAACAGCACATTCCACGAAGATTTTAAGTTCTACAGTTTAATTATAACATTTAATCAGCATTTACAAAAAGTAATTTCGTTTTATTAAAAGGAAAGGAAGGAATAACAGAAAATATTGAGGCATAGCAGTGGAAGAATAACAGAAATGGGAACTTTCTGCAGAAATAAGCAGCATTTTTCTCTTTTTGCACATTTAATTAAAGCACATTTGCTCCTACCTATATGTTGACACCCATTCCTACATAAATATTAAAGACATATTTATACATTGTCATGTGGTAAATTTATGTCAAAAATTTAAACTTCCTCAGGAATATACCATTTGGTCGCATCTATTTCATTGTCGATCAATTTCCTTCTGGACATTTCCTCGCAGGATATAATTTAATCATAGATCATCTCATTGTAAATATTACAATGAAAAAATATATCAGTAATAAAATATGGATAATGTTTTTTCTGTTAGGGTGAAAGACTTAACCCCTTCGCTGCTTCTGTCGGCCAACGGCCGACGCGAGCACTACCTCCGTAGTGCTGCCCACGTCCGTTGGCCGACGCGGCCCCGCCCACTCCGCTAAACCGCCGCACCGCGGCGGAATTGCCGCCGCGGTTAAGTGGTTAAATGAGATGGTTGTAATGTTTATGAGTGAAGGGCTTAAGGTGGAAGGGTTTAAAGTTGAAGTTGTAAAAGGGTATGGAGAATTTGGTGGCTTGATGAAGGTAACAACTTAAAAATTAAATCAAGATATTAATACTCATTTGTAAAAAAGGGTAAGGTAAATCTCTCAACGTACAAACAGTAAGATAGTTATGATGCAATAGAAAAGAATGTCTTATCCACAGAATGACAAGGAAATGGTAAACAAGGAAAAATCCATGAGGAGACTGTACATAAATAAATACTATGTGATGAAATGGTATGTATCCCATTGAATCTGCATTTTGTACTAGATTAGACGTGACCTAATCCGAGGCTGCCTGGTTCACCACCAGAAGGCACAATATCAGCAATTTTGAAAAGACAACTTTCACCTGATCCACTAGAAGTGGTACAAGCCCACTATGAGCTTAGGTGCAGAGGCAATGTTGTACATTAAGAGTCCAAGACATCCCAGGGGCACCATCCATGTGTGCCGATCTTTCTTCCTTTTTGCTTAGCTTAATTTGTTCCTCCTCTTTACATTCGTCTATATAAATTAGATATAATTTTCTCAGAGATACTGCTGCCTGCTCATAATTTGCCTTGCCATACTTTTTGTTCATTTTGGAGGGTCTCTCTTTTGTTTCATTGACCTTATGTTATCTTTTTCATGATGACTGTGCCTTTTGTGATACATTTCCGCTCAGGCAAATAATGTAGCTTGTGTGTTCCTGAATCGATGTATGCTTGTTAGAGATAAGCCAGGCGGCTAAGCTAAGATAAGCACTATTTAGCCACTCAAGCACTCTATGACTATTCTGTGACAACAATGCCACAAACTGGCCTTGAACCATATCATCAGCAATTTTGGTTGAAGTATGGCTTGTAAATCTGCGTAGCTGTAGAGTTACATAAAGCATTGCGTATAGAGCAGATGGCGCAGAGAACAAAATATCACACTTTTGATACAACTGTTGAAGGAGGTGAAGGTCTGTTCAGTGAGACGTTATATACAATTGTGGATGTAAACTTTTAGAACATTTAATCTGTTGTCATGTAAGCCTTGATCGTTGTCAGGCAAAACTTAAGGGAACACAAAATGTACTTGAACTGATTTTGTAACGTGTACACGATGTGGACAGCAGTAAGACAAATTATGAGAACTCTCTATCATTCTTTTGCACTATCAAGAACCATTGTGCTTTTGATAATATTGTGCTATGCGGTGAGACTATGTGGTTAATAAGGTGTTTGAGTTGAAAAAAGAGTTTGTCACTTTTGTTTTGATAATACTGCATGCTTTTTGGTCAACTGGCAGAACAAAAGACAACTTTCTGTCAGTTGTGTTTCCAAGAGCTTGAGTGACTGGGGCTCACTAGTATTTGAGTTGCTTCTTAGAACAGGTGGCATCTCATTGGTTCATGAACCCACGTGTATTGATATCCATCGTTACACATCTAATTCAACATAATTAGTGTGTGGAAATCTTTGATGATTCAGACCATCATGAAAGGGGAAGGGTAAACAGCTAGTCTAGCAATAGATTTGGGTTTATTGTTCTAACACATGGAAACACAGGCAAGGACAAGTATTCAGTTGTGCCTGCTTGTCTATGAATGTGTTTACAGAGTAAAGACAAAAATGTGCAATGTAAGAAATGAAAGTAAGACTATTTTGAAGGCCCATTACCTTAATCTTAGATCTATTTTACATTTGATGTGAAATGAAGGTTGGGGGCATCAAAGCTTTTATTTTTATTCTTTTATATCTAGGACAGAGAAAAAACAGGGGACTCTATTGAGGCTGTTTTGCCATCCAACCTTTATTTCACATAGACATAAAAAAGGTCTGTTGTGAAGGCAAGGGAGCCTTCAATATAGTCCTGCTTTTGTTTCTATGAAAACCAAAGATGTATAGTTAAAAACATCCAGCCCCAGAGGCACTGATGAAAAGTCACCAGGAGCTTTAACAGGGGAAAACTAATGAGGGGGGAGGAGCATCAATCAATAAATCAATCATGAGGATTTATAAAGTGCAGCTAATCACCTGATAGGGTATCCAGGCACTTGCAGGTTCCAGAAGGCTCATTCGAATAACCAGGTTTTGGGGGCCCTTCGGAATTCCGGAAGAGAGGTGATGGTCCGGAGCTTCGTGAGGAGGCTGTTCCAGGTCTTTGCTACGATGTAGGGGAAGAAGCATCCTCCACTTCTGCTTCGGTGGGCAAGTGATAGGGAGAAAGAACGTAATCTTCTCAACGGCTGGTGGAAGTTCAGGTGGTGGTTAATGTAGGCAGGTCCTTGGTTGTGAAGAGCTTTATGTGCGTGGGTCAGCAGCTTGAATTAGCATCTCTTCTGTATGTGGAGTGGAGTGGAGTTCCCTGAGGTGGAGTGTGATGTGGGTTCATTGGGGAGGTGGAGGATGAGTCTTGCTGCGGCATTCTGTGTGGTTTGAAGTCTCAGTAGGAGGTGTGAGCGATTCCTACTTAGAGAGTGTTGCCATAGTCCAGGCGGCTGGTGATGAGGGCCTGTGTCACAGTGTCTTGTGTGCAGGGGTAGTCACTTGAAGATCTTACATAGCATGCGCAGAGTGAGGAAGCAGGCGGAGGAGACAGTATTGATCTGTGATTTCATGGAGAGCTTGTTATCAATTATGATTCTGAAGTTTCTGGCATGGTCGGATGGTGTGGGTGTGGGTCCTAGGTCTGATGGCCACCAGGAGTTGTTTCATGGGTTGCTGTTGTTGCCAAAGATGAGGACTTCTGTCATGTCTGTGTCCAGCTTCAGACAGTTGTTCTTCATCCAGTCGGCAATGCTTGTCATGCATCTGTGGAAGTTGGTCCTGGTGGTGATAGGGTCATTGGTGAATGAGAGGATGAGTTAGGTGTCGTCTGCATATGATATTATGTTGAGACCGTGAGATCTGATGATGTTGGCCAGCGGTGTCATGTAAGCGTTAAATAGCTTGGGGCTGAGGGATGAGCCTTGGGGTACACCACAGATGATATCCTTGGGTTCAGAGGTGAAAGGTGGTAGGTGGACCCTCTGTGTTCTTCCGGTCAGGAAGGAGGTGATCCATCTAAGTGGGTCCCCTTTGATGCTGATGTGGTGGAGTCTTTTGATCAGCGTGTGTTGGGATATTGTGTCGAAGGCCACCGAGAGGCTGAGGAGGATCAACGCTGCTGTTTCTCCTCAGTAGAGGAGGGTACAGATGTTGTCATTTGCTCCGATCAAGGTGGTCTCAGTACTGTGATTGCTGTGGAAACCGGATTGCGAGTCGTCGAGTATCTGGTTTTGCTCTAGGTGTGTCGTGAGTTGCTTGTTGATAATCTTTTTCAGTACCTTGGCTGGGAAGCATCAACAGAGACGGGTGGGAGGGAGGAAGAATGAGCCAAAACACCGGGTAATGAGGAAGGGCTGGGAGGGACCAATCAGAAGGCTTCATATGTGAGCTATAATTACTATTACAGGTCCAAAAAAGGGAACATTTTATGGCTGCCAGTTCTCAGATCGTCGGCTTGCCTTTTAATGGTGGGTCTCATTCCTGCCCCCACATGCAGCTCACCCCTGACTAATGTGCCATCTTCCCACAAACGGCTCCCCTGTCCTGCTGCGGCAGGATTTCTAGGATCAAAAGCATGGCAGTCTTTCTTGTCAAAGGGGAAGGTAAAGCTGTAGCAAATGACAGAAAAGTGAAAAAAGAAACAGACTTTCTTTTGTTTGTTTTCCACTATTCTACAACATTTGAGCTTGCATACCCACTTTCAAAAACAAGGGAAGGGGCTTTCACAGAGGGGCAGTGAAAGCAGCTTCCGATCAGAGAGCTCCTCCTTTAGCAGTGCTTTCTCCTCAACTATTCAGCTAAATTCACCTCTTGGGAGGGGATCCTAATACTTGCACTGCTCTTACATGAAGGCTATAAATAGCTATCAATTACCACCCTTATTATGGTCCCTCCCCTACTGCTCGGGTTCATATTTGCGGCATAGGATAATTAGCTGCTGTTATTGTACATAGGTGCTGGCAGTAATCCTTAATCAGAACATTGGAATTTTGGGGGCTTCATTGAATACGATGGATTGTCACGGGACCGGTATAAGGAATCTACTCCAACATTCTAATGCTTGTTTTTCTGTTTCTCCCTGTTTATTTTGGAATATTCTACCCTCAGTGGATGGAATGTCCTAATAGAGCTATAGCCATACTGTCTCCGCTGTACCATTTATTACAGGTCTTTCTCGTTATAGGCCATTGCTTGTTACTCTGGCCTATAACTCAGAGGGCCTTTAACAACTTGTATGGCCCTTTACAATGGGCTGTACTGCTTGAATAGACTATATATAATCCAGAGTGGAGGTTGCGAAAGTAAGGGGCATATTTATCAAAATAATCATGCAGTGCAGCGCAGCGCAGCAAGCCACCTTGCTGCACTGCGCTGCATGTTAGGGAAAGGGCAGGAATGAGCTGCATTTAACATTATACAGAGCATTCCTGTCTTTTTCCTGAGCTGGCGCACAATGTGCTGCCTGCGCCAATGCAGGCACCCTTGCACAAAGGTGCAAGGCTGCCTGCGTTGTAAGCAGGATTGTTTTTGTGCAGAAAGGGACACCCCCCTGCGCAAAAACAATCCTCTGAGGCATTTTTCTCTTTCTATGAGAGCTGCAGAAGGCAGCACACATAGGAAGAGGAAACAAGCATTGGCATAGCCAATAGGTCTCGCCTTTGGGACCTTATAAGTGTTTAGCCATGCAACAGTTGATGTTGTTGCACCAATGATATTGTGCTGCATAACTAAATACTTATAAGGTCCCAAAGGCGAGACCTATTGGCTATGCCAATGCTTGTTGAATGAAGCACTGGAGGGGTTCAGTCTTATTTCAGGGGGCAGGGAGTTCCAGGGTCCCGGGGCAATACCTGTCAGGGTCCGTTTGTATGTTTTCTATTTATAACATTTCTGTGGGTTCAACAATATGGTGTTGGCGCTTCTAGAGGATCTGCAGCTGCCCGATAGCTCCAATTTCTTTGCAATTTAGCGCGTGAATGCAATTGTAGCAGGTGAATGATGTAATGTGCCTCGAAGTCCATTTTAGGCGCATCACTGATTAAAGAAAGCCATGTGTCTTTCTCCTCCTCTGCGTAGGGGCAGCTCATAGGTGGACATGAACTGACGGTCACAGGCTCCCTCACTCCACTGACTGGGTGGTACTCACTCACGAGTCTATTGAGACTGGTAGAGGAGGGGGAGAGAAGAGGGAAGAACAACATGAAGAGGGGGGTGAGGGAACTGAAAGATGGCGGAGAGAGAAAGGGAGAGGTGTCTCTGAGGGTGAGAGTAAAGGGAGAGACAAGAACGATACAGAAAAGGAGGCATAATGAGAGGGAGTAAGAAGAGAGAGGGAGACAATGAGGGAGACATGATGGAGAGAGTGAGTGACAGATGACGGAAAAGAGAGAGAAGAGAGTGAGGGATGCTGAGAGTGAGATGAAGGAACGAGTAGAAGAAAAGGGAGAGACAATGGAAATAGAGCGAGAAGGGCAAAGATGGTGAAGATGAGGGAGAGATGACCGAGAGAGGGAGAGAGAGGGAGTGCCGTGACCTCTGACCCGCTTGTGATGCAGCAGGCTTGGCCCTTCTCACCCACTGCAGAGGACCTTCTACGCCTCTTGTGTGTGCCATTGTGACACTGTTGATGTCTCACTCCGGCCGCGCCTTCCACGGCTCGTGTCTCTCCCTTCACTCCTTCTTCTTTTTAAATCTCTCGCATTCGTCCATGTTTGTCCTTTCACGCCTCTTGCCCGGGCACTCCCCCTTTATTTTCACTGTTTAGAATCCTGCTGAATGACGTCAGACACCACTTCACTTCTGGGGGAGACATTCTTATTCTGTTACCAAAACTTGAGGCTCTCAGAGGCCCGGGGACCAGACTGACTCTTTCCCAGAGTGACTGAGGTCTCATGGTAGCTGGGGCCTACCAGGTGTCTGCCCCCCCAACCCAACTGGACGCTCAGCTGACATGCTCTTGTTTATTGCATAATAAAACATTCCACCGTTTAAAACGTTGTGTCCAGCCTATAGAAAGATAAGTAAAATCTGACGTAAAGTCGGTTACAGAATGAACACACGTGTCTCCTTCTCATAATCTCTCTTACGTTCTGTTTATACTTACTCACTCGTGTCACTCACATTCAACCAACACTGCTCCCATCGGGATAAGATGTTATGAATTTGTAAACCGGTTTAATCTGATGGTCAGAATCTGACATTTTAGAGGCGAGTCTGACAACTGACTGACTCTTTCCCAGCCCTTCCCATCTGCCAGGGTAGAATCTGTCATAGACTGACAACTTGAGCCCTTCGACCCATAACAGATTGAGCCTGTCTTCTGGTGATATCCATCCCTGCAGGTCCTCTCAGAAGACAGCAGTCTGTGTGGCTGACTCTTTCCCAGCCCTTCCGATCTGCCACGGTAGAATGAATCTGTCATAGACTGACAACCTGAGCCCTTCGACCCTTAAGAGATTGAGCCTGTCGTCTGGTGATATCCATCCGTCCATGTCCCTTTCTGAAGCGAGTGTGCCACATGACGCACTCGCCCCCAGCCCCACCTTGATTTCAGTGTGCCAGGCATGGAGTTGGCCGCCCCTGACTCTAGGAGATAGCGCCTGATAGGACGGTCTTAGTCCGGCTGGTTTACCCACAGAGCCTGTCACACAACACAGTCACAGAACACAGATCAGTGGGAGCCCAGTCAGAGATCCGCCAATCCGTGCACAAGCGCTTCCGGAGCCATAAATCAGAAGAAAACACCGTCTCCGCGAGAGGTGAGCCGGGATCCGAGGCAAGGAAAGACGCGGCCAGGCCTCAGCCCCTTGTATGCCTGACTCCGTTGAATGAATGAATGACTTGCGTAGCACAACTCTTTCAACTGCTTCGCATCGAGGCGCTACCTGCCTGCCGCTCAATTATGCCCAAAATGGGGATCGGAAAAGTACTAAACTGTATCTCTCCAATGCAGTAAAACTGTGGTCTCGTAGGCAGAGTCCCAAAATCCTACGAAATATCACACGAAAAATGACATTACACAATACAATTAGTTTTCCCCAAATCCAACCGGAAGTCTAATGCCTGCCAAGATAAACACGAATAGCAAAGCAAGCACTGGCAACGCCTTTTCTGTGACAATCCTCTGGTGGTTTTTTTTCATTTTTGCAAGCATATGCAATCAACAATAAAGGTGTAAAAGTAATAAAAAGTAAAAATGCCAACATCCAAAAGTGTCGTGGATATGGTTGCAAAAAAAGTAAAAAAAATAACTTCTCACAATAATAAACAAGCGCGGCCCCACGGCCGCGAAAGTTAAAGCGACGCTGAGGGCACCACTCAAAGGGGTTTTCAGTGGCGCGTTTCCCTTTCGGGAGCTAGCAGGGGCACCATCTGTTTGCAAGTTAATTACAAACAGATGGTTTCAAAGCTCGCTCCCGCAAGGGAATCGCCAAACGTGCACGCGTTGCCATTGAAAGCAATGGAAAGCGTGTACGTTTTTGGCGCAAAAGAGAATCGATTCCTAAAGGTCTCCTCCTAGGCAGCGCATGCGCGCTGCTAGGCGAGACCTAAAAACGAGGAGAAATAAAGATATTTCTCCTCATTATGCGTCCCCTGGGGATGCGTAGCATTTTGACGCATTCCCAGGTCTACCAGTAATGGTAAATCTGGGAATGTGGCAAATTCCATTGCTGGATGCGTGGGAGCAACCACGCTTCACCCATGGAACGCATCCCTGAGGCAGAGTAACTCAACCCAGCGATTTGCGGTGCATTGCATTACTCTAGATTTATGAAGCCGCTCAGGGTGGCTTGATAAATATAACTTAAGAGTTGAGTCTCTCTTGTGGCGCAAGGGCGACACAGCTCTTTGATTAATTGCCCCTAAATGTTGAATGTATAACTGTTAGGATATGCAATTAATACATGTATCCACAAAGTAAGATGAAGAAGTAGTAAAATCTGTTTTGAAGCGGACATTCTACGCTGTCCTCAGCTTGAAAGCACCACTCCTATCAGTACTAACCATTTAAAGTCAGAGTATTCACAAAGGAATGTCATAATTTTACACCAGTACAGGAACTCCTATTGACGTGTATAATTACAAGTTTTGGCTATTCACAAAACATCACAACTTTCCAGGAATACTCCTGGGAGCGTCATGTGACTTGTTTGTGCACAAGTATTTCCCCAGTATGGAAATGTATGAATAGCACAATTCTGCACTGGGAAAAGGCAACAAGACTGTGCAATTGCACATGTTTTTCATTTTTGCTCTCCACAGAGAAAACATATTCCCCCATGGAAAAACCTATTCTCCTAATTCCACGTCAAGTTTGAGGGTGCTCTGTTCCCATGCCCACCCTGGGAGGGGATTTTACTCCAACAATTCACTGACCATCTCCGGGGTGGCAAAGGGTCAGAGAGATATTTGTGAGTGGCCACAAATTGATGTATTTGAGGGCATTCACTAACTTTCAAGGCAAACCAAGCCTTGATTCATTCACTTCCCACCCCTGATGTGAGAGTTCCCATTACATAATATTGAATAATTGTGGGTAATATAATGTGGGTGTCAGCAAGGTTTTCTTTTGTGAACTTTTTGCAGGCATGGGTTTGTGAGTCGGGTACTGAGAGCACCCAACGGTTGAGGGGTGAATCCTAATAAATAGGAAAGGGTTGCTGTGTATGGCAATAGCAGGATGCAGCCCTTCACTACAGATCCCAATCCTGGGGCTGAGGTTGAACGTACAAGCTGCTGATGAATCAAAAGTAAGGGGCTGATTTAAAGTTTGGCGGACAGGGTTATCCATTGCAAATGCGATGGAGTATCCTGTCTGCCAAACTCTTGGTGCACCGGCCTCTGAGATGGGTGGACTGTAAGCTTTGCCTCAAAGGAGCCCCTGTTAACTCTTTTGACAGAAAGCTTCCTCCGATGGCCCGATGCAGTAGGGGCTGTTGGAGTACTGGCATTACACCGCCCACCCTACTTAGGGTGGATGGCTCTTTTTTCTTTCCATCACCACAAGCAAAAGCCAGGCAGTGAGTGACAGAAAAAAAAGTAATGAACCCCCACACTGTCGGAGACAGCTGCCATTTTGAGGGAGTCATTAGTTTTTTGCTTTTCAAAAACAAACTCCTACTTTAGATTTCTTGTTACACTGGGGAATATAATCAGAACTTCCCCATGCTTTAGTGGCCTTCCTGCTAGTCGAAGTTACTTGGTGGGTTGTATTGTCTTGTACTGTATTACAACATTTATTTTCTGCTTACTACATCCATGTGAGCCACTGAAGCACTTGCCTACATGGGTAGTATGCTACACCATGTAGGGTTTGTGGTTGATTGCCTTCAAATTGAGTGCCATGCTCTCAAGCGTGTAACTGGGCCAAGAGACGCTGACACCGCTGGTGGGTTAGCTCTAATCCACTAGGCTTATGATTCAAACTGGTGAGTTGCCTTAATTTATAGACTCCCTTGTAACTCCTGATACAAAAGCCATGTTAGACCCTGAATGTTGCGTTGCACTCGCTAGAGTCACTGGGACGGGGGGGGGGATATGTCCAATTAAAATAAAGCGTTTTTTAAAACATAGTTTTAAAAACACTAAAAGCAACAGAGTGCTAACAGGATTGCAGTTATAAAGCTTGTTGGGCACATGCCCTTAATAAGTTTCGTTCTGAAAAAGACAAGAGTTTAATGTGTGGTGATTGCAGCAGGTGCCGGGCATCACCACTCTTGTTTGGGGATGGGCATATTCTTCAGTATCATAATTTGACCCAGAGCAAGCAAGAGGCAGAAAAGAGCAAATTAAAGAGGAAAAGAAGGGTAGGAAAACACCGACAATGGGAATAAGCAGGGATGAAAAGGAACTTGCAAGAGTGGGATAAAGATACAGGAAGTATAGGATGGTGAAAGGAAGAGGAGTCATGAGGGATAAAGAATAGGCAGTTTTGGCAGTTTGCAACTCTGGCATTTGGCAGTGTCAGTAGCAGGTTCCTAAGAAAAAACTTTGGGCCCCAGTACTTCCTCTGTGTTTTTTAAACAAAGCACTGCAGCAAGCAGTCTCATGAGCAGTCAGAGTCTGAAAGGGTGAGTGACAGTTCACATAATTCAGCATTTTCAGCTGTGTTCTGCTGTTTGGCCACAAGGTGGCACCCTTCCCTGAACCTTCAGTCTCGTTTAACTTGATAATAACTCTCCTTATTGTTCCATGTGTATAGGTGACAAGTTTACTTAGTAAACATGAATTACTCATTTGGCTATAAACACCTATTTTCATATTTTTATATGCATTTTGGATGTTGCATTGTTTGTAGAGCAGAAACCTAACACAGAGAAAGTATAACAATTTGATTGCCACTGCAAAAAATGCACAATGCAAAAGAGAATGCAAGGTGTTTTATGGAGCCGGAATTTGCAGGTTCTTAGTTTACATTGAAACACCAAATCCATACCAAAAGGCCTGTTTGGAAGGCGTATAATGTTGTGTCTTAACAACCAATCTACACCATGCTTTTCCACAGAAGGTAGTTGGCATGGACGTCAAATCACCAAAGTGCCTGGGCTAGTGGAAGTTACATCACATTCCCTTTGACATTAACGACGTCACTGGACGTGGCATCATATGATCCATGACTTTGAATCTTCCCAGGAAGTCATGCCACATGATCTTAATCCTGATAACATCTCAATAATTGGCATTGTTGATGTCCCCTAATAACTGCATGATTTAACCCCTTGGATGCTAGGACTTTTCCCTTTAGAATGTTAAACCCTTTTTAGGTCTCGCGCCTAGAGTTGCATTGCGCAGCACTGCTCGCGCAGCGAGAGACCTCATGTAGGGGGTTTAGAAGCTGACCTAGGAATCGCACACGCTCGTACGTGTGCTTTTCCCCCGGCTATTGGGCTTTGCGTGCGTCTTTATAAGAAAGACAGCACGCAATTGGGCAAAGGCGGGCGCATGTCCCGCCTTTGCCGCGCCCATTCCCACCGGTGTCTAGCACGCGCAGCAGCGCGCGTTCGCCTCGCTGCCGGGCTCCCTTTCCCCCCCGCTCCTCTGTGGTGCGCGCGCACCACTGGTTTCTCTTTCAATTTCCTTCGCCTCCTCCCTGGGACGCTGCCCTGCTTTGCACTGTGTTTGCATGATACCTTTGAATGTGGCCTACCGCTTTTACAAACACATTGCTGAACTATTCCGCCACGTGTTGCCATGGCTCCCATAATGCTGCACTCTTCTGTGTGTCTGCTTTTGTGATTTTCCCTACGAAAGTTCCCATGGTGCACGGTGCTACCCCGGCGACTGTGTCTGCAGCTGCAACAACTGCCACAAGCGTCCCCTTCGCTGCAACAGCCACAACCAACCAGGTTTGCTAAGTTACAGCCTTGTTTTGAAATAAAAACAACTCTAAATGGGCGCATTTAATTCGCATGAGATTTTCAGTAGAACTGCTTGTTACATTTATTCTCTCCAGCCTAATGTTCGTCAGTAGTTCACTTCGCCCACTTCCTGGTGGTTCCCACCACACCATCTACCCCCAGCGCTCCTCCATTGCTCCCTCACTCCTTGCGGTCCTTAAAATATTTATTTTTTATTTTTTGAGGGGTCTGCAGATGCCATTTGATATGGGCCATTCTTCTTTCAAAAAAGGGTTTTTGCGCAAGTCAAAGTTCAGTTTTTGCATTTATCCCTCCTGGCAGGTGCATCTTGGACGGGTGAATTACAAAAACGACTAATAAAAGGTGCCTGCGACATTCCACAGGTGCAAACATGCATGGTGGCGTACATCCACACATTCATGTGCTCCTACAGAGGTTTTGCGAACGTAACCACTGTGCAATGTATTTCCTTGTCACGTATTTAGAGACCTTATTGAATTAAACAGAGACGCCTTCTCATCTGAATAACCGCAAATGTAATAGTTCTGTGCTCTTTGCCGCGCAGTTGAGAGGAGCGTTGACGTCATCACGGGTGGTGCTCTTCCCAGTGGCTGACCGGGAATGGTGTCAGGTCATTCAGTGTCCTTGGAGGGAGTGGCTAAACACGCTCTGGGTACGGGCCAGTCCCGGGAAACGCAAGCACTTATGTCCAAGATTTGCCACTCCTACTGCCTGCTCCGAACAGCGGCTCTGGGTACGGACCAGTCCCGGGAAACGCAAGCACCAAAGGCCAAGGTTTGGTGCTTGCGGCGCTCGATCTGTCAGCGCTGGTACAGTTCCGGTTTTACTGACCAGGGATTGTTTTTCAACTTTCTATTGTCCGTGGAATTATTTGTCCCGCGCCTATGCGCTCAGTTTTTGTATTCTATTATTTTTTATTGTCAGGTGTTTCGTAGTTGAGGGTTTCTTATTAACTGTTTTCGTAGAGAGTTTTATTCGCGGTTTTACTAACTTTTTTTTTAGATGGGGTGGGGTAGCTGGTTGTTTTAATAATCGTGTAATTCCAAATTTACATCTACATGCATGTGTTATATTTCCTCGGTGATTTCGCCTCCCCGTATTTCATGTACTTCATTAGTTTACTGTCACTCTGAGCCATTAACCCACATTTATACCCAGATACATATATTATTGCATGTAACACTTTTGTGCGCGTCTCTGTATTAGCAACTAGTGTTAAATTCGCAAGTCATCTCATCCCACATTGAATAGCGCGAGGACAGCATTAGAAAACAAGCATTTGCAATGCAATAGGTCTCGCATTATTAAAGTTTGAGCTATTGGTGTTGCATTATTTAGCAATGCCAATAGCTCAAACTTTAATAATGCGAGACCTATTGCATTGCAAATGCTTGTTAGCTATTCGGTGTAGTTCACACTTAGGCCTCTATAACGTTTTTTCCACATAAGGTAGCCATGCCAAATTTGCGTCCTTTTTTTCCAGCATCCAGGGGATTCCAAAGGTACCCCTGGTTGGATGATGCCCCTTAGAGAGGAATGAAGAAGCGGCCAAAATATAGCGACATTTTGGCTTTTTGGGGAAAAATGGGAAAAAAACTGCTCTGCAAAAAAGTGTCAGTTTCTTTTCCTAAAAATGGCATCAAAAAAGGTTTGCTGTAGATCCCTCAAAGGTTTTCCCAGAGAAACTAAGGAGCATATTTATCACAGTGTTGTGTCTCCCTTGTGCCATGCAATGGGGCGCAAGGGCGACATAACACTAAAGTCAGATTTATCAAGCCACGCAAGGCCACCTTGCGTGGCCCTGCATGGCTTGATAAATCTGGAGTAACGCAAGCAGCACAAATCACTGTTTTGCGTTACTCTGCCCTAGGGAGGCATTGCATGGATGGAGCATGGGTGTTCCCACGCATCCACCGATGGATTTTGGTGCATTCCCAGGTTTACCATTAGTGCTGGACCGGGAATACATCAAAATGCTACGCCTCCCCAGGAGGGGTGTAACAAGGAGACATATCTTTATTTCTGTTAGTATTTTCCTGTTTCTGTGTGCTGCAATCTGCAGCTCACATAGAAAGAGTAAAACATGCCTCTGTGGATTGTTTTTGTGCAGGAAGGTGTCCCTTCCTGCTCAAAAACAATCCTGCCAACAACACAGACACTCTTGCACCAGGATGCAAAGGTGACTGCTTTGGAGCAAGGCAGCACGTTGTGCACCAGCGTAAGGAAAACACAGAAATGGGCAGTATATTGTTAAACACAGCACATTTGTACCCTTTCCCTTTCATGAGGTGCATTGCAGCAAGGTGGCTTGCTGAGTTGCGCTGCATGAAAGATTGCTAAATCTGCTCTTAACTGTTGAAATAAGAAAATATTAAAAATGAGTAGGAACAAATGTCTATTTGTGACAAAGGTTTCATTCTTGTCACAATGACCGAAATACAAAAGCAATATACCATTATGTCCCCTAGACCCTTCTGGTTGCTGGTATATATAGGGTTTGTAGGTTTGCCAAGAACCTGAGGTACCCAGAGTCAACAGCTGAACTGCACCTTAAAATGGTTTATCGTTGTGGACCAGGTATAGAGCAATTCATATGTTAAAATATAAAGACTAAGTAATGTATTTCTGAAACAGACACTAGATATGGAGTTTAGGACCAGTGGTTATTTGTACATCCCCGAATTTGTGGGTACCCATACTAGCATGTGATTCAGAGAGAATTTTTTCAAAATGTCTTCTTTCTTACACACTAGCTTACATTTGGATGGCTCAAATGCAGAGAAATACAATTGGTAATAACAAATGTTCTACTATTCTATATTCCCACATATTTCCTGATAAAAATGGTACTTCACATACGTAGGTAGACCTAGCGCCTAGCTCAGTCGACACCTAGGGAAACCTAGTAAACTGGTAAATTTGGGAGAACTAGACATCTAGGGGAATCCAGGGTGGGGTGACTTGAGTGGTTCCCACCAGGTTTTTCTACCGAGAAGCCCTTGCAAACCTCAAAGGTTGACTAAAACACACATTTATCTTTCATTTCTGTGATGAAAACTTCTGGACTGTGTATGGAGCTAAACATTTCCTACCACTTAGCATTCCCCAAAGTCTCCCAATAAAAATGGTACCTCACTTGTGTGGCTCCACTGAAAACTCACACTTTTTTGCATTGTGGCTATCTGTGAACTTTGGGCCCTAGCTCAGCCAGCACCTAGGGAAATTTAGCAGACCTGCACATTTTTTAAAACTTGGCAACGGGGAAATCCAGGGTGTGGTGACTTGTGTGGCTCTACACAGGTTTTCTTACCCATCAGCTCTTGCAAACCTCTAACTTTGAGTAAAAACACATTTTCCTCAATTTCTGTGATGCAAAGTTCTGGAATCTGCAGGGAGCAATTTCCTACCACCTACCATTTCCCCAAGACTCCTGATAAAACTGGTACCTCACTTATGTAGGTATGGCTAGCGCACGCAACAGGAAAGGCCCTAAAACACGTGGACACATCACATTTTTCTACTGAAAACTGACCCTTCTTTTGCAATGTGCATAGCTGTGGATTTTGAGCATTAGGGAAACCTAGCACACCTGCAAATTTTTAAAATCTAGTCCTAGGAAAATACAGGGAGGGGTGACTTGTGCGGCTCCCACCAGGTTTTCCTACCCAGAAGCCCTTGCAAACCTCAAATCTTGACTAAAAAACAAATTTTCCTCACATTTCTTTGGTGGAAAGTTCTGGAATCTACAGGGAGCAACACATTTCTTATCACCTATAATTTCTCCAAGTCTCCCAATAAAAATGGTACCTCACTTGTGTGGATAGGGCTAGTGCCCACAACAGCAAAGGTCCCAAAACACAACATTAACACATCACATTTTTCCACTGATAACTGACCCTTTTTTGCAATGTGCCTACTTTTGGGCCATAGGTCACCCGGCACCCAGGGAAACCTAGCAAACTAGTACATTTTGAACAATAGACACTTAAGGTAATCCAGGGTGGGGTGACTTGTGTGGCTCCCACCAGTGTTTCCTAACCAGAAGCCTTTGCAAACCTCAAAGCTGTGCTTTTCAACTCTTTTTGATTGATTGATTGATTGATTGATGCCCTGCAAACCTCAAACTTTGCCTAATATTGTACATTTTCCTTGCATTTCTGTGACATGAATTAGAATCAGCAGGAATCCACACAATTCCTACCATCCAGCTTTCACCCACTTATCCAAATAAAACACTGCCTCACTTGTGTGGCTGGGCCTAGTGCCCACAGCAGGAATGGATCAAGCTAACATCAAGGGGAGTCCTCGCAAAGGGACGGATCAAACCAAGGTCAATGAGTGTCCCTTCGTGAGTACACCCCTAGACGTTTCGTACTCCTCTTCGGACACAGACTCTACATCTCCAACAAGGAAAGTCTTTTGTTAGGTGTTGGAGGAATGTATTCAGGAAAGTGGTGATCTTTCAATCGAGCCACATCCTCCACCACTCCGACTCTAGGAACACTTGCCTGCTCAACTGCAACAGAGCTGCTCTATTACAGACTCCTGAAACTGAACAAAATTCATCTTGGAATCTGGAGAACGATCTTTGAAAACAACATAAGCATTGAAGGATGCCAAATGAAACAAATGAACAGCCAACTTCTTGTACCAGATGAAGGACTTTTGAGCAGCACTGTAAGTCTCAACCCCAGTGGCGTAGCTAGGCACTCTGCCGCCCGTGGCGGTCCCTGCCTTTTGCCGCCGTCGAGCGCCTAAGAGAGAGGGGGGGGGGGGTGCTGGCGGTAAATTTACCTGCCGCCCCCAAATCTCGTGCCGCCCGGGGCGTACCGCCCCCTCCGCCCCCCCCTTGCTACGCCAGTGCTCAACCCTTTGATCTACTATATATACTCCTCCTATGTGCTTGTTCTAGTCTAAAATGCACACAGGTTTGTGCACTTCTGCTACTTGACCTCAAACAGTTAAAGTGCTTTCATCAGGAATAGTTGCAAGCATGTGGACATCTGTCTGAAAGCAAGAAGTTTATTAGGACGCAAGGCACTGCTCTGCCCCTTTTGAAGTTTTTTACACACAAGCTATTTTGGATAACCTTTACGGTTAGAGCAGACTCTGCCACATGCCACAGTGCCAAGCTTGAACAATTTCCTAAATAATTGCGCACCTGTGTAGAAATTGTCTACATATAAATGGTGATTATTTTTAAAAAGTCCTCTGACAAGATCCCACACAATCTTCTCACTGGCTCCAAAAGTGGAAGGGCAAGTAGGGGGGGGTCAATTGAAAAATCCCTACCCTTGTACACCATGAAGTTATACACATATACAGTGGCACTTTCACACAATATATTCATCCTAATACCATACCTTCCTCTCTTGCTGAGAATGAATTTTCCAAAATCTAAGCAGACTTTGAACAGGACCAGAGACTCATCCCATTGATCCAAAATGATCTACTAAATGATCAAGAACAGGTTGATTCTTGAAGAGACTGTCAAAATCAGGGTGGTCTTGTGGCAATGCCGTAGCATTATCTACAAAATGCAGCATCTGCTCCAGAAGGAAATACCAGTCTCTACTCATGGTTGCTGGAAATATAGCAGTTGCCATGAAGGGACTAATAGATCAATAGAAAGACAGCGATGCCTTTCTTAGCAATCCCATCAACAAAGTTAAACCCCAGAACTGCTTAATCTCATGGAGATTTGGGGGAGTTTACTGGGTAGCTCTTAAGTGGGTCTTAAGTGTGGTACTGTTGCCCCTCAAAAACTGTTCTGCATACAAATGAGTCTGCTCAACAATATCATCCAAAAACATATCATCAATAAACATTCGGAAAAAATTGATATGCAAAAAGTGCTCTGTATTGATAAATAATATCACCCTGCAACACCACTAAAGGTTGGCAAAACAGGGTGCACCATATTAGGGGCAATCCAGGGTTCAGCACTTTCAATGTGAAGCCTTCCACCCACCCCCTAGCTGCAGTCCAGCTTGCTCTTGCTGCACTACTGACATATCAATGTCTTCCTCTAAAAGTGGCACTTCATTAGCACTAATTGTGGATTCATCATCAGATGATTCCTCTCGGACAGAAAATTCACTGCCAGAATCTTTCACTTGATCCTCTGCCTCAGATGCAGAGTCAGCCTCAGAGCCATGTTCAGAGGCAGATTTAAAAAGCAAACCAACAGCCTGCTAGGTAGTCAGTCTACGGGCAGACATAATGCTTACTAATGAAGCACAACAAAACAACACTGTGTCAAATTCCATCTCAACAAACTGTGGCTTTATCCAACAGTAACTATAACTATTGACATATGGCGATCTAGAAAAAACCATCAATAGAAACCACACAATGAACTTTATACTCCAAAAAATACCTCTTACTTGCCACAAACAGCTTTTGCAAGATTACTAGCAGTGATCATCTCAGTGCATCAGACTGGGTTACCAGCAGTAATGTAAAAAAGGCTTTGTCAATTTGGAATGTCTCTACATGGATTACACGTACCATCCACAGCTGCAATGCCCCTGGCCTGAAAGTAGTAATATTAAAATAAGTCTTCCCACATGATTTAGCACTCAAAAATCAGTTTTAAATATATTTTGAAAAATCTGCCATTTTTCTCCAAACATCAACTTATGAGTCATGAAAATGCACACATTTTTGTCTTGAATAAACAATTTTGGCATTCATACATTAATTCAACCGAGTAAAAGGTCTAATTTAGTAGCCTGTTATGTACACAAGAGAGCTACTTACAGGTAGCTCCAGAGCTACCAGTAGCACACAAGCTACTAGTTGGAAAACCCTGAGCTAGACTAAGGATCAACTGCACCTACTCTGCACAGACACAGCAAACACCAACGATATTCCACTAGACAAAAACAAAAGAAAATGACACACAAAACAACACAATACATATCTTGCTCAAATCCAAAGTGAATTTGACACACAATAAAATAGAAGCTAAATATGCTGCAATTATTATGCCACTTTAAAAAAACACATTCATACAGGGCAATGATACTCATTTGAAGTAAACAGTACAAATAACATTTTCTTGGCAAACCCGTGCAACTACACAAACTACAGATCTACCAAAGCTGAAACTGCAAGTAGGGATCGCCACCAAGAAAATCAAGAACTTTGAGGTACAATAAAAAGGAAATAAAACATTAAGTTGACAAATGCAAAGGATGACAAGAAATAAAACAGCTAACATCAGAAAACACAATGAAGTCTGCCCCTGGGGGCAGATCAGCGTCACAACCGTCTGATCTGCCCCCAAGGGGGGCACAAAACAAAGGCAAAAATTGCTACCCCAGTGGAGAGTGACCCTTACTCCAGCGGCCAGTCAAACTCAAGCTAAACACCAGTTCACACACCACCAGCCAAACCCTAGCCAAACACTCAGGCACACGCTAGTCCCCACATACCACCAGCCAAACGCTTGTTCAGCAAACAACAACGTGTTTCCCTTGTGTCTAATGGTTTTCTACCACCCCCATGGGCGGATAGGCCTACAGAAAAAATCTGATATTCTGAAATCTGGGCACTGAAAACAAAGGACGTGTGTGGGAAATACTGGGAAGTGTCCTTTGCCGAAGGGGCCACTTCCCCAACACCTATAAATACATCTTCCCTGGTGTCTAGTTGTTTTCAGCTCCCCTGGGGGACCGATCGGCGTGAAAAATGGACGATATACCCAAAGAGGGGGCGGACACAGCCAAGAGGTGTCCCAGTATTTTTGGGAAGTGACCCCCCCCCGCCGGGGGAGCAGATCGGCCTAACAATTGGTCGATCTGCCCCGCGGGAGGGGCAGGGCGGTAACAAAGGAAAATTGTTTCCTTCAAGGGCTGCTCCCCATACACATAAAAAAACAAATCCCTGGTGTCTAGTGGCTTTTTATCCCCCCCTCCCGCCCCTGGGAGCAGGTCGGCCTACAAAATGGCCAATCAGCCCAAGGGGCTGGGGGCAGAAAACAGCCAAACGATGGTCTCATAAACAGTGAGCGACCCTTGCCCAAGGGGCCACTCCCACCACCAAAAAACTGCTTCCCTGGTGTCTAGTGGTGCATTTCTGCTGCGCAATCACGGTCCCACCCACCATCCCACAGCAGGAATTCACTTTGGAGAGACATAAGGGGAAAGGAAAAACTCTTTCCTTTCCCCCAGCGTCTCTCCTGCTTCCAATCCCCCCACCAGGCAAGAGGACTTACCTTAATGTCCTACTCGCCTGATGCGCTGGAAGGAAATGGCTCCTAACGCATCCCTGGTGCCTGTTGATGACACTGGTGCACAGTGCGTACGCTGATATATTCAGATCACGGGGGAGGGGTTGGGGGTGGCAGCGGAAGCACTTACACTCCCATCCCTAGTGGGGGCAGGTGGCGGGGAGCCCACGGAGGGAGCGCAAACACCTCCCACGTGGGGTGGGTGCTACGATGTGCTGGACACATCCTCAGCACCGGTGCTGAGGATGTGTCCAGTACATCTTCAACACCCTAGGGGTTAATATAACAGCACAACACAAACAAATGTCTGTTTTAGATACCACATGTTTTAGGGTGGTGACATGATCTTTGAAAGTGCTTGGGCGTAATAATTGCCCTGAATTGTAGCAAGCAAGTGACCCAGCCTCTTCTAGGGGCTTCAGGGGCTTTTTTCCCCCCAAGAAAAATGTGAAAAGAATTGGATCAAATAACGCATTTAAAGTACAGTTTTCACATAATTTGCTTAACAAACATAGGCTCTGAAAGGGTACACATTAAGTATTCAAGTTCTTTTATGTTGTACAAAGCTAATGAAACTGGGAGTCTCCTAATGCCTTACCTATGCACAAATATGTCAGTGTTAACATTTTGCCATTAACACCATCCATATATTATGGGGGATTCTTACGTCTAAAATTACCTAACTCTGTTAGGGCCAGCATTTTGTCATGGTTTCTTCCTCCTTTACGCCATGATTTTAATTGTATGACAGAGGCACGCATGGTTAAACCACATGTGCCTCTACCACGCCGCCCGAACCACAAATGCGTCTTAACCACCCATTCCTTTACCACGCATGCCTTTACCATGCAATTTCGTTGTAAAGGCTTGAATAGTAAGGGGGCATGCGAGGTTAAAATCGCCACTATTCTGACCTGCCCTCCCCTCCCTAAGCCCTAAAATTCTATCCCCCTACCTCGCCCTCCCGCCCTGAAGCCTAAAACATGCCATGGCCATAAAACTACCCCTTCCCCTGCCCTGAGGCCTAGAACCCTACCCCTACCATAAACTACCCCGACCTGGTGGCGTAGCAAGGTCAGGTGGTATCCGGTGCGTAAAATTTCTTGTCACCCCCGGCTTGACAAAATGGCAAAAATATGTTTTTAAAACACATATTTTTGCCATTTTGTCACCCCCTCAGTGATGACACCCGGCGGCCCGCACCCACCGCACCCCCCTTCCTACGCCACTGCCCCGACCCCAGACCCCCGTCCTGATCCCTAAAACTCACCCCTGCGCTGTCCATAAAACTACCCCAAACCCCTTCCACTGCCCTGAGGCCTAAAACCCTGTCCCCAACTATAAAATCTACCTTGACCCCCTCCTTGAGCCCTAAAACCGCCCTCACTCCTAAAAACTCCCCTTCCCAACTCCAGCCATTAAAACTAGCCCAGCCCACTCCCCCGTCCTGAGCCCTAAAACCTTGCCCCCTTCCCAAAAGTACTCAGACCCCCCCCGAGCCCTAAAAGCGACCCCACCCCTAAAAACTACCCCATCCCCAAACCTGGCCCCAGGCCCACTTACCTGTCTGTGTCTGGAGCTTCCTGTTCCTATGCTTCCTTTTCTTCTCCTGCCCATCCTGAACACTAGACCGCTATCTGCCAGATGCGTGGTTCAGGCAAGTGTGGTTACGCTTGCGGGGAAATGGCACGCGAGGTCCTGCCCACGTTGGTCCGGCCGTTTCCCCATGATTTTCCTCGCTTATGCCAAGAATGTCCTCCACTGTGCTAGTGCCAGCAGTTTCTCAGGGGTTCCCCATGCCAAGTTTCCTCAGGCATACCAGCATTTTTTGCAATGGGTGCCCTTTATGACATTATCTCCAATATGCCAGCGCCACCATTTTGTGAGAGGTGCTTCTTGTGCTAAAAATTACCTCCAGTATGCAAGCAGAAGTATTTGTGCCTCAATAAGACTGGAATAACCTGTGCTATGCCATGGTGAAAGGAAGGTTCACAAACATAACACCACATTCCTCACTCACACTCACTTACATTCACTCACTCTCACTCATACTCATTCATTCTCATTAACTCTCTTGCACTCTGTATTGCTCCCTCTTAGTCATTCTCACTCAATCACATTCACATACTCTCCCTCATTCGTACTTTGATTCACTCATACTTTCTCAATCGGTCACACTTATGTGCACTCACTCTTACTTTCACTCCCTCATTGTCACTCTCACTCATTTACTTACATTCATTATCACTCACATTCACTCTTACTGGCACTCACTCTTAATTTTTCACTTATATTCATTCATAGTTATTCTTGCTTACTCTGATTCACTCATTCTCACTCACAGTTAACTTCGCTTTCTGTTACTCCTGCTAATTAACACTCATCCCCACCCCAGTGGTGCAAAAAGAGACTACACATTCCCATTGCACCCCTTGGGCACTTTGTGAATCAATATTGCTGTTCAATGTTGATTGCTTGGAATAAAATTGTTAAGATTTGCTAAATATTCCTACTCTCTGCACACTCCTCATCTCTATTACTTACTGCCACTCCCGAAGTCCGATTTGAATCGCACCATTTCTCTCATGAATTGTACATGCCGACCACTACGAGCAAGCCACCCACCCACTGCAGTGTAGCCTTAAAGTTGTTTGTACCGATATTATAGTTGTGTAAATCTCATTTGCGCTATTCTAGAGACGACTCATTGTATTTATTGAGATTTATATAGACCAAATCTAGCTACTGTACATCAACTGTGAATGTACACACATTTACAACTACATTATATTCCATAATATTTCTAGTAGATTAAGGGACTGATTTAGAATTCAATGAACGGGTTCCTTCATCAAACTCGTGATGGATATCCCGTCCACTGTGTTAGAACTGTGTTAGAAGTTCATTATATCCAATGGCACTTGTAATACGGTGGAGGTGATATCTGTCATATTTGTGACAGATAACCAGTACCCTGAACTCTAAATCAGGCCCTAAATGATTTGCTCAGAATTACGTGATTTTAAGTCAAGTACTAAAGATAGGATTAGAACCCAGGTCAAACGTTTCAAGGTCAGCAGCTTAACCAATGGACCACAACTCTTTCCAAGCTCATGTTTCCAGGGCCGGACTGGCTACCGGGCGTTTTGGCATGCTGCCGAGCTGGGGGCTGATGTCACTGCGGTGGGGGCTAATTTCGTTGATGGAGACCTGCGTGTGCTACGAAATAAACAAAGCAAAACGAATTTCGTTCAGCACACGCAGGTCCCCATCAACGAAATCAGCTCCCAGCTCGGCAGCATGCCAAAACGCCCGGTAGCCAGTCTGGTCCTGCATGTTTCTATCACTTTTGAAAGATGCATCAAGAGGGCATTGTTGCCTGGTGTACCGTTTGCAAAGAGCTGCTGCCACACCTTTGGCCCCAAGGCCCAATGGAATTAAAAGCCATGTTTACCCCGCTGTGACTGACAGCTCCTCCTCCTCCCTTTCTTCGCATCAAGCTTTGGTTAATCTGATGCTTGCCACCACTCCCCTTGGTTCCATCTGCTGCTCCTTTCTACATTTGGCCCTCTCCATTGCTGATTATAAGGCTTTTAACCAGTAACCAAACACACCTCCTCTCTATTCCCAGTCCCATGTGTTTGTTAAGCATCTTTGTTCATCATCCAAGTTACTAATGCTCTTTAAACAAATACTGGCTTCCAAAACTGGCTGTCCATTAAAATACTCTGTGTGCTTTCGAAGCCTCATAGTATGATAATATTGATGTCTTGAATACACTGTCTGGCACAAAAAACGATAATACATTCGATGCTGGTCACCATGACTAAGTCTTCCATGATAGAAATCCTCACTGTGGGGCATTAAGCGAACGGCGGGTTTGCGCTGTGTTACAGCACACAAATTAATTAATCATAGCCCCTCTTCATGCATCTCCAGCAGCATCACTGTGAAGGAACCCTCCCCCTGCACAGCACACTGTTCACTGGGTTTCTGGCCTGTTGTGCTGCTTGATGAATGAGGCAGACTTAATTACCTGTATTTATCTTAGAAGCAGTGTTTCTCTAAATCTATATCAGGGTTCCTGTTGTCAAGTCAGCAATTTAACATTCAGCAGAACACCAACTTCCGTTCACTGTCGCCAAGTGCCTACATGTGGCAAAAATGCATATTCAAACTTTATCGGTTTCTTTTTCAGAAATAGAGTCCTTTAATACTGCCCCCAAACACAAATTCCGACTTCTTTTATGAAAAATTTGGTAAAATGTTCATTTCGACTGCTCCAGTAGTACATTTATAGTGCTTATTTTTTGCTAGGATTCTTATTTTACTTACTTTCGAAGGGTTTTTAGGTTTAGGTTTTGCTGTCAGCGATATCCATTAAAAACCGGCTGGAGCCCACCTATTACTTACCATTGGTTGGTTTCCACGTCACTCTTGTTTCCGTGCTTCTGATTGGTCAGCGTTTCCTGCTCTTTCTTGCTTCCTGCCGGCACTTCCAGTGTTCGTCCCTGCCATGGAGCATGGACATAGTACAGATTCCTGTCTGCGGTCAGTGTTTTTCCACTGGTTGCATGCTCCAGTAGTTGTTTTTATTAACTTTTGGACATGCACTTGTGAAGACTGCATGTCTGCAGTCCATCTCCCACCCCTCCCTCATGTTGCCTGTCCCCCCCGCCCTCCTTACGCTGCCTCTTATGTTGCTGCTCTCGCGCTCCTCCCCTGCACATCCCTCGTGTTGCTTTTGTTTTGTTTCAGTTGTTTGCAGTTTTATATAAGTAAACTCTACCCAAGGTATTAGAGAGCTTTACATGAGCACAAGTTACATAACACAAGGACACGTTCATTTTTAGGCATGGGGAAATTAAGTGAGGTTCCCTCCTCCCCTTCCATTGTTGGTGCTCCCACTCTTCTCCCCCGTACTTCCATCATGTTGCTCCACTCCCCGTGGTCTGTTGCTGCTGCTCCCTACATCCTAAACTACACCTCCCTCCTATGCCCCCCTCCCCACACTTATTTTTTTTAAAAGTGCTATTATGTGGTCAACACTGATACATCATAGCACCTTTTTTTCTTCACTTGAAGCCATATTCTACAGCAGACCACATGCAACATGCCTTAAAATAACATTGACACAGCAAATTGATCTTGCATAGGCAAAACATATTGGCTTTGCCAATGCTTGTTATCTTGTGGCCTTGAATTGTGCTCTGGAAATATGTGTGTGGTCGTTTGTACTTGTGCAGATTATTGCACTGCTAACAAATATATTTAGGAAAATCTTGCAACACTATCACAATACATTTCCAAAACAATCCCTGGAAAATAATTCTGACAGGCAATAATGGCTGTATATTGTATAAATTACGTCCTGGAAATGCTCTTTGATGTGATGTTTCAGAGTGCTCGGGAGAGATGTGTAGATGTGACCTGAAAAACTTTCCTGAAATGATTCCTTCCTGGAATGAAGTTTGAATTAGGATCCCGTCTGTTAAAAATGCCTTTGAATCTTGGATGCCGAAATGCTGAATCTGATCACCTGGGACTCTGGGCATGACTGCTTATCAAGTTTAGAATCGAAGTGTCTTTATTCTCAAAGCATGCCACCTACAAATAAGCCCTTGGCATATTTTTGAAATGTTCTTCCATCCCTCCTTCACAGCCGTCTTGGTTGGGTACCTTTCTAAGAAATACCTTTCTGCCTTATGGAAGCACTTTTCATTATTCATATATTTTTCAGACGATGTCACCTCGAGATATGTTGCCGGGAGTCTTCACCACTGGTGACTTCCTGGCAGTGCTCAGCCATCCAATGCCATGACATTTTAATCTCGACCTGTTTTCTTAACATTAACCTTAATGCACAGCCTTGCAAACGGTGAGGTTTATGGGCCTGCTAGGAAGCTTACTGCAGACTGTTTTCTGTCCAAGGTGTGCTGCAGTAAATAAGTACTGAAATCATTTTAAGGAGGGCCATAAGTGGTATTGTTAGGTGGTTGGGTGAGACTGACTTATTTCATTGAGCTGGGCATGTATGATATGGAAATGGAACACGTGTGGCGGAAAGCTTTAACCTTTTTCATGACGACCCATTTCAACAGGGCCGTCAGGCCATAGTGAAGGGCATCCAACCTATTTGGGGCAGGGCGACCATCACTTTTTTCCCTACCTGGGACTGCCACGCGAGGTGTAGAGAAGGGAAATGGCACTGTGACTTCTACGTGCAAGGCGAAAACTCCCAGTGCATCAGGGCCATTCTGTTTTTTCTTTTGTATAAACAAGTTCCCACCACGGTCGGACAGGGAGAGAAAATTGGCATCAAAATAAAAGAGGCCCTTATTAATGAATTAGATAGCTAAAAAAAGTTGCCCAAGTTTGCAAATTGCAGCAGTTTTGAACTTGTGAAGACTCGCTGTGTAAGTTTTTTTGCAAAGCATGGAAAACTGTATGAATCTGAGCTTGCTGCAGGCAATGTTTGTTTTAAGATCAGGGAAATCATCAGTAAAAACCATTCTGGCAGACCATAAGACAGGCCCACAAACAGCCGAAAAACACGCCAACACACTGACGAGTCAGACCAGCTCATCAGGCACAGCCTGATTGCCCTATTGGCCACTCCGACCTTGTTTTTCAATTTAAGAGTTTGTTTTCAGAAAACAATTTTTTTTGTAAACATAGTATTAACGTCCAAAATTTGGCAGGACAATTTAATCAGTGCAGACCCAAGCACTTACAACAAAAGCATCCTATCTTTGGTGCTTCTTCTTCAGGCCGACGGATCTTGGCCGTCATTGTTGAATGGAGCTATAACAAATTTTCCTTTCAAATATAATCATCAACTTTCAGTAACTTAATGTTCAGTCAATAATGAGAGGTTTGAAATAGTTTTTTTTAAAGTTTTATTTCTCATTAAGAGATTAGCATTGTTTTTGTTGTTTTTATTGAGATTAGTACATTTACAGAGATATCAAGAAAAAGGTTTCGTTAGAATCAGCATGATATAAACAGTGTGTTCCATAAAGGAAATAGTCCCTATCTTAATCTAAGAGTCCTAACCCGAATAAGAGCCCATAAAGAGTTCTGTTGGAAAAGAGCAAAATTCCGGAGCATTTATTTAGCTAAAGAATGAACTCCCCATTTACAGTAGTTCAGGAAAAACAGCTGAGTTCCCTAACGAGTTATAGTAGCAACTGTTCAAAAGATCAAAGAAAAATACTCACAGCAGTAACTATGATCACTGCAAGAGAAAGTCTCCCTGCCAAAAGATCAGGAAAATAGGGAATCGCTGTTAGCTGTAGCACACAGCAATCTGGGCAAGAGTAAGGGAAAGATAATGCATAAAGCATTGAGGGCATGAAAAAAAAGGGACGTCGAATGGCATTAATAGCCTCCAAAGCATTAATTATCTCTAACTAGGAACACGTATGTATGTAAACATAAAACATTTGCAACATTCAGCACAGTTCTTCTAATGGAAATGGGTCTTCCAATGGTCTGCCGTTCCTCCTCCCATTTCTCACGGTAAACATTCACCTCGGTAAGCAGTTATCTAAAAGTTTCTAATGTGTCTTGCACTAGATACATGAGGGAAGGTTCTCATGAGAAACTTTGCAGGCCTATTCTGTTAACTGTTGTCAGTATCCCATTGTGAGGACAAAGGACTAGTCTAAGGCAATGACAGATTTCTATCAATAAGTCTTAATGAGAGCATACAAACCAATATCTTCAGCAAGTTCAACATTGCTAATACTCTATTCAGTATAAAATATAGCAGAATACATTGTTTAGTGAAATGAGAAAATCATATGGTGTGAGAAAGCAAAAGAAATACATCATATGGTGTGAGGAAACAAGTAATACATTTCTCTTAGAACAGCACATTTTAAAGTGATGAACGATTTTACAGTTAGAGGGTAAGGTCAGCAATTGCTGAAAGGCATCCTTTTCTAATGTCAAGCAGAAGAAGACAAAATATTTTTCAGGCCTAGTCGTAGTAGCACATTAGGTATGAGAACCCACTACTTTTTTTTTAAGCTGCACGTTCATTTTTTTTTTACACGCTCAAAAAGCATCTTCTCCTATGGTTAAAGCTACGCTATTTATTTGTCGCATTTTACGGAATAATTTTTCTATGTTTTTTTTCATTTTCTCTTCTACAGATGCAATAAAGTTAAACACATTTTGTAACGTCAGGCACATTTTCTAAATTGTTAACCAAGGCAAATTGTATGAAAAATTTAGACTTTAACAGTCGCTCCCACTTGGAAACGATCAGTCGCTTCTAAGGAGGTCATCTGCCAGGGGAGCTGAGGCCATAATGTCCGTTGACCGGACGTGCGTGCCAGAGGGCCACCTGCCAGATTCTAAATGAGCCTGTTAGTCTATGCATGATATCTGAGCCCTGTCGGAGTCTATGCATGATATCTGAGCCCTGTCGGATATGCAAGCCATGTTCTATTTATTGTGTAGGTTTTGTTTGAAATTGGGTTGCCTCCTTAGTGATTCATTAGCTAAAAACGACTTGATAGCATGGTGTGTGGCATATTATGGATGTATTTGTTTTATTCTGTCTGAAGTGTTCTGTTGCCTTAAGTGAGGAGGTGCTCAGGAGCACACACTGTGTGTCTCATAAACTCAAACAGCTTCTAGTAGTAGTGTATTCCCTTGAAGATTCCATTCCTGGAGCCCAGCTGCCATGTTCCCTCAATGTGCAACAGCAACTCGAACTTGGCTGGATTTCAGCTGCTTTATCCATTGATCAGTATTGGATGCTTCCCCCCTTTGTGTAAGAGTTATTGCAGGGGTGGCTGGGGGTGGGCATGTGACGATAACCCCTTCATTGTTGGCAGACTAAGTAAATATTATGTTATCCAGAGAATGAAAACACTGTCAGATATGGCATTAAAAAATGTGACACAGAAATGCAAAATCAACACGTAATATTCGATCCACAAACTTATCAATGTTAAAATGTTCTTTAGTGAAATGAATCAGAAATGTAGACACGAATTTCAAGGAGTATATATTCCAGATAACATAAAACGAAGAGACAAAACATACTTATTTGAACACGTTAAGCTATAACCGAAATATAACAAAAATTGTAAAATGTAAAACATGATGGAGTGTTAAACTAAGAATTAAAAAGAAACTAAGGGCTTATTGCAAGGATACAAGCTCCAGCGAGGGTTGTGTGATGGAACAACGCATGCCTCAACAACGCATGCCTCAACCACGCGGTCTTAACCACGACCACGTCTTTACCACGCATGCCTTTTTTGATCACACTCCTGCCCCTCTGCCGAAAACCTAAAAATCGGCCCCTCTACAGTCTAATCTACCCGCCCCAGCCCTATAAACCTCCCTGACCCCCTATCCTGAGTCTTTAAATCCAACCCCCATGCCCCAAATTACAACTGGGAGCCCCCCTCAACCCCCTGCCCCAGCCCAACTGCCCCTCTCGACCTTTAAACTGCCCCTTCCCTGTCCCCTGCCCTGAGCCATAAAACTCAGCACCCTAAAATCTACTCCAACCCCAGCCCCCCCCCCCTGAGCCCTAAAACCAGCCCCACCCCCTAAAACCTACCCTCACCTACCCCCGCCCCAGCCCAACTGCCCCCTCAGTCTGAAAACTGTCCCTTTTCTGTCCCATGCCCTGAGCCCTAAAACTCCCGACCCCCTCAGCCCTGAAAACTACCCTGACCCCCAAGCCCCTAAAATGACCCCATCCCAAACAAACTAGCCCCCCAACTACCCTGACCCACCCAGCCCCCAAAACTACCCCAACCCAAACAAACTACCCCCCACCCCCGTCCCCTGCCCTGAGGCCTAAAACTCCTGGACCCCGCAGCCCTGAAAACTATCTGACCCCCTCAGCCCTCAAACTACCCCCATCCCCTACAAACTACCCCCCAAAACCCCACTTACCTCAACACCTCGCGATCCTTCCTCTTCCTGCTTCCTGCTCTGCCGCCAGCCAGCAACTAGACCGCGCATATGCCTTAACCACGCATTTGCGTAGCTAAGGCATATGTGTGGGTAAGGCAAGCGTGGTAGGGCTTGCGATGTCAGAACACGCGTGGCTGAGGCCGTGGTGTTCTGACTGTTCCCCCATCAAGCTAACTGTGGTTATATGCCTATTGTAAATAATTCTTATGCAAACTGTTGAATTCCAAATAGAAATGTTGGGGCATGAGTTGACTATGGTTTAAGACACTTTTTCTTATTACGGCGTTGGCATTGTTTGTGTAGTCCCATTGCTTGTCTTTTCACGAGGACTGCACAACAGAGATGACCAGTTTTAGGTAATCCCGGGGTAGCCTGGGTTTTTCAGTCATCCCAAACCATGTGTGGTCTTCGTGTACATTTGTTCAAGTGGGATTTTGCGCAAGTAATGACTTCTTCCATAAATCAGGAAGATGCTGCTGTGCCCTGCCAAAACGAATAAACATGGCGTTTACTGTAGACTAATGAGACCATCTCACGAGGTGCCAACCCTACGGTTGACAGAATGTCGAAGAGCACGCCTCCAGCACACTTCTGTTTTGATATCTGCTCTTCTAATCAGTGGCTTGTTTTACAACAGCCTTGTGTTTATGATTATGAGTGCATATGTATTCCCATAGGTATAGGGAGATATTTTCTTCCTACAATATGTGGTTTACAAAACTATGCCCATGAACTAGGCACTGAGCAGGCCACTGCCTGAAAAAAATAAAACACAGCGCAAGCCAGCCCAAAAGTAATTTTAAATCCGTGGCACTGATGTATAGGCAGAGAGGGGGGGGGGGTCATCCTTGAAGTCCATTCTGTCTCTCTCCACTTATGCACATCTTTGGTCACCACTGATGGGGACCTGGAGCAGGACATCTCAGTCTGCATTAAAAACTAGCCTTGCATTACCCACTGGCACTCTCTGTCAACCATGCTAAATGTACTTACGGTTGAAATCAGAGCAGAACGGCCTCCTCTGGCCCTGCCCAGTCTCCGCCCCTTGTAAGATATTTTTAAAGAAATTATAAACTATTCAAACACTTTTTCTGCATGTAAATGTAACAGACTGGATCTGGGACCTGACTTACCTATACAGTTAAAATATACACATTTAGTTACTTTATAATGTTGTTACTAAATATGTATTCTTAAAATTGTTTCAGGCAGGGAAAACGCAGTAGAAGGATGTGCTGATTAATTGATTTAATTGAAGGGGTTCAATGTGGTCATGAGAACGGAAAATGTTTTAAGAATAGTATCAGTTGTAAACAGAGGACCAAACCAAGAATAGAAGAGTGTAAGGTAAGAATTTCCATTGGAAGAGCGCTTTTTGTTTTGCTAATAACTTTGGCGTCAATAGACAATTATTCACAAAACTAAAAAATAAAAAAAGTTCATCCACCTCAGCTCATAGAGCCTGGCCAAAGGTCAGGCCCTGCGTCCAACTCCACGCTGCCCACGGCATGCGGTTGTCAGAAGGCTCTGCAGTCTGTTCGGCTGGCCAAGCCCCATGAGCGGCCGATCCCCCCCAAGCATGGCCTCCAGCCATCCGGCCACAGACCCCCACACCTCTTTTTACTTTTTTAGGTTTTTTTGTTTGCCATAGGAAACTCTTGGGATTCCCCTGGGAGCAGACTGGGATCTGCACTGGCTCCTGCAAGATCGCAAATAGGCCCCACATTTGTTTTTTCATTTTTGGCCCCAGCGGGAATCCCTCGGGGATTCCCCAATAAGGAGCAGGGAATCAGGGTACCGCTACACTGCCGACAGACCCCGTGTTCTGTAATGGCAGGTGCAAGATCTTCGTTCATGTTGCGACCAGCCAAACAGATCGCTTGCTCATACGGAATATGTCTCTTTACTACGAATGCGCTACAACGCATTCCATTACAACGCGAACCATTACATCGCAAGTCGTTACAACAACTTGCTGTAGGGGGCGCGCTGGACTTAGGAATAGTATTATTTACTATTCCTACTCCAGTTTGTGCAACAGCAGGGAAGGTGTTGGACTGTAAATCCAACACCAGCGCGCCCCCTACAGCAAGTCGTTGAAACGACTTGCGATGTAATGGTTCGTGTTGAAACAACGCAGTCATTGTAACGACCACGTTGTAATGGAATGAGTTGTAGCGCATTCGTAGTAAACAATGTCTCCCGCTCATACGAGACAGTGAATCCTGCTGGAGCAAGGTGGCCAATGGGAATAAAAGCACTCTCAACCAATCAGATCGCTCCAATTTTAGAATTAGGGTCCTGTGGGACTCCCACAGGAGTCCTGCAAGATCAACTGTCAATATATCTGTAAATTTTGTACCTTAATTTCTCAAAAAAAACTGAACAGATTTACAGTAAAGCTTAAGAAGCACACCTGCTGGGTAAAGATATAGCTTTCTATCAAATTCAGTGTAATTCTATTCAGCCAATTTCTCTGTATCCTTGACTAATTTTTCCTATGTAAAATTCATGGGGAAAAAAGTGTTTTGGGAACCCCCCCTTTTTCTCTGGCTTCGCTTGACGAATCACCCGAAACTTTCTAGGAAAGAGCTGAGGTGGATGAACTGAGGGGCATATCAACAAGCAACGGCGATAAATATCGCTAAGCGCATTTAGCGCTACTTCAGTTATCGCCGGCTGTCGCTGGATGTTATCGCCCGGATAACGCGTTATCAACAACGCGTTGCTCCAGGGCGATAAAAAATCCAGCAAAAGCGGCGATATGCGGGAATATCGCTGGAAATCCAGCGATATTCCCGCAGCGATAGGGGAAAGCTTGATGATAGCCCCTGGTGGTTGTAGCCCACCAATCCACCCCCCATTACAAATATAGCTAAGTCTCAATTTAAGCAGACGTAAGCTTACGGCGATAACCGCGGTTAGCGCAGGTTTTAATATCGCCATAGGTGTCAGGGCACAGGCTTGTAAATACCGCGATGTGCGGTTAGCGACTTTTTCCATGTTGTATTCCACAGGAACGCCTACTTTGCATCTCATTAGAGATGCAATGCAGGGCGTTAGCAAAAGCTGTGCTAGGACAAGGAAACACGCGCTAGCGTGTCCTTGCTAATACTGCGATACCATTATCGCCGCTTTTCGGCCGAAAACGGCCGAAAAAGCGGCGGTAATGGGCTTGATAATATGCCCCCTAGTTTTTTGGAAAGTTTCACAACGATTTGTCAAACAGTGCCAAAGTTATTAGCAAAACAAAAAACGCTCTTCCTGTGGTAACATTGACTCACATATAGCTAACTACTCAGAGGCGGTATGGTAAAATGGAAATATCAAATGAAAAAATGATGTGTCAAAAATGATGTAGAAGGAATAGTGAATTTAAAATGATTGCATAATCATACTCTCTTCTATGTTATGCTACACAAATCCAATACAAGAGATGTCTTTATTGGTTGAATAATGGTGTATTATAAAGAATTAGTAAACAGAATTGGTAAAATAGAAAAGAATGAGGTGAAAAAATAGGGGAAAAATGGCAGAGTTAAAGGGACATATATGATTCCCTGGCACAGTCTAGTTGTTTTTAAAAAGTCAAAAGGGACTATTTTCACATTTACACTTTAAAATGGAGCAGTTTGGCCTCAGAACTCTATGGTCCAGTTGAAGGCTTTGCCAAATACATAGGCCAATCACAGATTATGAAATAGCATGAACTGTTGTGCCGCCCTTTCTTTCGCAGAGTGTCCAAGTGGAGACATGGAGGCATGTAGGAATGAATGGTGAAACGAGTCTTGAATATATATATATACATATACGCAGTGTAGTTATGGTTCAAACACACTTTCCATTGACATTTTTGTTTTCCATTTGCTTGTAACGTTTGACCTATGGACAGATTTGCACCAAAACTGGCAATCGATTAGTGTAGTCAGCTACGGTCCGGCATTCCATTTTTGTAAAGATTTGTGCAGGGGAAAATATGTTAATGGAGAGGGTCAACATTGTTCCATTTTCATGTGGTAGTTTCTTTAGGAAATTTTGTTTGCACCTATGGTAAAAACCTGTGAATACATTTGCGCCAAGTTTGGCATGAAATTAAAAGGTTTCCTCAGATATTGTGCTTTCATTGAATTTGTGTAAATCCTTTTAGAAGTTTTGGAAATGCAAATATTTGAAAATGTTCTGGGTTGGCTTGAAAGGGTTAACACTTTCTCTGAAGTTTCAAATCGAGATTAAGAAAATCTTGGATTCTGTAAATTACAATTGGATTTGGTGTGCAAGTTATGGTTGGCATGGCTGTTGTGTCAGTGATGAATGGCAGTCCTAATTACAACTTGCAAACAGTACTTTAACTTAATTTTGTTCTGTGGTTTATTTTAAACCCATGTTTAGGTTTTGTACTTAAAGCTAACAATAACTTCACTTCAGTCATTGTTTTTTGGTGACTTTTGGTGGGTATCTGATCACATACCACATAGCTGAAGGGCATGTGCAGTGGGGGTTGTCCAAAGGGCATGTATTTTGTCCTGGTCCTGAAGCCATCCAGCCGCACATAGCTAACCCCAGATAAGCAGAGAGGGGTGTAGCTGCGCTCAACCTGCAGTGGCCAGTCAACCTTGACAGATAGCTTTTATGCCTCCCATTCCTCTAAAATTGCAGTTTGAAGTATAGTTTTGTACTATTTCAGGTTAAAGTTTTGTTATGACAGTAAATTGAAACATTAATGCTGTTTACTTAGACACAGAAAAGTAGAGCATAATTTATAGGAGTGACGTGCTCAAGGTCCACTGATATGTTATAATCTCTGTATGTTATGAAGTGCAACGTATGCCTAGCATAGGACCTCTTGGTACCAAGACACTGCTTCTCTGCATATTTTATTTTGCCAAATAGTTAACATTAAGGAATATTGTCTTTAATATTCTAAAGGGAGGATGATCCTCTGCCTGCCTTGGGGTGGTAGCGAATGAGTACTATACTTGGCTAATTTACAGAGCGAAAGACCTGTATCCAATTTTTCTTTTCTGGATTGCCATCAAATATAAATTGGCTGAGAAAAGGGTAGAGTAAGAAAACCTGGATTCTCTGTGTTTTTTCTGGATGACAATGTTAGTGTTACATGATCCCACCTTCTGAGTCTTAGAAGGATACCTGTTTGTGCATTCCATAGTCACTATACCTGGTAGATTAGATAATCTAGAAGTGCTAAATATATCCCTTTGACGTAATATAGTCTTGCAAACAACAGGGCCAGTACAGTTTGAACTCAATGTTGGATGCTAAGAAAAGGCAAGATCCTTCTAAGAAATTCCACATTTAAGAATCTTGTTTTCACCACCTTGTTGATTGAGTAATAAGTCACTGCTGCTTGGCTGATGCAGGTAATATTGCCCATCTCGGATGAGTCATTTGTGGTTTTAGAAGTGTCCTCTATGATTTGTAAAACTGCAAAGCCTTTTCAAAACATCTTCCTTTATGACTCCCCCACTTATCCCACAGGATCAACTGTCTCCCAAGGAAGGCCAGATTCTTAACACATAAAACAGGATCCTGTCAGCAATGTCTGTTTTTTTCTTTGTATGTTAGATAATGTGTCTGAAATACAGAACACTCTGAAGTGAACTTCAAGCAAGAAATGTACAAAACAGTTGACCATTGTCCAGTCTATTTGTCTGTGGCTGCCCTTCTTATTGTATAGTCTTGATGTTTTCTTTAATCCTGTTTATGCAATAATATAGTATAGTATAGAATAGGATAGCATAGTACAGTATAGTTAGTACAGTATAGTGTAGTGTAGTATAGTATAGCATAGCATAGTATAGTGTAGTGTAGTATAGTATAATACATAAAAAGATGAACCACATTTGAATTTTCAAATACATTTTTCTTATGTTTGACTCATTTTTTTACATTTTCTTAATTTCAAATTATTAGTCAGAGTGGAGCCACAGTTTTCCTTCTTTTTAAATATGTCACTTTGCTAGTTTGCCAAACCAAGTTTCATCACTTCATAAAGTATAACTTGTCCCTTCCTCGGGGATTAAAAACATCTAAATAATGTTAATGTATTCCTTCCACCTAGTAATTTGGCATTTGGATTAAAGATACAATTAAGTCAACAATGTTCATATTTCAACTCACTCTTATAACTCAAATTTAGGAGTGATATAAACTGGTTTCAAGTTATGAAGTACAAATAGAGGGTTCAATACTGAATATTATAAGAGCAATGGTATTGTAGACATGACATCAATATGAAAGCTGTTTCAACCTTGACAGATTTTATACATCTCAGTTTCTTAACATCGTGACTAGAGTTTATCTACCCTTGGCTTTTTCATTTTTAGGATTTTCAACATGGTTCCTTTCTCATGTCATATATATGTATTGATGTGTAATAGCTATGTAATGTAGACAGAGGTTCAAGTTCTTGTATATTACTAAAATCTCAAAGAAATTAATCCACAGAGTAGCTGCTTGATTGTGTTAAAGGTAATATGCTGGGACTAGAAATGTATGGTAGTTGCAATTTGGTATTTTTCCATCTCCATAAAAACATTTCTTGTTGATTCCCCATCAGTCCTTGAACATCAGACAAATGGGGATGAGTATGAAGAATACAAATCAGTTCAGTATTAAGTCTCTACCACTCAAACCTAAACGGCTTCTGCAATGTTTCAAATTTAGCTTTTCTCAGAAAAATCATTGGAGAGGCGCACAGTTATCAAAACTAACAACAAGCACCTCCTCTAGCACAACCTTCTTGAATACTGTCAATCTGACTTTTTTATCCTGGGCCAGAATTACATAAGGGTCGCACTGTCGCTGCTTGCACTATGATGCACCATTACTAGATGTGCCCGGCAAAGACAAGGGCAGTGCACCTGATTACACAAATCGCTGCTCTCCGCACAAGAACGAACTCCGACAGTTTGCTCCTACACTGAAGAGAATAGTGAAGGATGGCTGTGGTTTGAAATTGCAGCGCTATCTGTTTTTTTGGAACATTTCTTTATTCAGATTTTCAGCGTTTCACAGACAGTACCTGCCAGTACCCCATAAAGCGTATATACTCTAGAGAGCACAACAGGAATCGTTGGGAAAAGCGGCAGTACAAACAGGTAAGATACAAAACCAAATGCATGAGTAAAGGCGCATATACAGCAGTCCTGATTCCAGGTGAGGCTAATTAAGGGCCCACATGGAGGAACAGTGAAGATGCCTGAGCCCACCAAGTTGAAGCTGTACCAAAAGTTTGAAATCAGCCTCCAGTTGTGTAGAAGTGCTTCTTGGCTTGACATTGTCTTGACAGGCTTTGGAGGCAGGTTGTTTCAGTCCAAGCCAGCCAGAGGTGATGGAAGCTTGTTGATATATGACAGTGAAAACTAGCAGGGTTGGAATTCACTGAGCCCAGGGAAGCCTGTTTTCTATTGGTTGCTTCAGTGGCTTTCTTGCATCACTACTGGATATTTTTGACATGTAAAATTTACAAACTAAATTGATTATTTTTTAAGCTGATGAAAACCAGACTAATTAAATGTCATGTATGTACTTTTCCTTAAGCAGTCGTGTATAAGTAGTTGACTTTTTCTGCATATTTAAATATTCGCATCCTATGTATGTGTACTATTAATTCAGCTGTTTATTAAGTAGGCACTCATATAACAATAATAGTGAAAAACGAAATCTAAAGAGACATTGACCAGGACGGTTCCCCACTCATGCTCTTTTGTTGTTAATTTCTACATTCCTGGCAATACGATTCTGTAATTATGTTTTTCTTATAAGAAAAGCTTATGTGATCTATTCAACATTCAAGCAATGCTTATTAAGAGCATGTAGTTACTACAGTTCTGCAAATCCGCCTGGCTCATTGCCTCTGTTGGAATAAAAGAACTGTTCCATTAATCCAGAGGAAACCCCCTTTATATACCAAAATTCTTAATTTTCCAAAAACATCTGTTTTTTAAGTTTTTGCAATAATTGTCTAAAGTTTGGATGTCATTGTGTTCTGAGACATCTTATGGATTTTGGGGGCCCCTGTTTGGAACAGTTTTGAATTTATGATCCAATTTCAGCTCTTTCACTCCCTCTTTGCAGTGTTTAATTTGAGCTGGTGGTTTCCGGTGCTCAACACCGGCACTTAATCGTCAACACCGGCTCTTATAGCGCGAACTCAACCCAAAGAGATTGGAACGCTTTTCATGAGCACCAGTTAAGAACACATTCATTTTTGGTAGGCATACGAAGATTGAGTGATTTGCCCAGAACAACAGGATGTTGAGCCCATGCCGAGACTCGAACCTGGTTCCCCTGCTCCAAAGTCGGCAGCGCTGGCCGTTACGCCACATCCTCTCCCTACTTGTAGGGTTTCAGGTTAGTAGTTGGTTCTGTTATAGACTGCGATAATAGGAGCAATGGACTGGTGCAAGGTGCCTCCTCACGAGAATGCTGGTACTTATTTTTTTGCAAATTAACCACTGCCTCTTATGCCAAGTCACTGACAGTGAACAGGCACACTCATCCAAATTCCCAATGTGTTTACATCTAATATTCAGGGATAGTGAGGTGTGTTTTCAATATTGTAAAACAGCAGCAGCTCACTAATGTTACTGCAAATAATCTCTGTGACACCCTCCCCTTTCTCATATGTGAGGTCCTGTTTTTTTTTTAAGTTTAGAAAGCTTTATTGAAATTAGTAAACATAGTAAAACATTAGTACAAAAACATATGCACTTAAATGGAAAATAGGATGGAATAAAATGCAATATATGCAAACCGTTCCCAAAAGAGGGAAATAAAAACTATACCTAAGAAAAAAAATGCCTTTTAAATTTTCAAGGAGGGAGGGAGGGGAAAGAAGGGAAAAGTAGAGAGAAGGAGAGGGGTAGGGAGGGAAGGCCATGAAAAGCATTTACAAATGACAATTACTTCTATAAACAATTAGTAATAAACCAGTAATAAAGTAACATTTGGTACTCTCGGAGAGGAAAGGGGCAACTCAGGAAGCTGGTCTGGAAAGAAAAGTGGTTAAAGGCAACCATATCAAATCCTTTTTGATTAGCAGAGGAACCGAAGTGGCAAAGGCACGATCAAGCCTGTGGTGATGACACAACAGGTTCCACCATGCGTAATATGACATTTTTGATGTATCCTTCCAGTTAGTTGTGATGATCTGCAGTGATATGGCAAAAAAGAGGTCTATAAATTTACGCACATTGCTCTGAACCTCCCACAAAGGTGAGGAGCCTCCCAAAAATATTTGGACAATATCAAGGGGGAAGTCTGTGAATAGGATATCATTTAATTTAGACCAGATACAAGTCCATAGAGTTTTAACCCTTGGGCAATGAAAAAACATGTGAATGAAATCACTGTCCACAGCAGAACAGGACCAACATTTTTTGGTCTCTAGTAATCTAAATTTGTGAAGTTCAGCAGGGGTATAAAAAGTCTGTTGTAGAAAAAATATAGAGTCTGTGTGGTGCTAGCGGAGCGTGAAGAGGTGTGTATTTTAGACCAAATAGAGTCCCAAGTCTGGAACGAGAACTCCTGGGCAAGGTCGCGTTCCCATAAGAGCTCTACTTTAGACTTAGATCTATCTACTAAAGGACGGGAGAGAAGTTTATAAATGACAGCAGCTTTATGGGGGGTAGAAAAATCGAGTGAGGAGGAAGAAGCCGGAACCGAGGTTGCAGAAGGGCTCCTCTGAACAATAATATGTGACAAAGAGGCCTTCAATAAGGGGTATTTGAGAGAATACGTGTTTGAGATACCAAACTCTTCACGAATAACAAAAAAATCCCTCGGGGACTTGTCTGTCAATATATGATTAAACGTGATGATACCTTTGTCAATCCATTCCTTCCAAAAAAGCGCTTTATTATTAATCTTTAAGGATTTGTTGTACCAGATGGGAGTTAGGGAGAAAAAATCGTCAAAAGAAAGATGGGAACGAAACAAAGAAAGAGCAAGGGCTTTAGAATGATTGAAAATAGGGGTAGAGAAACGCTTTGGAGGTTGAGATAAGCGAGTCGCTGTAGAAAAGGAAAAGGGTAGGAGTTGTACATGTTCTAAAGAACTCCATGCCGTTAAGGGAGGAAGGGAGGAATCGATTAAAAAAGGCCATATTTGCTTCAACGTGAAAGCAGAGTGATATCGGCTAAGGTTAGGGAAGTTAACTCCACCCGAGTCTTTGGGATGTTGAAGGCGGGAAAGAGAGATCCTAGCTTTACGATTATTCCATAAAAATTTTGTTAGAGAACGATTAATGGTGCTAAAAAAGGAGAGCGGAAGGGAAACAGGAAGCATTGAGAGGTAAAAGTTGATGATGGGGAGAAGCATCATTTTAATAGTAGCTAGTCTACCCCACCAGGACAAAAAAAGGGGAGACCAACCTTCAATAAGAACAGAAAGTTTTTTAAGTATTTCGGCATGGTTAATTCGAATTGTTTCTCTAATGGTATTGGCATAAAGAATACCTAAACACTTGATATTTCTGGGATTCCATTCGAAGCCGGAGCCGTGAAACATATGAGAAAGGCAAAATTTATTTAAGGGTAACACTTCAGACTTATCAATGTTCAGCTTATAGCCAGAAACGAGGGAATATTCTTGTAGTAACGAGAAAAGAGAAGGCAGGGAAGTGGACGGATTGGAGATATAAAGTAAAATATCATCAGCATAAGCGGTAAATTTAATGTCAATATCATGAAATTGTAATCCTGTGTAGGAAGAGGAGCGCCTGATTTTTTCCAAAAAGGGCTCTAAAGCAAGTATAAAAAGAAGCGGGGAAAGAGGACAACCTTGTCTAGTACCTCTATAAAGAGGGAAATATTTAGATTGACATCCATTTGCCCAGATAGAGGTAGAGGGTGCTGAATATAACAATTGGATATATTGGATAATAGGGGGACAAAAACCATGCCATCTCAATGCCCCAAACATAAAATCCCAGCTAACCCTTTCAAATGCTTTTTCAGCGTCCAGTGTAATGGCAGCCACCGGAGAATCCATTTTAGGAGCAAGGTGGATGATGTTGAGGAAAGTTCGTGAGTTATCGGTGATTGATCTGCCTTTGATAAACCCAGATTGATAAATATTAATGAGGTCAGGGATAACTTTATTAATGCGAAGGGCAAGTATTTTAGCAAAGATCTTGCAGTCAGTATTAATTAGAGAAATGGGCCTATAGTTCTTACAGAAGCAGGGGTCTTTGTCCAACTTGTGAATCAAGCATAACATTGCCTGGGTGAAGGATCCCTCCGATTCACCTGTGTTAAGAAAATAATTGATTAATGAGAATAAATGAGGTATTAAAATGTTTTTGAAGTGAAGAAAAAATCGCACAGTGAAACCATCGGGGCCAGGCGTTTTATCTTTGGGCAGAAAATTGAGAGCATTAAATATTTCATTTTCCAAGATGGGAGCGTCGAGGGATGTGAGGTCCTTAAGATGATCCGGGGGCTTCGCAATAGAATTAAAGAAGGAGTCAATTTGTGCAGAGGGAGGGGTGGACTCTGGAGTATAAAGGGTAGTGTAATATTGGACAAAACAATCCAGAATTTTTTCATCTGTGGTATGCCGAACTCCGAAATTATCGGTAATGGCTACGATTTTGGATCTCTGCTTTTTGATTTTAAGATAATTGGCAAGAGATTTGCCGGCTTTATTGCGTCCACCATACATCTTGGCATTAAATTTGAGGAGATTATTGCATGCAGAATCCCAGGAGTTTTTGTTATATTGCATTTTTGCTTTGATAAGAGAGGATAAGAAATTTGTGGAGTTAGAGGTGAAATATTGGTGCTCAAGAACTTTAATTTGTTTAAGGATAAGAGAAGAGTCTAGAAGAGCTTTTTTCTTCTTACGAGAAACAAAATCAATAATAAAGCCTCTAGCGGAGGCCTTGAAGGCATCCCAGATAAAGTGAAATTGAGAAGATGAGGGAAGATTATTATGAAAAAATTCATCAATGAAAAGCATAAATTGGTCAACAAATTGAGAATCTAAGAGAAGAGAATTGTTAAAGCGCCAACGACGGGATTTAGGAGGGGGTGAAGGCAATTCCATATCTAAGATAACAGGAGCGTGATCTGATATAAGAATAGAGCCAATTTCTGAATTAGTCATAAATTGCAGGGCATGGTGAGTGAGAAAGATGTAATCTATACGGGAGTGAGATTTATGGACGGGGAAAAAAAGAGAATTCTAGTGTGTCGGGGTGGGAGGTTCTCCATGAATCTGCTAAACCTCTGAGAGTAATGGCTTTATGAAAAGCTTTCTGCATCTTATTAGGAACATATTTGGCTTGTGATTTCCGATCCAAAAGGGGTCCATAAGCTGATTACAATCTCCACCCACGATCAAATCATCTACAGCATGTGCGGAAAGGAGAGTCGAAAAATCTTTCCAAAAGTTTGAATCGATACCAGTGGGACCATAAATATTACAGAAGGAAAGTTGGGTGTTATTAACATTAGTATTTAGAAACAGCCATCTACCATTATCATCATGAGATTCATTTAATATCTGAACATTTAGAGACTTATGAAATAAAAATAACAACACCATTTTTGTTATTCACTGCCGGGGAGCAGAAAACTTCTCCCACCCATTGTTTGCGCAGTGAAGACAAATCTTGCAACCTTAGGTGTGTTTCTTGCAGCAGAGCAATATGACATTTCAGTCTTGCTAGATGGGATAAAACACGTTGCTTTTTGACAGGATTACGAATACCCTTGACGTTCCATGAGACGACACGAAAACCAGTCATCGGTAATTTTTAAATAAATATAGAGAAGAAAATGAAAGCATACCAAGAAGGGAGAGGAGAGAATGAAATACCTGCACAGAGAGGGTGGAAAATAGAAGATAACATAAGGCGTAATAGAGAAGAAAAACTTGTGCAGAGAGACCAAATAAAGATAAGAATGAGTGAACAATAGAGTACCAGCAGCAAGGAATGAGATGATGGAGATATAAAAGTATGTATAGCAGGAAGAAAAAGCAAGGGAAGGGAGAGAGAAAGGAAAGGGAAGAGGGAAGGTAGAAGAGGGGAACCCAATCGCCATGGGAGGGATAGGAAAGAAAAGATGACCAAAAGCCAAGTAGCTCTAGCCATAACAATCAAAAATACAAAGAACAATAATGGGGGAGGGGGAGCGGCAAAAACCAAGACGGCCACCCCGGACGGAGCAACACCGAGAGAAAACAAACTGTCATACCATAACGATATAAGGGAAAAGGAGTACAAAAGAACTCCAAGAACATGTACTTAGACACTTGAAACAAGAAGGAAGGGAACTTACCATACATTAGGGGACAAAGCAACGGAGTGAGTCAGACATTATAAACACAAGGGTGAAGTGGACTTGAATCTTCGACAACAAATCGACGTAGTAAGGACCTAAAAGATACAAATAAGAACAAACAAGGAAACAATTAACATCTACATACAGAATACACATGTGTTACAGAGTAATGAAGACAACAAAGACATGACAATCAATGTTTGCTGAGTTCCATGAGTTCTCCACGATGATCATGAATGAACTTCCGGAGGTCGGCTGGGTCGTCGAAAGAAAATGTTCTATCCTTATAAGTCACTTTGAAGTAGCAGGGATGTATGAGGCCATAACGAGCATTCATGGATTTCAGGGCTGGTCTGAGTTCGAGGAATTCTTTTCGTCTGCTAGCTGTTGGCTTAGATACATCCTGACTGAAAAAGATTTTGTGGCCGGACCAGATCATCTGTTTGTGCTGTTTAGCAGCATTAAGGATTGCCATAAGGTCAGAATACAACAGGAAGTAGGCAATGATACCTCTTGGTTTGGTGGGAGAGGATGTAGACTGAGGACCCAATCTATGCGCTCTCTGGATGTTAAAGTCCATTGATTTTGGAAGACCAACGATCTGCAGAACTTGAGTTTTCAAGAAGGAAATCATGTCAGAACCTTCAGAGTTTTCCGGAACTCCAAATAATGCGTAGGTTATTACGCCGGTTGCGGTTTTCTAAGTCCTCTGCAGTCTTCTTGAGCTGGGCGACTTCCTTGGTTAAGCCGTCGACTCTAGTAATAACATCCTGTGCGTCGCTTATCTTCTGCTCGACATCAGAAAGTCTCAAATCAAGGCCGGACCACTTGTCTATTCTCTGGAGTGTAGCTGAAGTATCTGACATAAAGGGGCGAATAAGGCGCAACTCTTCCATGACGTCCTCTAACGTAAGGGGGAGAGGTGATTTGGATGGAGAGGAGGGATCCTTCTTAACTCGTTTATTGGTGGTGGCTGCTGAGTCTTTACGCCCACCGCAAGAAGCACCCACAGCCCCATGACCTTTGTTAGACTGCGTGTGATCCATGGTGAGGGGACAAGTGAGTCAAAGTCAATAGCGCAAACGATAAAGGCGAAAAAACCACAATAAAAATATCCAGTGAAGAACAAAAGCCTGAGAGCACAGAACAACAGAGGATGCAGTAGAAAAAGAGTCTTTCAGGCAGACGAACTCCACCGCGTAGCAGATACAAGAAAATGCAGCCACCAGCAGACAAGTTGAAACCTCCTGACAGCCGAGTACAGTCAATGTACTAATCAAGTAAAGCGTTGGTAAAGCGCGACTAAGAGCCAAACATACGCGTCAAAAGAAAGGCGGCTTTACTATGACCATGACCCTGATAATCCAGCAGTTGACAGAAGAGGGTGTAGCAGAGATACTTGGCATATGCAAAGAAGTGGCGCAGTTACTGTGTGAGAAAAAAGTTCCAATGCATAATGTCACAAAAAAAATGCTGCAATATTTTGCTGGACTGGCCAAAAACATATTTGATACATGCTGAAGAAGAGGCAGTCACAACCTCCTGAGAGAAAAATCATCCAAAAGATTGTGCCACAGCCATTTGCGGGACCGCTGCAAGAAGAGAGAAACCCAAAATGGCGGCCGTTAATATTACAGGCTCTGAGGCGCGCCGGCCAAGCGAAAAAAGAGGGTCAAAACGCCCATAATTTCCGTTGGAAAACTTGCCTCAGCATTCCTGGCAGTTTCCGACGAACATGACACCCCTTTGCGAGTAGCAGCTCTGCGGGAGAAAGGTCCCTTCGGCGAGAAGAAAATCTCGGCGTTACGGAGCTCCTCAAGTAGCGGCCATCTTGTCGCCGCCGCCGCGCGCTCCCCCGTGAGGTCCTGTTTTGATTTAAAAGAAAGTTTTTTTTATTAATGTTGCATGAAACATAAGCACAACATTTCTCTGCAAAATGTCTGTAATAGACTCTCACACTTCACTCACATTGAATATCTGTTAAAGGGAAAACGGTATTTAAAACAGTCTGTTTAAGAATTAATCAAGGTCATGGTGGCAAGACTTTCTGCAGAACAGAGCTGTCTCAAAGGGGGCCCCCTGAAAGGCTGGGGCCCTGGTTCAGAGCCCACTTTGCCTGTGCCTTAGAAAGTCTTTGGTTGTGTGCCCATCATTGGATTACTGAAGAAGGTCGCGTAGTGCATAGCTCTCTAGAGTCGGCGCTACCTTCTGGTTACATACTTGCTAGCGAATAGTGCAGACGTTACACCGCTTGCTCTGCTCTTAAATGAAGTCTCCCTTTTCAGACACCCACCTCCTGCATCCACAGTTGTCAAGGAGCCCTATGCCGATTTTTTATTGTTTCAATTCGGGGGCTTTCAGTTTTACTTCTTCCATTGCAAATGGTGGACTACAAGCCAAATGATGCAAAGAAAACACGGAGAAGTATGAGCTACTCACGCACTGCATTTAGACGTCTTGAGAACTATGCCCATTCAATGTGTGACATCTTAAGCTAGCTTCACCTTGCATGCTGGCATTTGTAGTTTCTATTTTACCGTTATACCTTATACGTCCAGACCTTAGTCCAGCGCACAAACCGCTGGTAGCTCCAAAGCAAGGGTTTGATTTCTAGAGTCATACTTGGCAGCCATTTGCAATCCAGAATCCTCCATTTAATTGCTGCATTCCTTGACTGTTTGGGTATCAATTGTGTCTCTTAACACCTGGCACCTGCTTCCTACTCGAACCCTCGCCTAATGCAGGCACTGTCAAATTTGATTTCTTCTTGAGACTGCTTTGGCGATCAACGGTATTACCAGTGCTTGAAATGGAAAAAAAAGAAGTGCATGTACTCTATACCAGAGTACCTGCTTGTTTCTGAGAAGTGCTGGTACTCTCCAAATAAAAAAGTATTACAACTCTCTTGAGAAGTGCCGGTATTCTCCCTCTCAAAATAAAAAAGTGCCGGTACTCCGTACCGGGCAGTACCGGCCCTTTTAACCCTTTTCCGTGCTCAGAGACGAGCTCAGCTCGTCATGCTGCGCGGTAGCGCTGTGCGCATGACGAGCTGAGCTCGTCACGACCCCACCCGCGATCGGAATGTCCAGCATACGAGCGGAATTCCGATCGCGGTCAAGGGGTTAAAGCCCTGGGTATTACACTTCTTTGCTTTTCCATTTCTCTCCCACTGAATATTCTAACTTCTGCACAAGTCTCAGGACTTGTCAGTTGTGTGTTTCCCACTCAGGGCAGACATCTCTCTGTGACTGTCCATAGCTCATTTCCTCACCTATAAAACAAGCACTGGCAAAGCAATAGGTACGGCTTTGGCTAAAAGCCTTTTGGCTTTGCCAATGCTTGTTTTGTAAACTTTATTGTTGGGAAAACTGCTGTACCTTCATTAATCTAGAAAAAGCTGACTATTAGCAAAAATATATTTTTGGGTTTCAAAAATCGCACATTGACATATTAGTCCCTGGTAATTATGGGAACTACTTTGTGTGTAAATGTGCAGCATGTGAATGAGAAGAATGCTGTCACTGACAGTGAAGTTAGCCAACGGCTGAAGTGGGCTGACCCATTGCCCCATGCTGTATGATGTAGTGGGCAGAGGAAAACGATGAATGACACAATAACAAGCCTATGGAAAAAGAGGATTGACAAAAAGCCCCTATACGTATGTATTTTATACATATAATTTTAGTAAACTTAAAAGGTCTTTTCTGGTCCAAACTTAAAAAGACAAAATTGGAATCTTTGCTGCCATGTTTTTGTCTATGATGGTTGTGTTCTTAATTTGACTCCCCTGGCTGGCATTGTTGTAACAATGCAACTGTTTCCCTCGACTCCAACTTCAGAGAGCAACGCCTAGTCTACAACGCAAAACAATGTGGTCCGCGGCTCAGTTTGGTGAGATATTTATATTGCATTTACCCCACCTCTCTTACAGTTAGTAAGGTCCTGAAATGAGTGAGGGGTAAGGATTTAGCATTCGTTCATGCAGCCCCAGCGCAGCAGTGCCTATCAGTATTAAGAGATTATAACTGTATTTTGCTCTAACCCAGCGTGTGGAATGCCCATATTCCTAACTTTCATGGCACCCTTACTAAGCCACTGCCTAGGGTCGTGAAACTCTCTGTGGTTTGGGCCCTGTGAGGTAGTGTGAATGACTGGCTTGCACACTTGGGATTTATTCCACTGCTACGCTGCGGTGTTTGCTGCTAAATTGAAATGTGTCACTTGTCGTTGTTGGCGCTGTGGTGACTTCTGCCACCTGAGGCATTCCTGTTCTGACGTGCTACAGGGAATGTAAAAGCTTAAAAGCTTCCATAAATATATGGAAATAGCAGTAATTGGGAAGGATGTACAATGTAGGAAGCTTTGAATGCCTTGATTGGCTTCATCTGATGAAGCCCTGGTGGTACGCTTTTTTGGCAGCTGGCTGCCTGTGGAGTTTGCAGTGGATTAGCTTGCTGTAACAATTCTTGTTGTAATTACCACCCACTAGTACATTTTGTAGTGTTCTAATCGGTTTTAATTCACTCTAAATGATACATGCCAAGCCTATACAGAACTGCATTTTTTTTTTTTAAAAGAACTGTTCTGTATATGATTGTTCTGCCTTGAGTTTGCGTTGTGATGTGCTTGTCTCGTGTTTTAAACCTCTTGCGAAAGCCTCAGGAGTACCATTGCCATCTTGTGTTATGTTACGTTATGTTCAGTACTTAGTTTATAAAAGAATAAGTGCTAGAGCCCCAAGTTTTGTTCAGAAGCCATCGAAGGTCGGGGTGCTGAATGCCAAGGCTGCGTAGCCGCGATTCTACCTCACGCCTCTCCTCTTTCATCCACCACTAGACGCTCTCTGCCTCTTTATCTCACTATTGCATGTTCTTTCTCATCCCTGCGTTTCCCTTTGCTTCTCTTTTCCATCTTTATCTTACTCCTTCTTTACCCCTTTTTGAGTTTTTCTGTCCCTTTCTCTGCATCAAAGTTTGTTGAGGTAAAATAAGAGTTGATCCCCAAAACTGGATACTAGTGGCCCCCACCTGTAACCACCAGCTCAAAATAAGCACTGGGTACTTAATGCGTTTTGGCATTTGCATAGTGCCCTTCTACCATGTGTACAGCCTTGTCCCTTATGCACTGCAATGCAAGCACTCCATAGGAGACAGAATGATGCACCAAACAGCCAGCAGCTTGAGGTGAGGGAGAACTACTCCTCTAAGCAGAGCCAAAGCCAATTCAATGTATGTTTTCAAGCATTGGTAAAAATAGGTCTTTCGGACAGATTCGCTATCTCGCCAGAGCTGAAAATAAGCAAAATGTGTGAATGAGTTGTTCTTTCGTTGCAACCTAAGTCAATTGTATGAAGAATCTACAGTTTTTACTAATCTGAAGATTACATTGAGGGTATAGTTCTTACCATCATACAAAATTTAGGTTGAGCAGATAACAATATTTCCCACACCCTACTGCTTATATTATCTGCCCAAAGGTGGCACCCACTGGGTTCATGTAGCGAGTCGGTTGGCAGCTTGACAGTGTGGGACAATGAATACAATCAATCAACTGATGAAAATATTTCAAAGTGCTACGCATAGTAACCCATGGTATTTCTAAAGGATGAAAACCGGAAATTACCTGCAACAAAATATTAGTTTTACTGCTTGGTATGAAATGGTGTCTTTGTTTACTTCTACAATACCCAGGGGATAGACACAAATGAAGATAAAGGGCTGTGTCCAATCACATACACATGGGATTTGATAAAGAATTATCCATGTGTACTCATGAATCGTGTTTCTAAATTTCAACGATTCACAGTTGTCCCTTTGAGGAGAATATCACTGAGTTTCTTGGCATGGCTGCATCTGCGAAGGCACGCATTGTGCTCGGCAGGTATGCTTTCCTAGTTTTGGCTTCCTTTGTGTGCACAAATGAAGGCAAAGAAGGTGCCACCAGGATATGAAGGATCTTCTTGTACAAAACATATCAGGCTCTTCTCTGATCCATGTGCAAAACCGATCTGTTCCAAAAGTGGTCGCTTAGTCTAGCCACTACTCACATTACCATAGATGGTTTCGGAATCTGTTGTACAGATGACCCATTAACAAGAGGTTGACTTTAAGCAGAGTACATATATCTCCAAGGCACATGAGATAGAGAAGACATTTATTTTCTACCTACTTTCCATACTTTCTACATGCCAGAAGGTCTTTCTCGTGCTCACCATTTTTAGTCATCTTATTACTTTTTGAAGGTACTGCTAGTTATTTCATGGAGTTTGGGGTAGTATTGAGAAGAGCCCCTGACTATTTTAAACAAAATATACAATTTTGGTCATTGTGGTCAAAAGTGATTTTGGAGAATGTTGAAAAGTATTGTTAAGACCGTTGTGTTCAGAAGATGTGTATCCCTGAAGCTGTGTCTCCCTGTTACTTTTGCATCATTTGAAAAGAAGGTGGACATTAGCAGCCTGCTGTCCAGTGCAGCCTTCATGGCTTTATTAGTTCTGTTCTGACCTACCATTCATCGAGGGATATGTGCAGGTCCAATGCAGTGCACAGCCTACAAACACAATGACTCATTTTCATGATCCAAGTTGGGAATTTGCTAAGAGTGGATAGATTTGGTGGTGGACAGCAAGAAAAGCCGTAATCAATTAATTGTAAAACGAAAATTATTTCTGAGTGTCAACTTGAATATATTGTTGATTCTTGTTTCCATTGTGATTAAGGTTGTAGGTCTTCCCAGTCAGTCATTTTGTGGGTGGTGCCATCTCATAGGCCTGGCTTGATAGTGCAATTGTTGGCATGACGTACGGTTACCAGTTCTTCAGAAAACACATAGAGTGAGCTTTGGCTCAATCCAGAAGAGTATTGATTCTCTCACAGACTTTGCTATTTGGTGTAGCATTCCGCCTTTCAGAAAGACCTTCCGTTGAGTTGCATGAGGTGGTCCTTTACATCTGAAAAGTACATTCAGTTTTCACGCTATTTTTCACTTATAATTTTTAACTCCTATATGCATTCTATAAACTAAACAATCCATTTTTGCTACTTTTTTCAAAGCTCTGCCAAAGCCAATAGGGCAGGCTGTAGGCTTTAATGTGATAAACGGCATTTGTGCATGCAAAGTGCACTTGTCAATGTCTGTGTTTGCATATGTTCGCACACAAAAGCCAGACCTGTTGGTTTTACCGATGTTTGTTTCTGATAGCATGCTGGTGCAGAGTTGCTGGAAATAATAGCAGTTGCTTAAATGTTGTCACTATACAATTGGGTGAATGAACAACAAGGGCCTGCGTTGGAACACACAGCTAATAACATTTACAGAGTAACTCCCCTAAATACACTGATATACATCGCAAATATCGCAGCCACAGGTAACTGAGTGACTGCATTGGATGCATTGTGGTAGCTGAAGTGTGTGCTGCCTGCTGAAATTAGTGTAGCAACGTATGCAGCATTCACTCAAAGCGTATTATGTATTCACCATGTGTTGTTTAATAATGCTTAGTGTTTGCTTTTAGCCTCTCCATTAAAGGTGGCAAATTTAACGGAGTTAAAAGACTTCTCCATTTGCAAGCCATGAGGCGCTTTTTCAGTGCAGGCTTCCGGCCGTGTCTCCCAACCACAGCTCACTTCAAGCATGCCACACAGTTGGCTGTGTATTAGATCTAAGAAAGGAAGTGGTCTGCATATATGCAGCCGGTTTTAAATTTCTGAATAAGCGCACAAGAAAAGAATAAAATTGGTAATTTGTGCGTCTTATTTCAGTTTTATACTGCACTGGGTCTTGTTTGTTTGGTAGTCGCAAAGCACATAGGGTGTTTTTTGAATTGTTTGATCACTTTTTTGGGGAAACTTATAAGTTTTAGCAAAATGGTTACCGATGATGATAAAAGTGAGCATAGCTGGTGAGTACCAATCAGCAAGCTCAACTGGTGGTGCGCACGTGAGGTGCCATTTTGCTTTTTTAAAAATTTTTGAAAAATTAAACATATCTATTGGTGTGTTTTTTTGGTATATGTACCATTTTTGCCCGTCTTTAAGAATAGATGGGGTATGACTGTCATTTGATATAAAAACACTATTTTATAAAAAGAAGGCAAATGAAGTGGAGGGACACTACCTCGAAAAAAAGTGAGGAGTGACCGATGTAGATAAATGAAAAAATTCCACGTCCACATTTATGAATCTAAGAGCCTGAGGTGACAGGTCTTGTGTGTATTTGATGTGTATTAGATCTGCCTGCTTGTGCACATGCCTGCTAATGCATAGAACCGCCATCAACGGAGAGACCTAGCCCCAAGTGGGCGGATTTGGGTTTGGAATAGGTGGCAAGCTCCTGTAGCACAGGGGGCCACACTGTCACCAGATGGTTCATTCTAGACAGGCTGACCTCGGCTCCTGACCTCGTGCTCCAGGGAGAAGATATGAAACCACACCTGGGCTTTTCCTTGATAGTCTTTAGGACACAGCAGCAAAGGGTCTGTAAAAATAAGGGACGGTGCTTACCCTGAACAGTCCTGTACCCCTGAACAGTCCTGTACCCCTGAACAGTGTTGCTGTAGCTCTTGACCCTGAACAGTATTGTTAGACATGCACAGTGCTGTTATCTCTTGACCCTCATCGGTGTTGTTGAACTTTGAAACTGAACAGCAATCTTTACAGCTCGTGGACCTGCACAGTATTGTTAGATGTGAAGAGTGTTGGAACAACACTTGACCCTGGACAGTGCTGCTAGACATGCACATCTGTTGCCCCTCGTCAGTATTTTTGAATGTGAATAGTGCTGCTCAGCACTTGACCCTGGTCAGTATTGTTACACGTGAACACAGTTGTTACAGCTCTTGACCCTGATCGATCAGTATTGTTGCAGCTCTTGACCCTGGTCAGTATTGTTACACGTGAACACAGTTGTTACAGCTCTTGACCCTGATCGATCAGTATTGTTGCAGCTCTTGACCCTGGTCAGTATTGTTACACGTGAACACAGTTGCTACAGCTCTTGACCCTGATCGATCAGTATTGTTGCAGCTCTTGACCCTGGTCTGTATTGTTACACGTGAACACAGTTGTTACAGCTCTTGAACCTGATCCATCAGTATTGTTACAGCTCTTGACCCTGATCGATCAGTATTGTTGCAGCTCTTGACCCTGGTAAGTATTGTTACACGTGAACACAGTTGTTACAGCTCTTGACCCTGATCGATCAGTATTGTTGCAGCTCTTGACCCTGGTCAGTATTGTTACACGTGAACACAGTTGCTACAGCTCTTGACCCTGATCGATCAGTATTGTTGCAGCTCTTGACCCTGGTCCGTATTGTTACACGTGAACACAGTTGTTACAGCTCTTGACCCTGATCCATCAGTATTGTTACAGCTCTTGACCCTGATCGATCAGTATTGTTGCAGCTCTTGACCCTGGTCAGTATTGTTACACGTGAACACAGTTGTTACAGCTCTTGACCCTGATCGATCAGTATTGTTGCAGCTCTTGACCCTGGTCAGTATTGTTACACGTGAACACAGTTGTTACAGCTCTTGACCCTGATCGATCAGTATTGTTGCAGCTCTTGACCCTGGTCAGTATTGTTACACGTGAACACAGTTGCTACAGCTCTTGACCCTGATCGATCAGTATTGTTGCAGCTCTTGACCCTGGTCCGTATTGTTACACGTGAACACAGTTGCTACAGCTCTTGACCCTGATCGATCAGTATTGTTGCAGCTCTTGACCCTGGTCCGTATTGTTACATCGTGAACACAGTTGTTACAGCTCTTGACCCTGATCCATCAGTATTGTTACAGCTCTTGACCCTGATCGATCAGTATTGTTGCAGCTCTTGACCCTGGTCAGTATTGTTACACGTGAACACAGTTGTTACAGCTCTTGACCCTGATCCATCAGTATTGTTGCAGCTCTTGACCCTGGTCAGTATTGTTACACGTGAACACAGTTGCTACAGCTCTTGACCCTGATCGATCAGTATTGTTGCAGCTCTTGACCCTGGTCCGTATTGTTACACGTGAACACAGTTGCTACAGCTCTTGACCCTGATCGATCAGTATTGTTGCAGCTCTTGACCCTGGTCCGTATTGCTGAAGATGTCTCAGAGGGTTAGACGCTTCTTGTTGACATCTGTGAGATTTTCAGCTAGTACATTTGAACTCTGGGAAGGCCAGCTCTGCGTTCCATCCTGCTAAGGTAGCTGAATCGACTACCATTAAATAGGGTAATAATGACACCTGTTACTTAGAGTGCATCAATATGGGAAAAGCGCTATATAAAGAGCTATAAAGTAACACATAGTTGCTCCCTGATTTGTTCTCGCTTTCTGATATGCATGAAAGGCTGAGGGGTGCACGTTAGAGGATGACCCTTCCCATCAGTAGCCACAGTGTTGTAGGCAATTAAAATGAACAACCTGACAACTATAATTCTCCTCTGCGTGCACAGACTCAACGCCACACTCGCCCCTGAGGGAATATTTATGTAGGTCTGAGACGTGATTAAGGTTGCATTATGTGCTTTAAGAGGTCCTTATTCTATGGCGCTGAATTTCCTTATCGCCGGGCTTGGTGCCAACATTGAGCTGAGCAACATATCATTGTGTTTACTTGCAAAGTAGATACTTTTTAATGTCCAGCTGGAAGAGAACTGTGCATCTTGGTGAAGACAACACAGAACGTGAGGGGTAGGTAGTAGACCAGCAGCAAATATTGTGTTTATCTACAGATATTCTGAAAACACAGCACTGATTAATAATTCCTTTTTAGTAAAGGGTGCAAAAGTGAGTGCCAGATTGACTGAGATGACTAACAAGGGCACCATCACACTGCTTGCGAGTGAGAGCTTGTGTCAGTCTCAGGCAGTAGCCTAGTCGGTGTCTCATGAGCACTAGTGAAAGGAAAAAAGAGCTCCCCTTGCCTGCTGTTTGAATTATGAAATACAGCAATAATCAGGATTCAGTGGGCCCCGGTGCTACTGCACCCGCTGCACCAATGGAATCTATGCCTCTAGTCTCATATGTATGAGCTGAAGCATACCACCTTCAGTCGAACCTCGGGCCAAGACATTCTGCTTGCCGGTGTTTTTACGAAAGAGGGAATAGCATAGCACATCTGAACTGGGGGAGAAGGAAGTAAGAATTTTTGTTTTGTTGGCAGTGCCTATTTGAAAGCAAACAATATTATGTATTCTTTTTCCCTTTGAATTTGAAGTTAGACAACAAATTCATAGGGCACAAAGCAAATATCCTGCCCTTTTGATGATGTGTTTTTTTGGGGCTAAAAGTGAGAACGGTGTGAACCTAAACTGTTCATTACGATTATGAGAGACAACATTTCAGACATCAAATTTTGTCCATTAAAACCGGTTAATTTGAAGAAATCAAATTGGAAAAAAAGCAGAATATCACAAATTGTTCATTGTTTCTCAAATTTAACAGAATTAAAAAGGGCGTTGACGCGTTTCAGTGGTACAGTAATATAATGCCACCTTCTTCAGGACAATAACATGAGTATCTCTCTTGTGAGGTAGTATTCGCCTACATAGAGTTTAAAACAAATAAAATAACAGACACAAATTACTTTTTATAGAAATATATATAATACTTAATGCAATATAATAATTTACTCAACTAGATAATAAATAATCTTTCATAATATATTTCATTAAGAAGTCACAATATCAATTAATCACACCATTTCAAATCAGATTTGTAATTGTCAAAAGGGTCCATATAATACCTGCACGCATTCATACATTCATTTATTCACCATTCAAACTATCATGCCTAAATGAGTAATTGCACTCACCCAGATTTTATGATAGATCTTATTAGGGTGACCCCAGTGGCCATCAAAGATCTGGTCAGCTGCATATAAAATTAGGGGTCAAAAACAACAATGGGTTTCTTACAATCAAACCTCTATGAGTTGAAAACCCCTTATGGAATAACCCAATAATGGCAGGGTATGGTTACCTTCTGATACGTTCCAAAGGGGGTATTCTAAACAGGAAGTTCTATAGCCTAATCCTACAGGCAATGAATCCTATGGTCCATATTAGCCTTGATGGGATAGGTTGAATTTAAAACCTGAAAGAAGGGGAAGGGTATTCGTAAATTCATCTTCAAGAGTATATCAACCCCTACCTTTACCCATAGTCTGTCCAACACATACCTTAATAAATACTCAATATTAAAATATGCAGCTGACCAGATCTTTGACTGCCACTGGGGTCACCCCTAATAAGATCTATCATAAAATCTGGGTGAGTGCAATTACTCATAATCATGATGTTTTGTAACCAATTTGTAATATGTTTTTTGTGAAAATAGCTGGTATTACATGAATTTTATCTATTGTAATATGGTTGATGCAATTTGTGTATCATTAAACAGATTTTTTTAATTGCCCTTTGGGTCCTTTTAGATTTAGATTGAGCGACTTTTTGCTATTTGATACAGTGGAGTGTAATTGAATTGACTGGTGTTTTCTCCAAGAGAATTGTTTTGTTTACTATATTATTGGTTCAAGGAACTTGGGGCATATTAGCAAGACCCACGTTAAAATTATCGCCGTTTTAGCGGCAGGAAACTGCTGCTAAAACGGCGATAATGGGCTTGCTAATATGCGTTATAGAATTCCAATAGAAGCCCAGGTTAGATGTGCAGGACATCTAACCTGGGCTTCTATTGAATTCTATAACGCATATTAGCAGCCCATTATCGCCGCTTTAGCGGCAGTTTCCTGCCGCTAAAACGGCGATAATTTTATCGCCGGTCTTGCTAATATGCCCCCCTGTCTCTTGGAGTAGTGGGGCCACTCTCCTTTTTTACAGACAATACTGCCTAAAATTGCCTCCACTTCAACGTAAGCCAATAAGGAAAATAAATTCCTCTTTTTTTCTTTTCTTAATATTTCCCTCTATTCCAGGGGTCTCCGACCTTTTATGTACTGAGAGCTACTTATGGTCAATGAAACGCATTGAAAGCTACTATTATTAGTGTTGTATAATCTCATTTTTTTTAATATGTATATTAATTCAACCAAGCAAAAGCTTTCTAATATAATAAGCTGTGCTGCACACTGAGATAACAGGTCTACTGACCTTTTGCAGCCAGCACTTAAGTGACACGCCTGGGGGGGTAGGGGGGAGGGGGGGAGGGAGGAAGGGTGGGAGGTTAGTTGGGGATGGGTATTTCTAATGGTTGAAATACTTATTACAATGGTCATAAGCTTTGCCCGAACAGTTGATATGGACTTCTTATGGGACTATAACTGTGCCTTCAATAACCTGATCTAAAGTGTGCCTTTGCTAAATATCCGGGGTATGTAACCGAAACCCCTTTGCCTTTTTTCCTCTTCCGTTTCTTCCTTTTAGGATGTATGGAAAATCAATAAAAATTTGTTTAGAAAAAAAAAAAAGCTGTGCTGCACACAGGTGATCTACTCAGAGGTAGCTGGAGAGCTACAGTAACTCATGAGCTACTGGTTGGAGACCCCTGCTTTTCTGTTTCCAAATGTTGTGATGTATGGAGCTGTGATACGCTTTCGTGCCGCATTCTTTCAAATGGATTCAAGAACTACCGAACAGAGCTTAAAAGAAATTGCTTTTGTGGTCTCACATAGGGAACAATAGAGTATTTTAAAATCTGAAGTAGCAGATAAGCCGGAGAATGTGCCGCTTTGTGAATGACAGCTCCCGAGTACTGATACCTTCCGGGGCAGTACGCAGATATCCAGACTGCCGGACCCGGAGTAAACTTGCTGGAGAACGTGATCCTCGAGGACTGGGTTCCGAAGGAATCCCGAGAGCATGCTTCACTGTCATCGTCCGCGCCTAGTCTCAGTAGTCCCATTGCAGGATTGTGCTCCGTTTCCATAGTAACCCTGTCCCCTGTCTCGCGCTGAAAAGATTAGCTCTCACTGCGCACTGGAGAGAATTTTAGGGACGTCAGGCTAATCCCCGGCTGCACAAAGAAGGAAAGGTTGCCCCTCGCCCGAGGGAGGTTCGCCCCCACAGTGATAGAAGTGGCCTGCAACAAACACTGGTATTTAAGATGAAGAGGAGTATTCGGCGTTAGACAGTCTTGACAGCTTGTCTGCGAAAGAATTTTGAACGAGGTCTTTTTTTAGGTCTTGGTTAACACGGAAGTCCACAGTGGAATGTCATGAGGAGGTATAGAGCATTTAACGCCATGCATTCTGCCGGGGCAGTTGGCTTTTAAAGTTAACATTGCACACTATTATATTCTTTAGTAATACCGTATACACTGCTTAGCATGAGACATACATTTCCCTACACTGTAGTTTGTGAGGACGCCCAATGCTCTTTGATATACTGCCCTCAAGTGGCAGAAACCTGAAAAACTAACCAAAAGGTATTCAAATCAAGGCCGAGATTTACAGAAAAAGCTTTGCGTGTGCGAAATCTAGCGTCGATCAAACTATCACTCACAAAAGGTGTCCGCTCATACAACACACCTTGCATACTGTGAAACCCTTCTTAATGGATGCGAACTGTGCGGTGTGCGAGTTTGCGGGTTTTAAGAGGGATAACAAAAAGTGGAGGGTCTCTAAAAGGCGCATGGCCTAAGAAGCATTATTTGGACTACTTTCCAAGAGGCGTGGCCTATATAAAGAATGGCGTGGCACAAAAACATTTAAACCTAAAATCCTGTACTTCCCATAGTGTACCACCCACCAGTATTTTAATACCTCTCAATAAGCATTCTGTTATTGCATCCTACCATGTCACAAGATATAAGACAGGCCCCTAAAACAAGCTAGGCCTATTCACTTTCCCAATGCTTATTGGCAATATCACAAATGAGTAACAATGATTTTGTTGTGAATAATAAGAATTGAAATTTTTTATATTATGTGAATTAGACCTTTACAAGGTCTGCAGAAGGATTAGTGGTCTTCAGTGTCTCAATTACTCCCATTCTTCCCTTCAGCGCACACCAGTTCCCTCTGCAGTCTCCACTATGTTAAAAACCTGTTCCATTTTTGTCCCCCACATCTTTCTGAAATCCTCCACCTGCATATTTCACACCTCATCGCTTTCCTCTTCAGCCCCCTCTTTTCACTGCCTCATGCATGCAGTTTCTTGCAGCTCCTTAACTTTACTATCCCTCCACACACACACAACACTCCCACTCACCTGTAAGTACTGTGGGTCAGATTTATCAAAAAGTCACGTAGCGCAACAAGATACCTTGCTGCTCTGCATGAGAGGGAGAGGGCAGGAACGTGCTATATTTAACATTATATGGCACATTCTTGTCCTCTCTATGTGCTGCCCAGCACCAACGCATGCACCTTTGCACCATGGCAGTCTTCTGAGTAAAGACAATTGCACTCAAGTATATTCCTCAACACATAAATCATGCAAGATATTGCTGTTGCAATACAGTGCTGTGCTATTTTTGTCCATTTACGCAATCCTGGTGATTTACGCTCAACATTGTGTTGCACAAATTTTATTAAACCTGTTCCCACAATTGCTACTAAGCACGATTGTGACTTTCCCATGTACTAGTTACAGAAACTTGGAATATCTTTGTATTTTTCTTTTTCCTGACCATGTGGTATTTAGTACGAATAATTCTCTAAGAGGATAAACAAGTCTTTCTATCATCAAAAAGGTTTTGTGTATGTATGTAAAAGCTTGCCTCAACGCCGCCGCCAGGCTCTTAACAGGCTCAAAAAAATTCGACCACATCTCACCGCATCTGAAGGCGCTGAATTGGCTTTCTCTTGAAGCCAGAATCCACCTCAAACTGGCATGTATCACCCACAAAGCACAGCGTGCCTGTGACTGTTTGGGTGCCTTGTTTGTCTTCTTGCCTGCCTCTACGGGACCACAGCATCCAGGAACCCTAGCACGCGGACGCGCTACAAAAGGCAAGGCACGCCCCGCGGCGCTTGGTAGCCGCCGTGCCTGTGACTGTTTGGGTGCCTTGTTTGTCTTCTTGCCTGCCTCTACAGGACCACAGCATCCAGGAACCCTAGCGCGCGGATGCACTACAAAAGGCAAGGCGCGCCCCGCGGCGCTTGGTAGCCGCCGTGCCTGTGACTGTTTGGGTGCCTTGTTTGTCTTCTTGCCTGCATCTACGGGACCACAGCATCCTGGAACCCTAGCGCGCGGATGCGCTACAAAAGGCAAGGCGTGCCCCGAAGCATGGGGACGTGCCCGGGCAAAGCCCGGGCCAAGGGCGGGCCCGTCCACGCCCGTCGGAGCCCGGAGAAGGCTGGGCTGGGCCCACCCTCTTTGCATCTGCACCCGTTTGAGGTACGATCGATTTCATCTATTGTTGCACATCACAGATGGCGAAAGTAAAGGGAACGAAAGAGAAGTTGGGAGTGGGGGTCGGAGCTACTTTGGACTCATTCTTAGTAAGAGCAGCCAGCGTCCTCTCGCATGAGATTGAGCTGACTGAAAGGCGTCTCTCTATGGAGCCGTTCCCTTTAACACAGGGCGCGCCATCGGGCCTTGTAATTGATAATCTTCCAGAGAAGCAACCAATACAAACGCCATTGCCCTTAAGTACTTTATCCTTTACACAAGATCAACATGGGCCTTTGCTTTCCAAACCGAATACAGGGAGCACAACAAGTAGAGGCACAGAGCACTCCCCCCTGAATGGCTCATTACTGGACTCTTCACCCATTCCACCGGCTAAGCGAACCAGAGCAGGGGGAGTTGTTAGTGGAATAAAAACAAAACAACCTAAAACCGCTCGTGTGCCCAAAACTAAAACTGTCCAAACAAAAGTGCAGATCACAAATTCTAAAACACCGGTAGCTCCAGTGTCCCTCAACACACCACCGCTTCAGGCACTGCAAGCTGACTTTTTCTGGACAGAAGTCTCTACAAGGCTAAACGATATAATGGCTCCCATTCTAACTAAATTGTCTCTAATTGAAACTCGGCTGGGGGAATTAGAATCGCAGAATTGTTTATTACTTGCTCGTATGCCCCCGATAACACCTAGGAATACTGAATTAGCACCATCGACAGAAGCACGAGGGCCACCTCCATCCTCAATAATGACATTGACATCGTCTATACTCTCTGGAGGCTCCTCCAATCCTGTAGCACAGCCCTCAAACTTCCTCCCTAACACGAATGTAACAAGGAGTACTCAGCATGGCCAAGGGCTGAATGAAGGGGACCTAACTCGCCAGCCACTACTACCTAGGATGGAAGCTAGAGGAGTGATGCGCCAGGCAGGGCTACCTGAGAACTTCACTGGAATACATAAGCACCAGCCACAACAAACTCTCCATCTCCCTACTGCCGCCGCCCCACTGGTCCTGGTTTTGGCAAATGTCCCACCCCTACGAGAAGATCAAAGCAAAACTATAAGACAATTAATGGACAAATGTCTTCATTGGTTAATAAGTAATGTCCATATGACCGAGGGGGGGAGGAGGCAATTGGCCAATGAAGTTATTATGGCTAGGAGAGTGGGATGGGTGGGGGGTTCAAGAAAATCGTTTGGTGGCGACTGTGTGGTAATTAATTTTAATAATGTGTATACAAGTGCTTCTCTCTTAGCCAACTCCCATAGCTTTTCTCAAAGGAACTCCCAGATAATACCTTTATCCCTGGAATTCTTTTACAATGGCTAGGGTGCGACCATGGGAGGGGAACACAGGGGTAGACAACTGAAAACGCCCTCTGGTATGAACGAGGGTCGCCTTTTAAATCCTGGGATTAGTTTATATAATAGATTTGCACCCCTGTCGAACCTGGAGGAATGCGATTGACTACCTATATCAGCGCCCAAACTACTAAGTAGGGCAACTACTGTGGCCCTTGTAGAGGTTAGCCCATTGGGGATTCCACTGATTACACGATCCTCTGAGGAGGCCTCTACAGTTGTAAATTTAGCACCCAGGCTTCAGGAACATGAGCACCCCTTGCCAACCTGTATGACTGATATTGAGGGAACTAGGCCTAATATGATATCGTGGAACGTGGCAGGTTTAGCTTCCAAAATAGCTAATCCCGATTAGATAAATAAGTGGCAATCTATGGAGGTAGTACTCTTTCAAGAGACTTGGGCTATAGATCCAATTTCCTTTTCTGGTTTTTGCACCTTCCATTCCCCAGCGGTTCCATCACTCTCTGGAAGGGCGAAGGGGGATTTACTTACTCTATTCTCAAATACTCTACCCCTTCAAATCAAAGAGGTTGGCCCTAGACACACTCACTTTCAGATCTTTGAGATGGGTAGTAGGAAACATGGCATCTGGACAATTGTTAATTTTTACAATAATGAGTTTGGGAGGAACTCGAGGAAAGTGGCAGATGCACTAGCATTAGAGATTGAGAAATTGTACAATGGGAAAAATGGGGGTAGTGCAAACCTTGTATGGGTGGGGGATTTTAATGTTCATCTTTGTAAGTTTAATGGCACTAGGGTATGTGGAGTAGAGGACTCCTACAGTAACCTCCTTTCACACTTTACACACAATGAGTATGGTGATGTTTTGAACAGTTTGTTATATAAGTGGAATTTGTCCTTAATAAATGTATCAGAAGAGGGAGGGCAAGAGTCCACTTTTAGAAGGGGCACCCAAAAGTCTACTATAGACCATATTTTAGCCTCGGCACATTTACATGGGAAAGTGGTCCATACGAGTACTCGATTCTCTTCTCAGAGTGATCACGCCATGTTATCTATTTACCTAAGTATTTTATCTGAACCTAAAGAGCACAATAAGGTTGTAGAAAGTGTGAATCTGTCTAGAAAAAACGGCTATCAACTGAAGTGGTCACAAGTACAAAGATTAAATCTAGGCCCTGAAATCCTAGTTCAAATAAAGGAGGAAATATTAGCCTGTCTGGAAGAGAATTCATCACCTCAATTCTTGGTCACCCAGTTTATTGCTCTTCTGGAAAAAGTAAAAGTAGCACTCACGCGGGTTAAGTCAGCTAATGCTACCGCCAATATGGGGCGGTTTGATACAGCCTGTACAACAGCAAAAAAAGCCCTTGTAAAAGCTCTATATACTCACCCTAGAGATTGCTCTGTAATCTGTGCATTACGCAAAGATTATAAATTAGCGAGGAGGGCGAGGGAGAAAGATCTTAGGGCGCAGGCATGGGCAGCTATGTCAGGCAGTAGTAAAGATTTCTGGAAAATCGTGAATGCCCCACATTTTAAAGACATCAATGATCCTACACTAGACGTGCATGTAGAGGAAGACGCATGGGTGAGGCATTTTGAAGGAATATTTGGTTTAGCAATCCCCCCAACTCCACTATTATCCTACCCAGAGATTTTACCACAGGGAGGGTTAACTTTCTCTGTGTCAGAGATAAGAAAGGCGTTGGAAGCCTGCACCCCAGGTAAGGCGCCAGGGCCAGATGGAGTTCCAATTGACCTTTTTCAGCAGAATTATATGTGGGTGCCTTTACTTACAAATATTTTTGATGGCATCCAGATAGTAGGCCCGCCTTCTTCTTTGAACCAGAGTCTAATTGTGCCCATTTTTAAAAAAGGGGACAGGGGATCCCCAAAGAACTATCGCCCCATATCCCTCCTCGACACTACTGCCAAACTTATGGGACGGGTCCTTTTGGCCAGATTGGAGGACTGGGCGGAATCCCATAATATTTTTATGAAGGCGCAATACGGGTTTCGTAGAGGAATAGGGATAGTCGATCAGTGCTTAAACCTCTCCCTAACTATAGGGAAATACACTAAGGCAAAAGGCGGTAAACTGTATATGGCCTTCATGGACCTAACCTCGGCCTTTGACTGTGTGTCACACCCGAGGTTGTGGTCCATGATGGCGGGCATGGGTATCGATCCACCGATAATTGGTTTCATACGTCAGTTGTATGCCAATGCCATTGCCTGTGTAAGGTATGGCAGGAAGGGGGAGTGCACTCGCCCCTTTAAAATCGAAAAGGGAGTAAGACAGGGTTGTATTCTCGCCCCGTTCCTTTTTTCAATCTATACGAATGGGGTAGAGTCCTCCCTGTCTGCTCTACCGGTGGACGTGCCTAAATTTGATCGTATCCCCCTTCCGATTCTGACATACGCTGATGACGTGGTATTGATGGCCAGATCAGGCTTAGCCCTACAAACGCTAATCACAGCCTACTCCGCCTTTATGGCCTCCCTTGACCTAAAGGTCAACGAATCGAAATCATTTATAATTGTGGCTGGAGCTGCAAGAGGCGAGAAACATCCCCATTTCCAGTTGTCAGGTAAGAAAATAGAGATAGTCGATTCCTTTTCATACCTTGGAGTGCTTTTTGACAAAGACCACCCATGGTCTAATTTAGTGGCAGCAAGAGCTCAGGGTATGCAGAGGCGCGTCAATGCTGTTAAAAGATTTGCTAAGAAGTTAGGAGGCAGCCCACTGGATGAATTTAAGAATATATATTCAGCTAAAACAAAGTCCGCTGCAATATATGGGGCAGGAGTGTGGGGTATGGCTAACGCTGCACCGCTACAACAAATAGAAGATTCCTTTTTTAAAAATCGTGTGTCCTTACCGCAATCAGCCCCAAATTATATTTTACACTGTGAACTGGGGCTTCCTTATTTGAGCGACAACATAAGACTGGCTCCAGTCTTGTTGCGGCTATCAGTATGGCGGAGGTCCACGGTGGATTTGACTCAAACCATTTTTAAGGACTGCTGTAAATTAGATTATTATAAAACAATTGGATGGTTAAATTACGTAGAGGTTCAACTGAAAGCTTTAGGTATGGGAGAATTATTTCAGGACCCTGAGTCCTGCAAAAGGGTTTCAAAGGAAAGAATAACGGATATATTAATTCAGAGATCAAATTATGCCCGAAGAGAAAAGAAACGTATTTATCATTCCTCCATTCTGTATGATTTGGTACCACCAAGATCGGGGAAGGTTTTCAGTATCTATCACGCATAAATAATGCGCGGCATAGATTTATTCTCTTGCGTTTTCGCATGAACATGATCCCGCTACTCCTGGGATACCCCCAAAAGAAATATAAATTAGCAGATCTCTCACCCTGTCCCTGTAACAACCACGCAGTACAGTCAGATCTACACATTGTATTATTTTGCAAGATCTACACAGAGGAAAGGAAAACATTCATACTCCCAATCCTGAGGTACCACAATTTTAGGCAGTGTCGGGTGGCTATGTATTTTTTAAAAACTCTACGGGACCCATTTGTATGGTGTTCTGTTGCCTCATTTTTGTGGGCTTGCTTTAGGAAGAGGAAAAAGGTGGGACAATATTTTAGTAGAAATTCTGAACTGCTTTTTTCCTAAACGTTTTTTATATGAATTTACTTGGATCACGGCAAAAGTGTTTAATTCTTATTTTAAATGTGTATATATGTTTATATATTGTGTGGGACATTTTAGATAATTTGTGCTTTTATGATCCATTTTTAAAAAGATCGAATAAAGCTGTGAGTGTGTGATCACTACACACGAAATCCCCAGCATATCTCGCCCAGAAAATCAAGGTTTCTGGAGGAGTCAGAAACTCCAGGTCTGCCAGAGACTTTGTGCTCCAGCCACCCTGCTTCCGAAAGGAAAAAACGTACAATCCTGCTTTCTCTGGGGCCGCACCAAGAATCTGGAACTCGCTGCCGTCTTTCATCAGGAAAATTCCCTATCTGTCAATATTAAAAAAAGGAAGCCAAAACCTTCCTAATGGGCAAGTTTCTCCCATAAATCATGCATTGCACACACCGCTCAGTGGCTTTGCTTATTTTTGTTGCCGCTATAGTTTGGACTGACTGGCTGCTATCCATCTTGTACTGACCTTGTACTCCCACAAATGTATTTGCTGGATTTCTCTGCATTATGATCTGAACATTGTATACACCCTGTTATTCCCCAAATGTTTCACCTCCTTCTACTCCTACTTATGTTTTTTTTTTTTTCTTTGACTATTTCATACTTGTATACAACGTGTTATCCCTGTAAAGCTCTCTGATACCCTAACGGGTCACGTTGGCGCTCTATAAATCACTAAATAAATAAGTATCTTTAAGTTCCGTTAATGGTTAGCCATTAGACTTTTGTCAAAATGTTTTCTCAGTGAGCTGAAGCTTCCTTGGATTTATCTTTTTATGTAAAGGCCTGCATGGTTCAATGTGTGATCAAAGCATCAACGTGAATCCAGGTTGAGTTTCAGAAAATCAAAGTCTTCAGTAAGGCTCTGAGGCAACTAAATTGTGGAAGAATGTCCATCGACCTCTTTTAATATTGGTTAAAATCTTCAGCCCTTGTTACAAGTGGAGCAGCAAATGGAATGACTTACTCGGAGTTATCAATATAGGAGTATCAGTAATCCCATGGGCGAAGAAAAACCAGACCATTATGACCATTATGACGTTAACCTTGCGGGCCCACTAGGAAATGAGGAATTATCAGGGAAATCAGTAATCCTGGGTCCAATTCCCCCAATAATTCCTCATTATTCCACGGACGTTTACACTGAGATTTCATCTATTTTCAGTAGCCGAAATCTCCGTGTGAAAGTAAAAAACGTATACTTCTGATGAGGCCGGTCACAACTGTTATCTGCCCATTGGAATTAGGAAGCCTCTTGTAACGAGGGCTTTTGTAGCAAATATAGAGACCAACGGACTGGTGTTGGAAAAGAATCAGGAAAGTTATAGTTGAGACTAAAATAAGGGTTATGCAGGGTGTGCATTTTTGTACGGTTCCATAACAACGAATCCAGGGAGTTTACTTAATGTCCTTTTGATAAAGGAATTATAGAAAACAAAGAGAAAGACCAATAGTTTTTATTTTATTGCAGAATAGTTGTTTGTGGTTAATAAGCTCTAATCTTTAGATATTGAAAAGTCTGAGGTTAACATTCTCTGAAAGTACAATGTGAAGAGTATGTCCTGTGAAGGATAAGTGGGAAGAAGAGCTTAGATAAAGATCATAAGCAGAGTAAATGAAACAGAATTTGGATGTACTTTTCGTGGCAGAAATGTCCGACTAGAAACTGAAACCGAATCAATGTTGGTCTTTCTGCAGTGGTCCATGACCTAGGGAATTTGGAAAAGTGTCAGGGAATGCTCAGTATGAACCTGGAGGTCGGTTGTAGGAGCTGAGTTTGAGACTTGAGGAGGGCAGCTCCAGAACAAGGATTTTCAGGGCTTCAGGCAATTTTTTTTGTCTTCAGGCTTCCCACTTACCACGCAACAAGGCCAATGGTTGCAATCTTGCACCCTCTTGTGCTGTCACTGTAAGGCAGCTTCCTGCATTCAGCTTAAGGATCTGGAGGAGGCCAAATGGTAATCAGAGGTCTCCAACCAGTAGCTTGTGAGCTACTGTAGCTCTCAAGCTACCTCTGAGTAGCTCACCTGTGTGCAGCCTAGCTTATTTAATTAAAAGCTTTTGCTTGGTTGAATTAATATATATATATAACAAAATTGAAATTATACAACACTAATAATATTAGTAGTTCTAAATTTGTTTCATTGAACATAAGTAGCTTTCAGTACAGATAAGGTTGGAGACCCCTGTAAGGTAGATATTCAGGCCAAGCCACTCAACATTAAACTGCCAAATGGCAAAAGAGAGAGCTAATGCTAATATTATCTCCTGGACGGTTTGTCTAAGTCTTTAAGAAAAGACACTGGAAGGACGGTGTGTAGGAAGTTGAAAGTGCTGTCCACCGAGAAGCGCATCTTTACCAGAAGATGGTCATCCTGACTCCTGTCTTTGCTGAAGAAAGAGGTGGGGTGGAGTGCTTGTCTTATCTTGGTGGTCCGGATCTGGATTCTGTTTTACGTTTCTGGGTGAAAACAATAGAACTAGTTTGAAAACTAAAATTGCCATTTGAGTGATGGTATGGATATTAGGGCCACGTAGTACTGGGAGTACATAGTCAGTAGGATGTTGGTGACAGCATAGCAGAGTACATCAAAGTCACAAGTGCTACCAGAAGGAACAAGGCAGCATCCAGGAAGGGAGTAGAGCTGTGCGATTCGAAACATAAAGAGAGCCACTCAAAGTAAAATCAAAGGAAAAAAAACAATTTCTGCCAAAACTAATAGAAAAAACAAGTGCCGGTCTATTACAGAAATAGGATTCAGGTAGCCCACCAACAGTCCTTAGTAGATTTTAATTAACTGAGCAGCGAACTTAGGGGTGACGTCAATAGTAGATTTGGATCAGCAGAGCAATAGTCAATGGAGTGCAAGGCTCCACTATACAACGGACTGATGATTAAGGGAAGAGCAGTCTAAATGTCCTGGACCTCAGTTCAAGGCATCCGGCATCTCGTAGGAGGCTGAGAGGGAGTGATGATTTGCTACAACAACCAAGAGTGGGCGACGGTGAATGGATGACACTAAAGTGCATCTGTCACATTCATCTTGCATAGGGGAATGCAGTGCAGCCTGGTCCAGTTACTAGGGCCAAGAAAAGACGGAATTATGCAAGCTTCACTGTTCTAGTGTCATGCCTTTTTAGGGGCTAGTTGATCATTCAGGGAAAAAAATGTTGGGTGTAAAGCTTGTTCGGTGATTAGGATCCAGACCGCTGAGCTGTAAAGCAGGTGACTTACTGGGACAAATTCCATAAATGTTTCATGTGGGCAGTAACAGAGTCCATTGCTTACTTGAAGTTCAGGTGAGAGTCCATACCCTTGGATGGGCATTGGTTATAAAGGGTACCCACATGTTTGAAGGACCCAGCAGCCAGTACTGCTGATAGCACAGCACCTAGAGATCTGTGTCTGGTGTGATCAGAAGCACCAGTGAAGCACCACTGGGTCCTGTCTCACAGAATGATACAAAGGTAAGCTCAATGACTGAATCCTCTCCGCTCATGGGAATTGAGCAGAAAAAGAGTGCATTGATTGCAGTCCTACACTGAAGAGGGGTATCCGTTAACCAGCATCACAAAGAGGCAGTGCAGGTAAGAAGAGCTGGTGTGACAAATGGCAATCTGGACAAATGATGACCCTGACGCAAATTTCAGGATTGACAGAGTAAATGTCTTTGTGGTAGCTTCAAGCTGCATTAACTTACCAGATCCAAATGGGCTCACCACTGGGCCGCGCCGCCATCAGAAGGAGAGAATCGAAGCAGTGATTTAGCAAACCTCCTATGTTACCACAAAAGGAGCTCGAGATTCACCAAACCCCCCCAAAAAAAAAAAAAAAAACTAGTATGGTGGAAAGTCAAAATGGAGCCATAAGGAAGCTAGGGTGAAAGAGGTGTGCTTATGTATAACCCCCACAAAGGGCATAGAGCCAGCCGATTCCTCCCATGAAGGAAGATAAGCATATGAAGGATATGAGGGATCCAGAAAAATTCAGGAGTTTAACTATAAGGTAAAGTTTTCAATTATGATTATATTCAACAATTTCTCTTTCATTCAGGATCCATAGCTGAGGTTCCAGCAATAGAGATGAGAAGTCCATTTGCATTTGTTGTGCTGCAGGAAGTGACTACCACAAAAGTTTCTTTGGTTCAGGGACCTTGTATCGAATTAGCTTTTCCTTACTAAGGACACGGGTCACCTGAAGCACTGTCGCTCTTTATGCGTCAATGTGCTGTGGTCTATCGTTGAATGTTAACTTGCAGTGCAAGAAATGACTTGCCTATTCTGAACACGTGTGAAAGTAATGACGCGTCTTGGAAGCATTAAATGTGTCTGGACTGTCGTCGAAGAGGCAGACACATACAGAGCAAGTGTGGTACTCCGGAGGAGGTAAATGCAGTCTTAGAAAGGCAAAAAACACAATACGAAGCCTAGCAGAATATGCAGCTCTACTAGTGGGCATATGTGAAAATGAAATGCGTGTGTCTAAAGAAGGGGACAAAGGAAACAAAGATGCCTGCGTCCAAAGCCTCGGATTAGTAAGTCTAAGGATTCTGGGGTCCAGAATATAGGAAGGTGGAAATATGAATGGAAATAGTGCACCATCAAAGACATCGGGCCCGATTCACAAAGGTAAAATGAGAGGAAAGGCTCACTTTACGACTTTCGGTATTCACAAAGGGCATTTACTACTCGTAAATGCTCTTTGTGAATTCCGAAAGTCATAAAGTTGAACTTTTGGTATTCACAAAGGGCATTCACGAGTAGTAAATGCCTTTTGTGAATACCAAAAGTCGTAAAGTTAGACTTTCGTCTCAGTTTGCCTTTGTGATTCGGGCCCATCAAAGCTGATATGGCTAACCAGACTCTTGGGTGGCAGTTCAGAAAACTAGTAAACCAGATCCAAAAGTTGTCATAAGCATGTTTACATCTACACTTTGTTAACAACTGTGGACTTTCCCTCTGACCCGAGTACATCACTTCTTTACACGCCATTTGGTTTTGCAAGCCGTTTAGTTCTGCACAAGTGGACCGGCCATCTGTCACTCAATTCTAAATATAGAATCCTGCTCCAAACTGCAAAGTCACAACTTACCTACATGGAACCTCCATCAATCCCATGGAAAGTTGCAGCGTCTTTGGCCTTTATCAGCGCCTACAACTTGAACCTGTAGGCACCTTGAGCACAGAGATAAAAGTACGTCTCCTTACAACTAGGAGTTAAAATCGAATTCAGTACATAGCCTACAGTTAACATACACTCTCAGTGGTTTTCTAACACCCCGTGTTAATGAATCTAAGGTATGTCACAAGCGTATTCAAAAAGTTTGTGAACCTTGCATGGTTTGCTGTTGTCTTAGTTTAGGGCTTAGCGTGTTCTGTGCTTCTGGGTCATGGGCTATGGGTTTTTTTCCTTCCTGGAGCCATGTTTTTTAATGAAAGATGTTGTTTCAATTATGTTTTATCGAGCAGCTCGCAGATTAGAGTTAGCATTTGATACCATCTCGCCTACGCTGCTGTTGGACAGACTCCAGAGTTTTGGTATCTCCCATAAAGCACTAGCCCTTTTGTCCTCATTTCTGAGTGAAAGATCTCAAAGGGTGAAATTACAGCACTTCCACTCAGGATCCTTTGTGTTACCATGTGGAGTCCCGCAGGGCTCATCGCTGAGCCCCACTCTTTTCAATCTTTATGTGGCTCCCTTGGCGGCCGTGATTCACTCCTTCGGACTGGAGGCGTTGTCATATGCTGATGACACGCAGATCTTCGTGTCAATCCCCAAGGGCTCCAGTTCTGCATCAGAGAATATTCTCGGCTGCATGACCAAAGTGGCAGAGTAGATGTCAGGTAACTTCCTGAAGCTGAATGGGGACAAGACTGAAGTTATAATCTTCGGTTCAGGGTCATCTAGCTGGAACAGCAATTGCTGGCCACAGTCCTTAGGGCCGTGTCCTATGCCGGGCAAGAAGGCCAAGAATCTTGGAGTTATACTGGACACGCAACTGGACCTTAATGCTCAAACGAATCGCACCATTTCTACTTGCTCCTGGATTATAAGGATGCTAAAAAAAATATTCCCTCTAATCCAACGGCCTGCACGTATACAGATAGCTCTTGCCTTAGTGATGTCCAGACTGGACAGTTGTAACTCGCTTTACCTGGACTCGAATAAGACCGTGCAATATAAACTCCAGGTAATGCAGAATGCATTGGCGAGACTTGTCCTGGACATTCCTAAAAAACAGTCTGCAGGGAAGGGACTAGAAACCCTACATTGGCTTCCCATTAATAAACGCATCAGCTTTAAATCACTCTGTATGGTACACAAGGCAGTTTATCTCCCCTACCCTACAAGATTAAAAACTATGTTCTGCTGGCACTCCCCTGGTAGACCTCTGCGTTCATCTTGCCAGTTGCAGCTTGCGGTACCGAGAACCAAAAGAAAGAAGTGGGGCGATAGAGCGTTCTCTGTGGCCGCAAGCAAACTCTGGAATTCTCTTCCTTTTACCTTAAGAGCCATCCCTTCTCTTCTGCCATTCAGGAAGGCTCTTAAGACATGGGTATTCTCCGGCTGATCCCTCTGCTGGGGCAGCTGTAGAGGTACAGAGGTTGCCCTTTGCTGGATGGCTAGTCTTTAGTGCCTTGATGCCCTTGGGTGACTGTTGCGCTCTATAAATTTTCAAATCAAATCTACAAATTTGCAAATCAAATCAAGCTCAGGGTTGGCAGACCATCTTGCTCAGATACTTAGGTCGCCATATGTTTTTTACGGTGTGTACGATGATTCTTTTTCATTGAGTAGAACAAACTCAATGTAATATGGTCTGATTTTTTTAAACCTAGTCCAAGATTTGCTGTTTAGTTTGTCATCATCCGAAGTTGATTTTTGGGAAGGCTGATGTATACTTGGTTGCAGCAGTGCAGTTGAAATGGCACCAGTGCATGCATCATCCATCTTGTGTTGAAAGCTGAGGAAAGGTGTGACTTTGCTAAGCAGGTTGATAAGGAGGTGTGTGTGCTCTTATGCTCTGCATTATCTAGGAGACAAATTAGACCATTGGGCCAAAGGAAACATTCTTGTTTCACCTTTTTGTAGGCAAAGTTGTAGCCAGAACCGGTAGGAGTGGTCATCTTAATTGTCGTTGTGCTAGGATTAAACTACCTGTGATTAGCACCAATCTTGGTTTTACAATTATTGAGGCAAAAATTGCTTTTTCTCATCAATTATATATTTTTAAATTGATTTTACGCATGAAACATAGAACAATTTAAAATAAAATACTACCGCGGCAACATAAAGTTGTGAGCTGTGTTACACAACCAAAGACGTTTAAATGCAGTTCGTGGTCCAGTTAAACAAGTAGTGGGCATCATAATACAGGTCACAGCATGCTCACATAAGAACGAGTTTTGGTGGTAAGGTTCCAAAAGCTTACAGCCTGCACCAGTAATACCACAGATATTATTTCACTCGGTCCAGACCATAACATTTTTCCAATGAGTCCAAAAGTTATCAAATTACTTAGGCTAACCCCTGCCAGTGTAGACCAGCTTTTCTGCAGCCATGCATCAATCCATGTTATAACACTGATCCTCCACCTTAGAAACATCTCTACAGTCTCTGAATCTAGAGATGTCTCTCTGTGCCACCAACAGTCCCATGTCTCTCTGTGCCACCACCAGTCCCTCATTCCCTTAGAGCCAATGTGTCTCGTGGAGCCTAGCCTCCCTTGACCCCAATAACATCCCTTTTGGAGTCAAGAGTACAGATATAAAATTGACCTCAGTTAGACATTTCCTAGTTGCTGGCCAGAACTCCTGGAACTTGGGGTACAACCATGTAATATGAAAGAATGAGCCTCTTCAATTACATCCTCTCAAGCACATTTTACCAAATATCTGCAGATTTGTTCCAGTATAATATAAACAGTCCATAATTTTGTACTGTACACATCTAAATCCAGAACAAATTGCTACCTTCCTTGTGTACACCAACTCCTCCTCCCAATCTGAGTCATCAATAGGGTTGATGTCAACCTGCCACTTACATCTCAGTCTATCCATTGTGTTTGGGTACATGTTGATTTGGGTCTTGTTTATCATTGAAATTACTTTTCACGGTAGCAGTTCATTAGTGTCCTGTCTTCTAAAGACACACACTCTTGTATATCATCCTCAAGATTAACTTTGTCTTAAGGTGTGTGAAAATTACATGTATTTGAACATTTCATTGGGTGCCAATTCAAAATCAGCTTGTATCTAGTGAAACAGTGTCCTTCCCTCTCCATGCATCTCCAAGGGTGAGTCCCTATCCTCTCCCAGGCTTGAAACCCCTGCATAAGTCTAAGAGCAAGTATGAGTTTGCTGACCCATGAGGCGCACCTTTAGTAAAATCTCCCTCACAATTTCAAATATCATGTGGTTACCTTCCAAACCTGTACCACTGCTGTGTTTGGACCAGGGAGACTGCATTGTATCCTGCCACCATAAAGCACCTGTGTCATCCCTGAGCACCCAACGCATAGTGGTCCACTCTTAGGGAGGGCTCTTGTTGCTGCACAAAGGCCCATTTATTTATTACTGCAGGATGAGATGCCCAGTAGCACATACCCCCATCATGCACTGCACTGTGCCATGATTATAGAAACTGAAGAAGCCTGTTATCACACAGTAAGGTGTGGAGACTGGCATCCAACTTAGAAAAAAAACACCCGGCACCCAAAACAGTGTGTTTTGTAACACTTATTTGGGAGGGTAATCATTTTGTAGAGCTCAGCTCATCCCGCTGTGACTGCGGAAATGGTTACTTCTATCTTGAATTGTGTATGGACTTTTGATTCATGTTCCTTGATAAAGCATTCCCTAGAAATCAGGATGTATATTCCTAGTTACCTAAACCAGTGCAGATCTATATGGAAAAGGCATTCAGCTTGCCCTGCTGGAGTCCAACCAGGCACGGGATTAGCACTGATCTCATCAATCCCAGCAAAATAAGACTATTTGCCAAATAGCCCTAAAATATACAGTAGCCTCTCTTAAGAGGTGTCTTGGGCTGCAATATAAAGGAGGACATCATATGCATACAAGCATATATGCTTGTCTCATGTGTCCATCCATCGGAGTACCGTGATAAGAGGGTACTCTCATCTCCAAAATGTTAGAGACTCTGTGGTTAGAGTGAAGCTCAATGGGGACAATGGGCACCCCAGTCTCATATGTCTGTTTAAGGCTTAAGGTTGGGACATCACCCAGTTTAATCATAGCCACCTAGTGTCTGTGTGTGCAAGAGTTTATCCACTAGAGAAAATGGTAAAGAATGCCTGAGCCCTAGATATTGGATGAAAGAAGGCCAGGTTTAGCTTTGTGAGGGTTTATGCTACAGGCTACTGCAAAGGAGCCTAATTAGCATCCCAGTGAATGCTAACAGGATCGAAAATGACTAATATCTAGACCTGAAATTGCAGTGCAGTTGTAACTGCTCCCTGTGACTTAGAAGCGCTGTGTCTGTGGAGCGCTCTCCCTTCTACTCTAATTCAAATGGAATAATAGTACACCTGAACCTGGTGGTGAATGGAACATGCCATTAATCCTCTTACTCTAAGCCTTGATAAAGCACATTGTAGTGCGAAACGTGCTGTCTCTCTCATTTGCTTACTATTTGTGAAGGAATAAAGATACATTCAAACCTACTCTCCTGGGAACCTGCTTTCGTTACACATTTTCCACTCAATCGTCTGTTTTTTCTAGTCTCTAGATCTTGCTCTATTCCAGATGAGCATCAGTACATAGACACATTTTGCATGTGAACTGAAAGCCATTCCATATCTGATAGAATTTAATCTCAACTTAAGTTCTCAGCTATGTCTCTTTGAATTTGGGTTTCCCAGGAGAGATCGGGCTCAAAGTGGCTGGGGTACAAATTGAAAACCATACTCACAAAGTGGGTGTGCTCTTGATACGGTATATGTCTTAGTTAAGAAGAGGGAAGAGTACACATGGTTCCAAGACTTTAGTGGGCATTACCCTGATACTAGCCAAACAAGATATCACTAACTGTTGGAAAAGCAGCAGCCCCCCTACGCTGGCAGATTGGCTACGGAGAATGGACGCCTGTCCATTGGCAGAAAAAGCTGTGTATCGGGCACGTGGGTGTCCGCAAAAATATCACAGAATTTGGGAACCAATGATTAGAACACAAGACTTTAATGGACAAAGCTGATGAACATGCCCCAGGGTGTAGTTACATAAGGAGCAACAAGTGCACATTTGTGGCTGCGATGGAGAGGGGCCTACTGCAAACTTGGATTTGTGGCCTGTATGTTAAAACAATCAAACGTCTCTTGTTGTGCTCTGTGAGGTCTGAGATATGCCTGTATCTTTTCTCTAAAAAAGTAATAAAAACAAGTTATATAAAAAAGAAATCTGAAGAGCTGCAATCTGGTCATCTCCCTACACCTCCTAAGACACTCAGGGGCATATTAGCAAGGGCTTTATCGCCGCTTTAGCAGCACTTTTTGCCGCTAAAGTGGCAATTTTTTTTATCGCCCTATCAGCAAGCTGTCGCTAACAGGCGTTAGCGACAGCTTTCTGGCGATAGCGGCCGGTTTTCCCATCGCCTTGCATGCCAGCGATAATTATCGCTAATGACATGCAAGGTAGGCGTTCCCAACTAAAAGCGACTGAAAACAGTCGCTAACACAACTCCCCCCTATTAGCAACGCAGGCGAAGCGATAAAAAAAGTCGCGCGAATATCGCTAGAATTTAACACCTGCTAAAAACATGACTTACCTGTTTGTTGAATGGGAGGTGGATTGTCAGGCTAAGTCCACCATGAGCGTTAATGCGTGAATATCGCTGGATTTCCAGCGATATTCACGCATTTCACCGCTTATCGCTGGATATTTTATCGCATTGGAGATAAACGTTGCTAATAGCGTGTTATCTCCGCGATAATATCCAGCGATAGGCGGCGATAAAAAATAACGCGCTAAGCGCGGTTTGCGATAATTATCGCAAGTTGTTGCTAATATCCCCCTCAGTGACTTGCTATATAATCCAGAGTGAAGGTTCACTTTGGATAAGCTGTGCTGCAGAACCTTTTAGCCCTTGATTCGTGTGTCTCTTATTAGCTTCCAAGTAAGAAGATGTACTCCTGTGGCAGTGGAGTATCGATTATCATTTAAATGGCAATAGTTATTGATGTGTAGTGCTACCAATAGATCCAGATAGCAGGCCGACACCTGGCAGTGCTCTAAAGAAGACTGATCCATATTCTTCTGAGACGGAAATAGTGAAACATTAAAACCCAGCCTTGGCTATTTCATGTAATATGATGTAGTTGGAGCCATTGCTAGAAATTGCATATGAATGTTTGATACATCCTGTTTATTGCCCTTCTCAGAGGTTCTTGGGTACTGCCTCTGGCACAGCGAATGTTAAATAGGTGTGGATTAATTGAGTGTACTAATCACGAGGAGAACCTCAGTCGCTTACTTGATTATGTACATTAAAACAGGCAGATCATGTTTTGTATCTGGGTGCCTTTGCATTTCTTCGGCAAGCATTCATTTTTCAAGCACTGTGTGCTGTACTGCCCACTATAGCCAAATAAAGCCAGGAGAACACAATTATTATCCTATATTTTGAGAAAATGGTGTAATGGTCTTGCAAATTTAAAGGTATCGGTCTCCCTTTATCTATCCAGCAACCATATGTATTTCCTATATTTAGACTTTCATGTTGAACATTTATTTTTTCACTGACAATTGTAGCCACTGGCAAGTGCAAAACAGCATTTAATTTTGGTTCTCAGGATGTCGATGCAAAAGTCCCCAAACACTGGTGCTACAAATTAATACGAATGTAGATGGTAACCGTGTATCCCAGTAGGCACCTGGGAACATGACATGCTAAAATATAAAGGTAAAATTATTCAACCACCATTTTTATAGTTGTCAAATCTATGCACAGAGAGTTAGTTTAGAACACCTTTTATTAGCTTAGACAGACATTTAGTTGAAAGAAAAGAAAAGGAAGTGGAAGAAGACTGCATCACACAAACATAGTCCATTAGCAAATATTTGGAACTGTGCTGGGCAATCTAAAGGATGTTTCACATTGCATGGTAATTACATGGGTATCCCAAATGCAACAATAGTGAGTAAAATCTAGTCAACAGACAATTAAAAAAATACATACTTAATACATATTGCTCAAAAATGACTTCATAAGTGACAGTAATTGATAGACAAATCACATTGAAGATATACTTTTGGTAAACCCTACTCAGTGCTTATGCTGGTTAATTTATGTTTCAGCTATTTAGACACAATTATAGGGTCTTCATCAGGACATATATAACTTACACGCTTTGCACTTCTGTTGTAGATCTACTGTTCATAGTTTTCTGTAGCCGTTTTGTCAGGATATACATTATTTTGCAAACGTGTTTCAGATGTGATAGATATTTGACCAGGAAGAAAATTGTAAACTTGAAGATAGTATAGAGAAAGGAAATCAGAACATAAATGACTAGAGTGAGGGCAGGGTGCAGAGGGATTATGAAGGAAAGAAACTCAAGAATGAGGAGTGAAGGTGGTACTCCAATGTACAATTGCATGTGGTTTGGGGACGGTAATTCTTAAAGAATGTTAAGGAACATTAATGAAGTGGTTGGGTTTTGGTGGTTGTTGCAGACCTACACCTACTTTGGGGCAAAACATAACATCCTCAGGAGCCAGTTTGCTATGAGTATTTGAAACTTGATTGTTTTAATTGTAGCCTCCCTCAGCTCAGTGATATACAGAAATATAGATGGGTCACAGAGTTACAGGGATGTTTTTCACAGATGGGTCCTGAGTTACATCAAATAGACAATGAGAATGAATCCTAAGTTGCCTGTGATGTCACTCAGAACCCCGAGGCGAAAACATCCCTGTAACTCACAGTTATCCATTTATAATTTTATGTTATGTATGCCCCCAAAATCAACTGCGTCTGCTTACAGCTGCTAGGCCGAAGCATAGGAGTGATATAGGAGCCATACATATTATGGCATCTTGTCCCTGTCCCAAATTTGAAATAAATAGCTTACCTGCAGTCCTTACAAAAACTATACTACCTTCCCTGCCTTCTTTCGACCTCCTGAAGTTGTGCTTTCTGCTTTCAATCAAACCAGACAAGCAGCACTGCAGAGAGCCCTGTCAACATAGACTGGACAGCCTTTATGACACAGCAACTGTGGGTAACAAGTTTTGTTATCGACTGTTGCTAAGTCATAGCAGTAAATTATCAGATTTAGAATCTGGTGTAAACAATAGAGGATTCCTAAGGAAGCCACAAATAAAATATAAAATCATAGCTGGGAAACAATGAATAATGGGGATGTTTTCCACAGGTTCCGGGTGACATCAAATAGACAACAAGAGCAAAGTTGTCTATGATGTCATGCAGAACCCAGAGGTGAAAAACATATGTTTATTTTTTACCCATATATTTTATGTTATGTCTAGCCCCCAACATCATATGACCCTGCTTTCATGCGCTACGCAGGTGCAAATGAGTGAAGGGAAGCAATACATATTTTGGCTTTCCCTCCCTGTTCCAAATGTTAAAAACACTCTCTTGTTTCCAGCCACCCAACCCACCACCTTCAGTGCCATTCAACCCTCTCTCTAAACTGTGCCCACTGCCCTCCCTCATAGCAGAGAGCCAGTGCTGCTCTGACAGGTTCTTAGAGAGGCCTGTCAGAGCAGCCTGGAATTTATTTATGACATTGCAGTGGGGCTAACAACTTTTGTTACCCATTGTTGCTACGTCCTATCAGTGCATATTCATAACCAGATTTAGAATGTAGTGTTAACTCTAGTGGCTGTTTGTGAGAGCCATGCATTACAGAAAGAATCACCAGTGGTGACTAACCAATTCTGAAATGTTTGTTAACATTATTCGCTGTTTGCTACCTCAGGGCAAGGCCTAGGAAGAAGCAGGTATTTTAGAAAGCCCTAAAAGTTGGTAGCACTGTTTCTGATAGTCTGACATGTTTGAAATAAAATGTGAAATTATTGGCCGGGCATGCTGTTGTCCTCAAGAAACCATGAGGAAATGTGTAACTAAAGATAAGATTCAAACAGCATTTCATATAGCAATCAATAACAATAAACCTTGACTCAAAGAGGTTCGAGACCAGTAATTTAGAAACCGTGAAGGTTTATTAAAATATTAAAGTGCAGTACAGAAGGTAAAAATATAGCAACGTCAATTGAAATGCATAATATTTTAATTATAAGCATAAGGCTCGTAAATCATTTAAAATAGATTAAGCATGGCAAAATCAGAAAAATTGTTTAAGTCCAGAATATACAGCAAATCAATAGAAAATTGGGCAACTTCTCTAGGGCACAGGAAAGAGACCAAACGATCATCGGGCTCACACCCAAAAACACATCCGTTGTATAACAAAATGTACCATAGAAAGCAATGGAAATTGCACAATCAGCATAGGGTGTGCAAATGTATCACCACACCTTCAAATCATAATACATCATTACGAAACGTCATTTAATACCACCATCCTAGCTCTATTCCCCTAAATCAATCTTGATGAATCTCCTCTGACCTAATGTTGTCAGACATGTGAGCACAAATCTGGTTACATAAACAATAGAAGCCTTATGAATGAATAAACCTACAGTTGAACTAAATGACTTCCTCCGAGGCTCTTCAGGAACAGCATGTATACACAAAGCATCAGTGCACATTTTACTGCATGTGGTGTCGATGAGAAGTGAAAACATTGTTAATTCTAAGTCGAAGATGGAGTCAAGGCCTAGTTGATGCTTTGTTCGGCCTATGCCAGGAAAACACCAGTTCTGTACATCACAGCATTTACGTTTCAATTGCAAAATGTTCATGTTACACAGCAAATATTATTTCAACTAAAAAATAACACCAGCAAATCTAAGTAGTAGACTTTTTCTCTCTAAGGAATTTTGTAGTGTCACTAAATCGCTTATTCCTGAAACGAGCATAAAAGTTGGCAAAACTGAGTCTGAACTAATTAAGAGAACATCCATCAAAGATATTAGGATGCCATCTGTTAAAATGATGGTGGAATCTTTTTTCTTAGTGAAACCCTTTGTCTGTTACCTTTGTACTGCATGCTCAGGTGTTGGCCATTCCTCCTTTCTTTTCTGTTACCTGTCTCATTCTGCTTTTCTGACTAAAGTACGGAGTGTCTTGAAGGCCTTCCCTACACCTGAAGCATCTTTTTTTCTTAATTGTATCCATCGCATCAGGTGAACATTATGCTTGATAAAACTGTTGAAATGCCCTTTTACGTTAGCCTATGAACTCTGTACTAAGATTCATATTTGTCCCACTCATTTACAACTTATTTGTTTTACTAAGGTCATTTTTGAGCAACAATGATGTTATGTTTATTACTTCTTCTTTCATGTCATTGAATCCCCCTTTGTGGAAAGCTTATTCAGAGATCCATTGAAGGTCATATGATAATAGTTTTTACCCTTAAGCTGTGGAACTGTACGTCTGAAGTACTTTTTAAACATTGAGAATACAATGTTGTTCTTGGATCCTTGAAAGTATCTTGAAAAAAGGCCAGGTAGGATTGGAGATTATAGCAGAGTGGGAGATTAATGAAACTTGGAATAAGACTGTGTTACTGCATGTTTATCTGGAATTTATGTCATATACATTCTACAGGTTTAGGCCCTGTAGAGCAAAGACATTCCTTTTAATATATATATATTATACAAACGTCTCGAAAACAAATAGAAGCTTTTTTTCCCCAAAACAGACTGCACAGTACATACCTTTTAAAAACTAATAATAAAAAGTAATTGAATCAAGTGATCGACATATTCGAAAGAAAGTGGGAAAAATAATTAAGAGCATGTAGGGATTACTTGACTAGCATTACCCCCTACAAGAAACGGCACTGTAAAATTGCCCATGATAGAGCTGTCAGCATCCATTTTAACACTGCAGTTTCAAATCATGCTTGACAAGTCCGCTGAGCCACATGTAACACTTGTTACATGTGGCTCTGCATTTACCCTTGACATGCAAAAAGTCTGAAACTGAAACAAAAGTTCAACAACCAGTCCCTGCCTGCCTTTGAGGCGCAGTGTACCCTTTCATATGACAGTGTCATATCTGGCAGAAGGGCTGAGTGCCTGCAGTGGAAAGGGTGATACACAGCATGGACAGCTGTGGTGAACATGTCCTACTCCTCACAAGCAGATGGTACTCCATGGAGTGCAGTCTTTCATACCATTGTGGTGACTACAGCTCTCTTTTTAGCAGCCATGCAGTAACCTTTGATGGAGGTGCATTAAGATATCACATGGAGGTTGGAAGAGGTGCTTGCGGGTGAAAGCAAGTATGCATTGGAGAGATGCAAAGTAGATGGAGGTAGTGTCATAGCCTCTTATTCTTGTGATGGAGTACACCATTTCCACATAGTGAATTGCATTTGGGGGGGAGGGGGGATCAGTTCTGGAGCGAAGCCATGGAATGGTAACCCACCACACCCTAGCAAGAGGGCAAGTCCTGGACAGTTCAGGTTCTGTTTCTCCCTTAGCAAATTGGAAAACTTTGAATTCCAGAAATCAATTTTGTTATATGTTTGATTGATGTCAAGGTGCCATCTCTACCAGTTATTTGACAGGCAATACGTTTGTGTTTCTGCTTCTTAACAGATGATTCAGCTCCAGAGAGTGTTAATGGCCACGAGTCCATTGGACAACCCAACTCCACTACTCCAGGGGAAACACAGGAGGAGGCGACTGAGCCCACAACTAACGGTCAGGCAAAATTGGAGCCAGACGACCAGCCTCTGAACTTGAGTGACATTCCTGTCTCTTCTCAGCCAAACTCTGAATGCAGAATAGAAGAACAGAGCCTTAACGGGAAGAGCACGTACAATAGCCTACTGATGCCTGACATCAAGATGGAGACAGAAACACAGGAAAATGGAAATAAGGTAAGGAGGCTCACTCTCTGTGAAAGAAAGGCAAGTAGTGTGAAATAGGAACAGGCTAGGCAGACAGAGATGTCAATATGCATGTACATACCCACAGCATCAGCATTGTGACCCTGGCTACAAAGACTCAAGCCGCAGCACGTCGGGATGTTTTTATTTATTATTGTGCAATGGAAATTCATAAGGTATTTTTAAGGTGGCTATTTGTTGTTTATTTCAAATTCTGGGGTCCAGGGGATTAGATTGAAAGTGTCACCTACCCCAGCTTGTCACTTCTTTCAGCTCCATCATGCCTTCACTTACTAATAAAAATTAAGCTCACTTTTTCACAAAACATTTTGGGGCTTATTACGATGTCGGTCTGAGTAGCCTCCGACTAACACAGTCTCGGACTCTGGACCGACTGACCTGAGGTCGGCGGTTCTGTCCGCCTGATTACGATGCGACCGAAGACTGTTTGGTCTGTTTCCCACTGTTCTATATGGGAGCTTGTATCACGGCCATAAACCGGCCGTAATACAGGATCCTATAGAGAAATGGGGGGGCTGTGAAACCCTGCACCCTGTGGCAGGCACCCCACGTTGCCTGCCACACAGTGCATGGTTTTACAGGGGCAGTGTTAGGTACCCCCTTGACCACTGACCGTAGACCGCAGAGGCAAGGGGGCCCTGCTAGGGGCCCCAAAGGTTGCTTTCCAACAGCCTTCCCGCATCGGAAAGGCCAGCACGGAAAGGCTGTGAGAAACTGACATCGTAATCCCGACGGCGGAAATGCTGTCCATAGGGGATTACAGTGCGGATCCGACCGACAGGAAGACATTGTAATCGGTCGGTCGGACTGCAAACTGACCGAGTCGGTTGGAAAGCCTACAACTGCGGTCGGAAAGCCTCCGCCTATTGGTCGGAGGCTTTTCGACTGACATCGTAATCGGCCCCTATGTATTTAAGGTGTGCAATTTTTATTGGAAATACATCTACTTACTTTTTTGCCCTGAAACTTGTAACCATTTGCGTTAGAATTACAAATAAAATGACCATAACGTTTTAGTGGAGAGTTCCATTCAGTTCCTAAACTGGGTTCAATCCTAATATATATTGCCAATTTTAGTTTGAGATAGAGGAGATGACAAAACACCAACTCTGTAAGAAATGACTCCCTGAGTTCCCAGCTGTCAGGGTGGCAGCATATATCTAAAATCCAGCCGTTCTTAAAGTTATTCTGAATGGGGTCTTTTTCACTGAGTGTAGAGCAAGAAGATGCCAAACTGTCACTTCTGTTTTAACTATGTTATCAATAACACAAACAGAATAAAAGTCTATTGCCTAGATTCCCCATGCTCTACCTCCACAAGAAGTGACATCATTGCATTTCCAGCATCCATCTCTACAGGAAACGACATAATGTGTTGCCACCAACACCATATTAAAAAAAAGAAGCCAGAGAAGAGGCATTCCAGCTTTCATCTCCACTTGAAGTAACATAACTGCATTTCCCAGGATCTCGCTCTACAGGAAGTGATGTCAATGCATTTATCATCATTTCTCACTAAAAGAAATGCATCTTTAAAAGAAGAATCCAGAGGAGCGGACTTCATTCTATAGGCTCCATCATCACAAGAAGCGACATCACTGCATTTCAGTATCCATCTCTACAGGAAATGACATAACATACTTTTATGTATAATATTTTTTTTTAAAAGCTAGAGAAGTGGACTTCATTCCAGTTTCCATCTGCACAGAAAGTAACATAACTGCATTTTCCAGCATCTCACTCTACAGGAAGTGACGTCAATGAATTTACCATCATTTCTCATTAAAGGAAATGCATCTTTAAAAGAAGAATCCAGAGGAACGGACTTTATTATCCAGTGTCCCTCATCACAAGAAGCGATATCACTGACATTCCTAGTATCTATCTCTCCAGGAAGTAAGATCGCCTCCTGCCTTCTCCCTCCTTCACTCCACTCCTAAAGGCATCCCACCACCTGACAATCTCCAGCAAAGGCAAAGAGTGTACAAGACACGGGTGTCTCTTGCTTGAGCCTTTTAGTGTGCAGAAGGATCTTGATCCAGAACCACTGCTTCATGTCAACCTGCAAGGTAAGAGTACATAGAATGCCTCAACCAGAACACCACACCGTCAGGCGTAGCAATCATACCGAGGCCTAGACCACACAAACATGAACAAAGCACCTTCACAAAGCATAGACACAACCTCTTAGGCATCTCAGTAACCACCATACACCTCCAACCTACTAAACACACTCTCCAACATTTGCTCATCAATGCACACTTTATAGTATTCTGTGCTCTACACATCACAGACCTCATTTCCTATCACAACCTTCATTAGCTCCTCATCACAGACACATGGCTTACCCCCACATCCTTGCAAAACATAAGATGTCATTCTACCCACAGGTTACAGCATTTAGCATGCAGACCATGCTAATAACAAGGGAGAAGGCCTCAGGTATCCTGAACAAAACAAGGACTTCATAGCCAAATTATCAGATCTCCTCACTACCTCGTCCACTCAAAACACCCATAGTACCATTCTTGGTGACTGTCTTCAAACTCCTGGACAACTCATGCACACAAAAAAACAATATACATCCTCTTCAACCTCATTGACATGCTTAACATGATGCAGCATGTCAACCAATCAACATATTCCAAAATCCACATCTTTGACCTCATCTTCTTGACATTATCAACCATTCATTCATTGCAGACCTCTCATACTCCTAGACCGGACAGACCACCTCGCTATTCCCATTGTCCTGCTCAACCGCATCAAGATAAACCAAAAGAGAACAACTATTACCGAATCTTTCAAAGACTTCTCCATAGACAGCCTAAAGCTTTACTTCAACACCCTTCTAAATAATTTCAACAAATTTCTGAAGACTCGTGTGAAAACCTACACTACAACTAAAACACAAATGTGCCAATGGAAACATTCAGCACTCACAGGCCAGATCCACCCAAACCTGAGGAAACACACGCTAGACTCAGGCCACCTTGCCAACTTCTGGTCTATCACTCATCTATCCTTCATTGTCAAGATCATGGGAAAAGCAGTCTATACACAACTTAAATATCAAATCAACACCAACCCTCTCCTGTGTGAGTATCAATCCATCTTTAGGTCATGATGCAGGACAGATGCAGTTACCATACAAAATATAGATGATACCTTCTTAATTACAGATAAAGACAACACCACCTCCTGATATTACTAGACTTCTGTGTTATGATATGTATATTTGTAAAGCACACTATCACCCACAAGGGTATCCTGGCTCAGCAGGTGTGTGAGCTTAGTGTTCCCTATGGTTGGCTGGTTAATTGAAAAGCCGAGTCTTCAGCTTTGTGTGGAATTCAAGAGGAGAGAAGGAGGCTCTGATGTGGAGTGACAGGCCGCCTGTTCCATGCTTTAGGAGTGATGTAAGAGAGCACCCATCCTCCTGATCTGGTTCTGTGTGTGCGTGGGATGTGAGCGAGTTGGAGTCCTGCGGAGCGGAGGTGTCTCGGTGGTTGGTGGAAGGAGATGCTACTGTTCAGGTAGGTGGGGCCCTGAGTTGTAAGGTACTTTGAATGTGTGTGAGGAGTTTGAGTTGAGTGCATTGGTGTTTTAGGAGCCAGTGGAGTTCCCTGAGATGTGGTGTGATGTGAGTTCTGTGTCAGTAGTTGAGGATGAGTCTGGCTGCAGAGTTCTGCCTTCAACACAGTCAACTGCCTGACCCTCAGTCACTATTTGACATCTTTAACAGGATTCACTGAAAACATTGTTCGGGTTTTTTGCTCCAACCTAACCAACTGAGTTAATTCCAATGGGCAGCTTTAGGTCCCCGATTGTATTGCTCACCTGCCGAGTTCCCCAGGGATCCATCTTGTTCCCCTCATCTTCAATCCATTGGGGCTCTACTTACACGTAACATCAAAATTCACCAGTACTCCAACCACACAAATGCATTTGAAGGTCTTCTTTACACAGACATCCTGCACCTCAAATACTGCTTTCATTTTATCCAGACCTGGTTGTGCATCACCTACCTGATATATCAGGAAACAAGAGTGAGCCCAATCCATTGTACCAGGAACCTAGGGCAATACAATCTAGAAGTAAAACAATAGTTCATTGTTGTTTCATTTTTATAACAAAAGCATCTGTTTTCTAGTGGATGGCAGCAGTATCCACATGTGAATATCCTGATCACAATAGGAAATACATACACAATGTGTAATCATCTAATGTTTTTGTTGGACCTATCTTTCTTAGGGTGGTCTTCCCTCAACTTTTTGCCTGCTTCCCTACACTTTTTGCTGCATCTTTTTGTTGGCCATAGGACTCTGAGCACTTTGCCACTGCTAACCAGTGCTAAAGTGCATGTGCTTATCACCTAAACATGTTGATATTAGTGTACACGTGATTGGCATATTTAGTTTACCTGTAAGTCTCCTGTAAAGTGGTATACCATGCACCCGGGGCCTGTAATCTAAATGCTGCTAGTGGGGCTAAAAATGTTACAACAAACAAATGATGGACGGAATGCTGACAATGCAAACATTCTCCCCCAGTCAAAAGATCTGGGTTAAATCCATCGTTCTTATGCCCACTACGCCACCCCAGTTTGGACCCAGCCATATGCAAATCAGTCTTGACCCTGTGCCCCATGGGAACAGTCCAGGCCGAACTGCCAGGCCAGGTCCTCCCTGGACCGGAAACAAGCATCCTGGGACCGGTTACAGGGTATATCACCCTTCTTCAGCCAGGCTAGCTTGAATCCAGTGGCACAGTGAGCAAGGAACCCACGTCTGGGCATACCCATCCCACTTAGGGCGAAAAGTGTTACAGCAAACAAATGATGGACGGAATGCTGACAACGCAAACATTCTCCCCCAGTCAAAAGATCTGGGTTAAATCCATTGTTCTTTTGCCCACTACGCCACCCCAGTTTGGACCCAGCCATATGCAAATCAGTCTTGACGCTGTGCCCCATGGGAACAGTCCAGACCGAACTGCCAGGCCAGGTCCTCCCTGGACCGGAAACAAGCATCCTGGGACCGGTTTCAGGGTATGTCACCCTTCTTCAGCCAGGCTATCTTGAATCCAGTGGCACAGTGAGCAAGGGACCCATGTCTGGGCATATCCATCCCACTTAGGGCGAAAAGTGTTACAGCAAACAGATGATGGACGGAATGCTGACAATGCAAACATTCTCCCCCAGTCAAAAGATCTGGGTTAAATCCATCGGTCTTTTGCCCACTACGCCACCCCAGTTTGGACCCAGCCATATGCAAATCAGTCTTGACCCTGTGCCCCATGGGAACAGTCCAGACCGAACTGCCAGGCCAGGTCCTCCCTGGACCGGAATCAAGCATCCTGGGACCGGTTTCAGGGTATGTCACCCTTCTTCAGCCAGGCTAGCTTGAATCCAGTGGCACAGTGAGCAAGGGACCCACGTCTGGGCATACCCATCCCACTTAGGGCGAAAAGTGTTACAGCAAACAAATGATGGACGGAATGCTGACAATGCAAACATTCTCCCCCAGTCAAAAGATCTGGGTTAAATCCATCGTTCTTTTGCCCACTACGCCACCCCAGTTTGGACCCAGCCATATGCATATCAGTCTTAACCCTGTGCCCCATGGGAACAGTCCAGACCGAACTGCCAGGCCAGGTCCTCCCTGGACCGGAAACAAGCATCCTGGGACCGGTTTCAGGGTATGTCACCCTTCTTCAGCCAGGCTAGCTTGAATCCAGTGGCACAGTGAGCAAGGGACCCACGTCTGGGCATACCCATCCCACTTAGGGCGAAAAGTGTTACAGCAAACAAATGATGGACGGAATGCTGACAATGCAAACATTCTCCCCCAGTCAAAAGATCTGGGTTAAATCCATCGTTCTTTTGCCCACTACGCCACCCCAGTTTGGACCCAGCCATATGCAAATCAGTCTTGACCCTGTGCCCCATGGGAACAGTCCAGACCGAACTGCCAGGCCAGGTCCTCCCTGGACCGGAAACAAGCATCCTGGGACCGGTTTCAGGGAATGTCACCCTTCTTCAGCCAGGCTAGCTTGAATCCAGTGGCACAGTGAGCAAGGGACCCACGTCTGGGCATACCCATCCCACTTAGGGCGAAAAGTGTTACAGCAAACAAATGATGGACGGAATGCTGACAATGCAAACATTCTCCCCCAGTCAAAAGATCTGGGTTAAATCCATCGTTCTTTTGCCCACTACGCCACCCCAGTTTGGACCCAGCCATATGCAAATCAGTCTTGACCCTGTGCCCCATGGGAACAGTCCAGACCGAACTGCCAGGCCAGGTCCTCCCTGGACCGGAAACAAGCATCCTGGGACCGGTTTCAGGGTATGTCACCCTTCTTCAGCCAGGCTAGCTTGAATACAGTGGCACAGTGAGCAAGGGACCCACGTCTGGGCATACCCATCCCACTTAGGGTGAAAAGTGTTACAGCAAACAAATGATGGACGGAACGCTGACAATGCAAACATTCTCCCCCAGTCAAAAGATCTGGGTTAAATCCATCGTTCTTTTGCCCACTACGCCACCCCAGTTTGGACCCAGCCATATGCAAATCAGTCTTGACCCTGTGCCCCATGGGAACAGTCCAGACCGAACTGCCAGGCCAGGTCCTCCCTGGACCGTAAACAAGCATCCTGGGACCGGTTTCAGGATAGGTCACCCTTCTTCAGCCAGGTTAGCTTGAATCCAGTGGCATAGTGAGCAAGTGACCCACGTCTAGGCATACCCATCCCACTTAGGGCGAAAAGTGTTACAGCAAACAAATGATGGACGGAATGCTGACAATGCAAACATTCTCTCCCAGTCAAAAGATATGGGTTAAATCCATCGTTCTTTTGCCCACTACGCCACCCCAGTTTGGACCCAGCCATATGCATATCAGTCTTGACCCTGTGCCCCATGGGAACAGTCCAGACCGAACTGCCAGGCCAGGTCCTCCCTGGACCGGAAACAAGCATTCTGGGACCGGTTTCAGGGTATGTCACCCTTCTTCAGCCAGGCTAGCTTGAATCCAGTGGCACAGTGAGCAAGGGACCAACGTCTGGGCATACCCATCCCACTTAGGGCGAAAAGTGTTACAGCAAACAAATGATGGACGGAATGCTGACAATGCAAACATTCTCCCCAGTCAAAAGATCTGGGTTAAATCCATCGTTCTTTTGCCCACTACGCCACCCCAGTTTGGACCCAGCCATATGCAAATCAGTCTTGACCCTGTGCCCCATGGGAACAGTCCAGACCGAACTGCCAGGCCAGGTCCTCCCTGGACCAGAAACAAGCATCCTGGGACCGGTTTCAGGGTATGTCACCCTTCTTCAGCCAGGCTAGCTTGAATCCAGTGGCACAGTGAGCAAGGGACCCACGTCTGGGCATACCCATCCCACTTAGGGCGAAAAGTGTTACAGCAAACAAATGATGGACGGAATGCTGACAATGCAAACATTCTCCCCCAGTCAAAAGATCTGGGTTAAATCCATCGTTCTTTTGCCCACTACGCCACCCCAGTTTGGACCCAGCCATATGCAAATCAGTCTTGACCCTGTGCCCCATGGGAACAGTCCAGACCGAACTGCCAGGCCAGGTCCTCCCTGGACCGGAAACAAGCATCCTGGGACCGGTTTCAGGGTATGTCACCCTTCTTCAGCTAGGCTAGCTTGAATCCAGTGGCACAGTGAGCAAGGGACCCACGTCTGGGCATACCCATCCCACTTAGGGCGAAAAGTGTTACAGCAAACAAATGATGGACGGAATGCTGACAATGCAAACATTCTCCCCCAGTCAAAAGATCTGGGTTAAATCCATCGTTCTTTTGCCCACTACGCCACCCCAGTTTGGACCCAGCCATATGCAAATCAGTCTTGACCCTGTGCCCCATGGGAACAGTCCAGGCCGAACTGCCAGGCCAGGTCCTCCCTGGACCGGAAACAAGCATCCTGGGACCGGTTTCAGGGTATTTCACCCTTCTTCATCCAGGCCAGCTTGAATCCAGTGGCACAGTGAGCAAGGGACCCACGTCTGGGCATACCCATCCCACTTAGGGTGAAAAGTGTTACAGCAAACAAATGATGGACGGAATGCTGATAATGCAAACATTCACAGGTTGTGCCACCCACACAAGTAGTCTTTTAAACCTGTCTCAGTTCTGCCATTGCTAGGCCTAAGTGTGCATTTTTCAGCCACTTCGAATTGGCATTTAAACCTACTTGCCAAGCCGTGAACTCCCCTTTTATTACACACAAGCCACCCCCAAGGTAGGCCCTAAGTGACCCTAAATAAAAGGCAGGACATGTACTATTAAGTTTTGCATGTCCTGGCAGTGACAAATAGCTAAATTCATTTTTCACTGCTGTGAGGCCTACTCCTTCCATAGGCTAGCATTGGGGACTCTTAAAACACCTTTTAAGCTGTAATTCCTGATTGTAAAGGAGTAGCTACATCATGTTTAATATTTTTCGAATGATGTTGATAAATCCTCTTTAATAGTAAAGTTGGATTTGACATCACCATGTTACCAATGCCACTTTTAGAAAGTGGACATTTCTCTGCTCTTAACTATGCTCTGTGTGCCTGCAGCCTTTCTTCAATACACATGTAGGTGACAGCTACACTTTGTGCATTCCCTCTAGACAGCCACAACACAGGAAGGGCTGGGTGTGGCAGGGGATTCAACTGCATACTGATAGACTTCCTGGCAGTAGCAGCCGGCAAGGCTCTCAGGTGGGGGGGTGGGCCTGAGGGGGCGTGGAGGTGTCTCGCGGGGGGTGGTGGGGTCGTGATTGCGGGAGGGAGCTTCACAAAAAAAAAAGGCTTACCTTTCCGCAGGGTCCCGGGCCCCGCATCTCTTGTCCTGCTTCTGCTCTCCTGCTTCCGACTTCAGAAACAGGAAGCAGGCAGCTGCAATGCAGCTTTGTGATTGGTCTGAGCGATTTGACACAGCGCTCAGCCAGGGGCTGTAGGGGTGGGCATTTTCTCCATGCAGGCTGTAATGCAGCCTGCTTGGAGAAGGGGAAAGTGTGCTTGACTGGTTTGGGCGGCACTAGAGGGCTGACCAAAAAGTCATTGCACACTTAGAAGTTGGCAAACCACTCCTTCCCTGCCCTGCTCCGTGAGCAGAGCAGCCCCGCCCACCCGCCCGCTTGCAAAGGAAACATAAAATGATAATAACTTACAGTTATTATCATTTTATATTTCCTTTCCTTTCCACTGCTCGAAGGCAGTGGGGCGACGCTTCTCCGCCATAGCGGAGGAGCAGCCACTGCTTCCTGGGCAGGAAGGCGAAGAGGTGGCTCACATCTGAATACATTGTGTCACGCCCTTACACAAAGGGCTGATTTACCCCCTACTAGTAGTCTGAAGCCAGGGCTGGGTTGAAAGGGATCCTTGTGCACTTCAGAGAACTCCTTTGAAGTCACCCCCTACATCACAGGCACTTTTGGGTACAAGCACCAGTTGAACGTTCAGAATATATTGACAGCTAATTCCCTGAAAATCAATCCGGACAAGACAGAGGTGCTGGCAATCATTATGAAGGGGAATCGCTGGATGGACAGTTTTTGGCCCCTCGAGTTAGGTTCCAGCCCCTTCCCAGGGCACCATACCAACAGTGAAAAGCCTTGGTGCTAAGTTGGACAGTAACTTGTCTATGTCCAAGCAAGCGGCGACAGTGTGAGGGAGTTGCACAGGTCTCTTGAGAAAGCTCCAGAAACTGGTTCCAATCCTTTTGCTTTCAACCATGCGAACAGTGGCAGTGGCAATGAATTGTCACGGTTGGATTATGGAAATGCCCTGTATATCGGACTCCCTAATAAGCTGTTTGGCAAGCTCCAGGTGATAATGAATGATACAGCAAGATTGCTGTTTAATCTATAAGATGGGCGCATGCCACTCCACTGTTAAAACAACTTCACTGGCTGCCAGTTAAACAGAGAGCCATGTTCAAATGCTTGTGCATTGCGCACAAGACGTTGCATGGCACTGTGCCAGTTTACATTAAGGAACGTCTGAGGGGCTACGTGCCTGGTCATTGTCTACATTCCTCCCAGGCAATCCCCCAGATCTGGAACAGACTGCCGAAAAGTTTGAGGAAAGAAACCGCCCCCTTTCCCTTTTGTGAGACCCTGAAAACCATTTTATTTAAATAAGCTTGCAGTAGCATTGTTGTCTAACCCTCGGGTAAGCGCCAAGAGACCAGTGGTATTTGCATGCTATATAAGTGTTATTAACATAACATAACTCTGCTGTGCTGAAAGGATTGCCACTTTGCTGTGACTAGCTCTTCTTAGGAACTGTTTCTGTGCTTTGCTGAGCTGCCCTACTGTCTGCTGATCACTGCCCTGCTGATGCCAAGGATTGGACCCTCTCACTTGAACCCAGAGTGACTCCAAGGGCTTGCTAGCTTGCCTCCTGTTTTTTTAAGTCTCAGGGACACAATAGACTTCCTGCAATCCTGCTGGTGCTGCTGGACTCTGCCATCTGTGAGTCCTACCATTACATAAGGTGCTCCCTCCAATCCTGGGCCTAAGAAGTGGGTTCTGCAGATGATTTCTGCAAAAAATTACGCATTGCCTCAACTGCGTGCGAATTTCCGCCGCATCGCCCTTCGACGTCGAGGACGAATGACAGCTTGCGCGGCTCAACGACGCCAGTCTGTGCAGCTCGACGACAACGAATGACAGCTTGCGCGGCTCAACGACTCCACTCTGTGCAGCTCAACGACGATGCATTGTCTTCATTTCAACGGAGACCGACGACGATGCAGTGACCCGAGTGCGTGGAAAAGATTGATGCATCGCGCCCTCGACACTTTGCTCCATACAAGGTACTTTTTCAGCAGACCTTGGGTGGGTTCTGTAGCTGGCCTGCCCACCATCGCTGTCAGCCTAAACTTTGAATTTGCACTGGTCCCTCGCGACCTCAAGTAACCTTTTGACCGCTAGTGTCTTCTAAGCACTGTTTTCACATTTAATCTTTAAAACTTCATAGCTCAACTTGATTTTTGTCATCTTGGTCTTGTTTTACTCAGATAAATATTCTCTATTTTTCTAACCCAGTGTGGAGTCTTTTTGTGGTGTTTTCATTGAGTTACTGTAATTTAAGTGTTACACAAATACTTTATATATTGCCTCTTACATTAAGCCTGACTGCTCTGTGCCAAGCTAACAGGTTAATTTACGGTGTGTATCTGACCTACCCTGACTAGGGTGGTGGTCCCTACTTGGATAGGGTGCCAACCTCTGCCAATTAGAGACCCAATTTATAACATTGGTGATCAGCGGTGAGGATAGAACTTGTGTTTGTGTAATACCTTATAGTAATTTAATGTTCACTACAACTCTGTACTTAGACCAATTCAAATCTATTCCTCCTGATTGGCAACATTTTTGTCTGTCCTGTACTAATTGTCATTTTTAAATTTTCAATTCTCCCTGATTGGCCTTTAGGCTTTTTCTGTTAAAACATGTCTCAATCTGGAGACGCAGCACCTACACTTGCACCTGAAGTTGTAGAATTTGATCTGGCCCGGATGGAGTCTCATACTGTGTCTCAGATCAAGGTCTTTTAAAAGAAATTTCATGTCTCAATGAGGGGGTTCACCAGGAAGGTGCACATGCAGAAATCCTTTAGGGCCTGGGCAGAGTCCCAGGGTGCAGGGGGTGATGACCTGGATGAGGAGCAGGAAATATCCTGACGAGGATGAGGAACTGACTCTGGATGCCAATGTGGGTTTGGGACTGCCTGTGGAAGTGGTAAACAACTTGCCAGCTGTAGTAGTTGTTCTCAGAGCCGGGAGCAGTGTCTCATTAAGGAACTTGTCCCCATAGGAGCTGGAGGAAGGAAACAGGAAAGGAAATTGAAATTGGAGCTTTCCAAATTAGAGAAAGAGCAAGCCATTAAGGAGAAAAGGCTGGCAATAGAGGAGAGGAGGATGGCCCTTGAGCTCAGCCTGAGAGAGCTAGACATAAGAGCCCTAGAAGCGGGGTCCATCAACAGCTGTAACTGTGGCAGCATACCTGCAGTGTCCTCACAGGAGCCCAGGTTTCATATTCCGAAGTTATGGTAACTAGTTACAATGTGGGGGATGACGTAGATAAATGAATGGCAGCCTATGAAGTGGCTTTAAAAGTGCACAGGGTCCCAGAGGAGTTCTTGGGGGGTGGGGGGTGGGGTAGTCTTTGGTGGTACATGCCCACAGTGGAGAGGGATACATGCCTTACATTACAGGTGGGGGGCCAAACCAACTATCCTGCCAGGAAGGCCATTTTAGTCAGGAAGTTTGGTTTGACACATGAGAAGTACAGGCAACGGTTCAGGGCTAGTCACAATCTCTCTACACAGACATGGGTGGATTTCCTGGATTACGCTGGTAAAACACAGAAGGGCTGAGTGAGAGGCAGCAAGGTTGATGATTCTGAAGGATTGTACAACCTATTTTTGAAGGAGCACATTCTTGACAATTGTTTTCCAGAGCTGTGTCAACACCTGGGGGATAGCAAGATGACTGACTCTAGGTAGCTTGTTGAGGAGGCGGACATCTGGGTCAGAACCAGAGTGTCCAGGAAGGTACCTGGGGGGCACTCCCAAAAGGGTGGTCAAAGTTCCCAACAAAAGAAAGAGGGGGAGATAAAAATAAGGAGTCTAAAGGCCCCCAAAATGTCTCACAGGAGAAAGGGTCTGGTTCTCATTCCCAGTCTGGCCACCAGAAACAAAACTACCCGGACAAAAGTCAGCAGTCTAAAACTCCCAAGTGCTATGAGTGCGGTGAGTATGGATGCTACAAAGGGCATCCCAACTGTCCAAAAAGAGTGCACCCTCACACTGGAGGTAAGAACCCAGGGGTGGCTAGCATAGTTCTGGGGGAGGCGTTTGTCCCAGTTAATGGGGTAGAGTTACCCTATTGTCCCTGGGTGACAGCGAGATGGTTTCTAAGATCCATGTGGCATCAAATACTACAAAGTATAGACAGTGGGTCAGCATCAATGAGCAAGGAGTTGAGGCTCTGAGAAACACAGGTGCCAGCATGACTATGGTAAGAAGTCACCTGGTGTCCCCAGAGCAGGTGATTCCCAATGCATTCCACCAAGTTGTGGTGACTGACAGCAGGGAGGGTCACTATCCCGTGGCCCTGGTTCTATTTGAGTGACGGTGGGGGGGTTACTGGTTTTCTGAAAGTTGCTGTAAGCCCTGCTAGGCCTGTGGACTGTTTGTTGGGTAATGATCTTGAGCACACTATCTGGAAAGAAGTGGTGCTCAAGGCTCATGTGGAGATGTTGGGGTTACCTAAGTGGATCTGTGCCATGTCAAGGTCCATGGCTGCCTGGGATGCAAGTCAAAAAGGGCTGGAGCCTGGAATAATGGCCCAGTCAGCTGCTAAAAAAGGGAAAGGCAGAATGTGTGGGAAACCAGCTGCTGAATGTACCCCCAGTGAGATGGATGGGGCACCTGCAGTGGCCACCCCAGAGTCCACTGAGGAGGACGTTGCTCCTCTTGTTGACCTATCTACACCTCCTGATTGGCATGTAAAAGGAGGACCCACCAGGGATGAGTTCTGTAGGGCACAGATGGAGTGCCCAACCCTTGAGGGCATGAGGCGCAAGGCCGAATACAAAGCAGCAGGTGATGTCTCTGGGAGCTATCACATCTACTGGGAGGACAACCTCCTTTACAGTGAGCCTAAGGCTCCTGTGCATGGGACATCAAGGGTCCTGGGTGTCCTCCAGTGCTACAGGGCCTTCCTACTGGAGCTTGCTCATGAAATACCCCCGGCAGGGCTCTTGGACCAAGACAAGACCTTTGTAAGTCTCGCCTAACATTTCTATTGTCCTAAGATCAGAACATCCTCAGATGCTTTCTGCAGAACCTCTGTGCTCTGCCAGGCTAGTGGGAAGACAGGGAAAAAGCTAAAAGCTCCCCTGGAACCACTGCCCATCATTAGAACCCCCTTTGAAAGGGTAGGCATCGACATTGTTAGGCCTATGGATCCCCAGCCTGCCTCAGGCAACAGCTTCCGCCTGGTTCTGGTGTATCACGTCACCCAGTACCCAGAGGCAATTCCTCTGGGGACCATCACTGCACCTGTGTTGGCAAAGGCTCTGATGGGGAGTTTTACCCGAGTGGGTTTCCCCAAGGAAGCTGTGACTGACAGGGGCACAAACCTCATGTCTGCATATATGCAGTCAATGTGGAAAAAGTGTGGGGTTACTTACATGTTCTCCACACCTTACCACCCCCAGACAAATGGGCTTATTGAGAGATTCAACAAGACCCTAAAGGGCACTATCAGAAGTCTGCCTAAGGGCCTGAGGAAAAATTGGGATATTCACTTGACCTTCCTGTTGTTTTCCTACAGGGAAGTACCGCAGAATGGAGTGGGCTTTAGCCACTTTGAGCTTCTGCACGGTTACCCTGTCAGAGGACCTCTCAGTTTGGTGAAGGAAGGGTGGGAGCAAGCTCCCAGGAAAGTTCCCCAGAATGTAGTAAACTACATGCTGGCCTTTCGCAGCCAAATGGCTATTTTGAGGATGGAAGCTTCAGAGAACTTGGAAGCCAGCCAGGCTGTAATGAAAGAGTGGTATGGCCAAAAGTCTACCACTGTGGAATTACAGCCTGGTCAGAAAGTGTGGGTCATGGAACCTGTGGAGCTCAGTGACCTTCACGACTGCTGGACTGGGACTTATGAGGTAATTGAGAAGAAGGGTAAGGTCACTTATGTGGTGGACCTTAAGACCCCTAGGGAACCCCCCAGGTGCTTCACATCAATCACCTCAAGCCACACTTTGAGAGGTCTGAGCTCACCATGCTAATGGTGACAGATGGAGCAGAGGAAGAGGAGAGTGAACCACTCCCTCACCTCTTGCCCTCCAAGCAGAAGAATGGGTCTGTGGAAGGTGTAATCCTTTCCCCCTCTCTGACTCCTGAACAGCAGATGGACTATTGCCAAGTGTTGGAACAGTACTCCTCTCTCTTCTCCCTTACATCTGGGATTACCCATCTGTGTACCCATGATGTGAAAACAGGAGACAACCTTCCTGTCAAGAATAAATCTTACAGGTTGTCAGATAAGGTAAGGACCGCATCAAGCGTGAAATCTCTTAAGATACTGGAGTTGGGGGGGGGAGAACCCTCCAGTAGCCCCTAGTCCAATCCTGTGGTTCTGGTACCAAAAGCCCCCCCCCCGGCACACATCTGAACTGCGATTCTGTGTGGAATACAGAGGGCTAAATTCTGTGACTAAGACTGATGCTCATCCTATCCCTAGGGGGGGATGAGCTCATTGATAGGTTAGGGGCTGCCCAGTAATTCTATACCTTGTGTTGTACTTGGCCCTTTTTGCAGGGTCATCTCTGAACTTTTTGCCTTCCTCCTAGTATTTTTTCTGACCTGGTGTTGGTGGTTTTAGGACTCTGGGCACTTTATCAATGCTGTCCAGTGTAAAGTGCATGTGCTCTCCATGGTAAAACATGGTAAGATTGGTCTACACCTGTTTGGCTAATTTAATTTACCTATCAGTCCCTTGTAAAGTGGTATCTCAGGTACCCAGGGCCAGTAAATTAAATGATACTGGCGGGCTTGCAGCGCTGCTTGAGCCACCCACCAAAGTAGCCTTTCAAACCTGTCTCAGGCCTCTGCCATTGCAGGGTTTGCGTGCGCAGTTTACTGCCGCTGTGATGTGGCACATAGAGTGGTTGCCACGTTTGTGACCCCCCTTTTACTACATATCAGTCACCCCTAAGGTAGGCCCTAGCTAGCCC